>WAAF01010265.1:25237-37702 GCA_013400475.1 Tricholaema leucomelas | reverse complement strand
TCTGCATGGGATTGTTGTGGCCAAAGTGCAGCCCCTGGCACTTGGACTTATTGAATGCCATCCCCTTGGACTCTGCCCATCTGTCCAGGCAGTTGAGGTCCTGCTGCAGAGCCCTTCTGCCCTCCAGCCCAGCAACATCTGCCCCCAGCTTGGTGTCATCTGCAAACTTGCTGATGACTGACTCGATGCCCTCACCACAGGTTTTAACATGAGCCCAGGTTACTACTGACGCTCCAAAATCTGTGTCCTTCTTCCTCCATAAGGTCTGGACAAGGAAAACCATACACTCTGCTTTTATTCCCTTGGATCACTTCTGCCTATGGTTTTGGTCATTCTTTGCAGTGTTCTCTAGGATCCACACAAAGCATGCAGAAACAAACTCTGCCAATGCAACCACCTGGAAGAAGAGGCAAGCTGAATCCCCCCCCCAGAAGATTTTAGCACAGCTATTTGGGACATCCTATATTTCCTTAATCCTTAGATACCTGTCAGGTGGGACATTTTGCTTTTGAAACTAAGTTTGCTGCACTCTCTGCCAAGTGTTTGATTAATGGACACCTGTGTATGTACAAGTGTGAGACTATTCTTTGCGTGGGGAAAAGGCACATCAAGTTTTCCGGTGAAAAATGGACAAGATTAAAGCTTCTCTATTTTTTAACGTCTCAAGTTGTCCTGGGGTACCCCAAATTCCTTTCTTCTCCCTCCCCCTCCACAGGTTTGAATGGGAGAAGCCGGCATGAAAACTGCTTTCCCCACCCCTGCTCTGCAGGCTTGAAGGGGGAGCAATAAAAGGTGCCTTTCTGCACGTGGGCTGACCCATGTGGAAGCCCACACTGGACCTGGGCTGGTGGTTGGCTGGGTTTTCACGCTCAGTATAAATGGGAAATGGACACTTTGTCTAGAAAAGCATAAATAGAGCAAAGGGGAATGGGAAAAGGTTCCTGCCTTGAAAGTTCCCTGCCTTGAAAAAGAGCTCCTGATAGAGTGCCCAACAGGACAGGTTCCTGCCATGACAGGAGCATCCCTGCTTTTGGATGGCTCCCACCTTTTTGTATGGCTCTTGGTTTTACCCCATCCCTGCTTTTGGAAGGTTCTCTACACTTTTGCACCCTTTTGTGCAAACCTGCAGGCTTGGCAAGCCCTGGGGTCCTTTGAGAGAGCCACTAGTGACATCCAGACTGGCCCCTCTTGGACCATATCAGCAGCCAGCTTCCTGGCTACCTCCCAGACTGGGGGTCACTAGTACTTTTGGCTCTCCCCTGCTGCGAAGGCAGCATCATTCCACAACCATCCCATTCATGGCAGAAGTGCTCAAGACATTTCTGAGTTTGGCAGCTCTGCCACTCACCTAAGGGCTTCTATTGAATGTATCTCTATTATTGGATATTGCCTGCAGCATCAGAAGGCTGCTCCTGCAGAGGAATCCAGTAAGGGATCATTGCTAAATGTCTATCTCACCTCTGTAAGACCTGCTGTTCCCTTCATCTTCTGCTCAGCCTGATTGATAGTTGGGTAAAGCTGTGTTCATAGCTTAGCCTTTTCCATTTCCTGACTTCCTAAATATCTACATTTGTCTATAATATCCTCTTTTGGAAGAAATTCCCAAGTGAACTGAATCTGTTAATAAACTAAACTAATTTTTGTATATAGTCTGGGGGCAGAGTTCCAGGAAAATAAAATCATTTTGTTTTTATAATTCCTGACTCAGCCACATTAATTCCCTGCCTCCACGACACCAATATTCTTTACTTAAAGACTTTGCCAACAAAACTCTTTGAAAAGAAGCTTACTTATCCTGTATAAAGAACACAGAACACTCAGCTCCCAAAGGATAGGAAATACTTACGCCCATTGCTGTGATAAATGTTTCAGACCACAGCAGAAAATCTCTCATCTAGCAGCACAAAGAATCACAGGGAGCAAACCTCACTGCCAGCTCTCACTTCCCAGTTCATTTATGCACTCAGGGTTGGAAAAGAGGAAGAAAAATTCCTGACCACAATTATTTTTAACCTTTTCTAATTCACCATGACACATGCTTGAAAATATTGTCATTAACTATCCCATACAACACTCAGCTACATACTTAGCCTAATTAGATTCTAATGGTGTGGCCTGAGCAGCGTTGAGTACAGGGGAAGAGTAACCTCCCCATGTTTCTCTTGTCTCCTGAAAATTGTTACCCTGAAAGACAATAAACTGTGCTAGCAATTGATTCATTTTGACAGTCTTATTGTAGCAACAAAAAAAACCCCCACAACATAAAAATGTCATGCCAGTGCAGCAATGTCTGTGTCATACTGACATGACAACACACTTTTATCCACAGCATAAATTTGGTTAGAAATATCTGCCCAGCATGCAAAGGAAAAAAGGAATAAGCATCTGGCACACACAAACAACACAGGACTGTTCCCTCTGAACTTATAATCACAAAGTGATATATGTCAGCAAATAGCCTCTTTGTTGCTTTCTCAGCTGGCTGAAAACAGATTATAAGGTGAGGATGAATAACTTCTCTGAGGCAGCTGTGGAGGTTTAGCCTGGAGAAGAGAAGGCTCAGGGCAGATCTCATTGCTGTCTACAGCTACCTGAAGGGAGGTTGTAGCCAGGTGGGGGTTGGTCTCTTCTCCCAGGCAAACAGCAACAGAACAAGGGGACACAGCCTCAAGTTGTGCCAGGGGAAGTATAGGCTGGATGCTAGGAGGAAGTTATCCTCAGGGAAAGTGATTGACATTGGAATGGGCTGCCCAGGGAGGTGGTGGAGTCACCATCCCTGGAGGTGTTCAGGAAAAGCCTGGCTGAGGCACTTAGTGCCATGGTCTAGTTGACTGTCTAGGGCTGGGTGCTAGGTTGGACTGGATGATCTTGGAGGTCTCTTCCAACCTGGTCTATTCTATTCTATTCTATGATCAATTATTTCTTATTATGATCCAGATGGAGCACGGCTATTTGAGCACCACTAAAACCTCAAATGAACTGCAATGTTTGAGATTACTTTTCTTTGATAACGTGTTTATATATCAACAATAGACTGCAAAGAACAACAACAACGACCTGACTAATTAGGCTAGATCAAATCTGCTCATCTTCCTGTGCCTCCTATTCTGTGCATTTGTGTGGGTGTTCAATATTGACGCAGTTTTCATTAGGATCATAGAATCAGCCAGGTTGGAAGAGACCTCGAAGACTATCCAGTCCAACCTAGCACCCAGCCCTAGCCAATCAACTAGACCATGTCACTAAGTGCCTCATTCAGGCTTTTCTTCAACACCTCCAGGGAGAGTGACTCAGCCAGTCTTTTTATGAACACCTCCAAGATGGTGACTCCACCACCTCCCTGGGCAGCCCATTCCAGTACCAATCACTCTCTCTAGCAAGAATTTCCTCTTAAAATATCAAGCCTATACCTCCCCTGGCACAGCTTGAGACTGTGTCCACTTGTTCTGAACCCCCACCTGCTAGAGCCTCCCTCCAGGTAGTCGTAGGCAATGAGGTCTGCCCTAAGCCTCCTCTTCTCCAGACTAAACACCCCCAGCTCCCTCAGCCTCTTCTCACAGGGCTGTGTTCCAGGGCCCCTCACCAGCTTTATCTCCCTTCTCTGGACACATTCCAGTATCTCAACATCTCTCTTGAACTGAGGAGCCCAGAACTGGACACAGTACTCAATGTGTGGTAAATTCTTTCCAAAGCCTTTAGTCACTGTATAATATGGCAAACATCTAGAAGCATTTAATGGTCTGTCTTGCTTATAAGAAGCATTTTAACAAGAACATATCCATGTTTAACCTATACAAATCATTCTCTTGATAATCTGTCTGTAATGGGAGTTTAAATCTTTTAGATAATGAGAGAGTAGTTTACTACTTCTGTTTATAAAAGCACTTTAGCATTTAGTTAATTTATACTTGCTGTTAATTTTGAGTTTGTCTGGGTTTCCGGGTACACAGAAAGTTGATTTAAATTTGTGCTTTCATAGAATCATAGAATCAGTCAGGGTTGAAGGGACCACAAGAATCATCTAGTTTGAACCTACTTGCCATGGGCAGGGACACCCTACCCTACATCAGGATTTCCTGCATTGCTTATTCAGCAGCTGGGAGAATATGTGAAACAGTTGCAGTGCTGTGTTTCACTATGTTTGGGTTTTTTAAAAATTCATTTATTAAGAAAAAAAATCAGGCTAAAGGATCTCTGAAATCCTTCTGGGCTCCTCAATTCAAGAGAGATGTTGAGGTGCTGGAACATGTTCAGAGAAGGGCAACAAGGCTGGTGAGGGGTCTGGAACACAAATGCTGTGAGGAGAAGCTGAGGCAGCTGGGGGTGTGCAGCCTGCAGAAGAGGAGGCTCAGAGCAGACCTCATTGCTGTCTACAACTCCCTGAAGGGAGGCTGTAGCCAGGTGGGGTTGGTCTCTTCTCCCAGACAACCAGCAATAGGACAAGGGGACACAGCCTCAAGTTGTGCCAGGGGAGGTCTAGGCTGGATGTTAGGAGGAAGTTTTTGCCAGAGAGAGTGATTGGCATTGGAATGGGCTGCCCAGGGAGGTGGTGGAGTCACCGTCCCTGGAGGTGTTCAAGAAAAGCCTGGCTGAGGCACTTAGTGCCATGGTCTAGTTGACTGGATGGGGCTGGATGCTAGGTTGTACTGGATGATCTTGGAGGTCTCTTCCAACCTGGTTGATTCTATTCTATTCTATTCTAAAATCGTTATCTTGCTCCAAAGCTCATCAACAAACACAAAATAATGTGCATCTGTTATGATCCCTGAAAAATACTAATAAGCTTCTGCTGATGAAGATTTATTATTCTGAAAGTAAGATTAATGCCTAAGATAAATCTCTCTAATTCTGCCATTTAAAACCCCATTTAACAACCAATGCTACTCGTCAAATTCCCAGAAGAGATAGTAGAGCAACCTTAATGCCAGTGCCACCATGGGCACCCGCCTGCTTCTAACTGTGCTAGTTTGAGCCTAGCTGGGATATTTTGGTGAGAGGAATTAGATGATAGGCTGTGAAAAGGAAACTATGGTGATGTCTACTTCACTCATAGGCTTGCTGAGGTGTACAAGAACAAGAACACAAGCATAGACAACAGAGTTTGCTCTCTGGCTTCTGAGCTGCACTTCTCTCTCTAACCTAACTCGCTGCCTGACTAATCCGTTTCCTTCCTAACACCCCTGGCCGATCCTTCAAACTCACCTTGAACGTAAGACAAAGTCTGGGGTAGGGTAGAGAGGTGGGAAGAAGGTGGAAGGGTGGTTGAGATTCCCTCCTGGGGACTCTGGTTTCTGGGAGGGCTGTTGTGTTTCTGTATTACCTTTTTAACTTGTCTATTTCTGTCTACAGCTGTATAGATTGTAAATATCTGCTCAATTTTGCAGAGCAGCTTAATCTAGTCTGGGTGATTTTCTTAAGTGTGGAGGGGTGGGTAACACCCAAACCATCACACTAACTAAGGAGTATAAAGGAGACAATGTGCTCAGTGGTACCAAGCTTCAGCAAGGTCTCACAAGACACCAACTGCCTCACCTAGGTTTTGCATCTTGGCAGGACAAGCTTTCAGCCCCTGTGGCAATTGAAACCTATGTGATAGTGCTTAGCACATCAGCGTCTACACACAAACACTCGTATGCAGTCTTGTATGTCACTAAACAAACTTCTGTGCTACAATGACCTTGTGCATGGGAAAGGGGAAGATTAGCCAAAGACTCCCAAGGGTGGTGTAGATACCTCATACACTTGTTTTCTCCTCTTCTCCTCCCCTCCTTAGAATCATAGAATCAACCAGGTTGGAAGAGACCTCCAAGGTCATCCAGTCCAACCTAGCACCCAGCCCTATCCAGTCAACTAGACCATGGCACTAAGTGCCTCAGCCAGGCTTTTTTGAACACTTCCAGGGACAACAATTCCACCACCTCCCTGGGGCAGCCCATTTCAATGCCAGTCACTCTCTCTGAGAAGAACTTCCTCCTAACATCCAGCCTAGACCTCCCCCAACACAACTTGAGACTGTGTCCCCTTGTTCTGTTGCCGGTTGCCTGGCAGAAGAGACCAACTCCCACCTGGCTACAAGCCCCCTTCAGGTAGTTGTAGACGTCATTCATCTTCAGACAAAGATATTTCATTACAAGCTCCTCCTTGCATGACAAATTTTCACCCACATTTAATTATTTCAGACTCACATCTCCCAGCCCTTGCAATATTTTGCAAGACAGCTCTGATGCCGGCAGCTTTTTTCAGAACTTCTTCCTTCTCACCATGTTGACCTGCCCTCTTTTTTTCCTCTTTCAGGTGTTAATGTAGAAAGATTGTGTTTGATTAACTAGAAAGTTACATTTCCATTAGGTGAGGTAGACTATCAATTTGATCAGGAAATGTCTGCATTAATGAAGCATAGCAATAACCACCTTTATGCCTCAATTTCCTATTCAAGAATAAAAGAGTGGAAGCATCCATTAGATTTTGTGCTTTAAAATGTTTCTGGTCAAGGAGGAAGAAGGGCAAATGAAGGTAGTCCTTTCACCTTATAAAGATGGATTAGTTTGTTCCCATGTGTTTATCATGTAAAAAAACAAAGCTACTATACACAGGATCCTGCTGAAATGGATGCTGTGGTTTTACAATAGGCCTTCATGAATTTTAGCCATGAGTCCTATTGACCTTGCAATGGAACCCACCATTTTAATTCCCCCTTGACTGTATTTGGAAGATCCATTCATAAATCTTAAATGTCAGAAATGTTCCTTTTCTTATGGCTTGTGGCCATAAAGGCAAGCTTGCATTAAGCAACAATGAGGTCTGTGGGACTACTCAGGTGCTTAAAATGCACCATACATTTAAGGTCTTAGTTCAGGTAGGACTAAAGGGGACTGATTAAATACTTGTAAAAAATAGGTAAGAATTCCCCAGACCTCACTTTGCCCTCCTAGCCCTTAACCTGATGTTACTCAACTACATAGGAGGTGTGAGAGATGGAACACATATGAGAATAGACTAGAATAGAATAGAATCAACCAGGTTGGAAGAGACTTCCAAGATCATCCAGTCCAACCTAGCACCCACCCCTATCCATGAGGTGTGAAAGATGGAACTAAAAGGATGCAAGACACCATCTAAAATCAGATACTGTTTGCCTATGTTTAAAGGAATAAAGATGGGGGGGAAAGACAGAGTGAAACCAAAATTTCCATGATAAAATTCTTAATTCACCTTTCTTTCTTTAGGTCTTATTTTTCTTAATCAAAAAGGCCTGATGGAAACATTGCAGCAAGAACATACAGCTGAGAACTATATTTCAGTCACAAAAACTTTTAAAGGCAAAAACAAAAAAGTCAAAATTCCTGTTCTAAAGTTATTTCTCTCTGTTTCCTGCAGCTGGACTTGATTTGAACCCACAGTGAGAAGAAGTTCTTCTTCCACAAATAATCAAATCACAATTTATGGGCTTCAAGCAATGCTTTTCAAATATGTTAGAAAACATGAGCTCTGTTTTCAGTCCTTGTACAGAAGAAACAAAAACCAACCCAACCCTAAAGCACTGTTTTAGTGTTGGACACCTTCATTCATCACTCAATCCTCTGAACAATTTGGATGACAACAAAACTTCCATGGGGAGCTGAACTTCCCCAGGATTAGTGTACACTAGTACACTTCACAGTTCCAATAGGGAAGTGATATTGTGACTTATGGAAAATGAGACCTCATGGAATCATAGAATCAACCAGGTTGGAAGACACTTCCAAGATCATCCAGTCCAACCTAGCACCCAGCCCTATCCAGTCACCTAGAGCATGGCACTCAGTGCCTCAGCCAGGCTTTTCTTGAACACCTCCAGGGACGGTGACTCCACCACCTCCCTGGGCAGTCCATTCCAATGCCAATCACTCTCTCTGGCAAGAACTTCCTCCTAACATCCAGCCTAGACCTCCCCCCACACAACTTGAGACTGTATCCCCTTGTTCTATCGCTGGTCACCTGGCAGAAGAGACCAATTCCCACCTGGCTACAACCTCCCTTCAGGTACTTGTAGACAGCAATGAGGTCAGCCCTGAGCCTCCCCTTCTCCAGGCTAAACACCTCCAACTCCCTCAGCCTCTCCTCATAGGGTTTGTGTACGCAAAGTGTTATCAGGTAAGATATGTTTAATCAGCACTAGGTGACAAGGGGAGGTCCTCCTCCAGAGCACTTGCACACCTTCACCTTGGTCAGGTGAAATGTTTATACTACAAAATCATACATATTCAGTACAGGGGTGGGGTTAGTACACCTGGGAATAGGTGGAGTTAGTGCAGTCGGTTCCTGGAACTCATTTCTATACTGTCCCACCTCTTTACTCATGCTCATTGCCACCTGGTGGATGCCTTTTGGGGTCTTTGGGAGGCAGGCTGACATCTTCAGTCTGACCTCTCTACTTTTCATCCACCTGGCATCAGTTGTGAGTCACATTCTTGGCTGGAGTCTTTGATGTTCTCATCTTTGAATACAGTGTTCTTCTTCTCCATGAGAGTGTTTCAAGACCCTCTCAAGTCTAACCCACCTCTTTTGTGCTTATCTGATTGATGATGAGAGACTTTGGTGAGAAGAATTAGATCATAGGCTGTGAAAAGGAAACAATGGTGATGTCTACTTCACTCATAGGCTTGCTGAGATGTATAAGAACAAGAACACAAACATAGATAACAGAGTTTGCTCTCTGGCTTTTGGGCTGCATTTCTCCCTTCTTTCCCTAACCTGCTTCCTAACTCCCCTGGACAAACCTCCAAACTCACCTTGAATGTAAGGCAAAGTCTGGGATAAGGCAGAGGGGTGGGAAGAAGGTGTAAGGGTGGTTGGGAGCCCCTCCTGGGGACTCTGATTTCTGGAAGGGCTGTTGTGTTTCTGTATGTAGTGGTTTGGGGTGTTACCTGCCCCCACACACACTTTGGAAATCACCCAGACTAGACTCAGCCAGCTCTGGAAATTGAATGAAGCTTATATTTACAGCTAGCACAATGTACAAGCAGATATTTACAGTATATACAGTTATAGACAGAAATAGACAAGGGAAAAGCTAATACAGAAACACAACAGCCCTCCCAGAAACCTGAGTCCCCAGGAGGGGCTCCCAACTGCCCTTCCACCTTCTCAAACCTCTCTCAACCTTACCCCAGTCCCAAGGGACAATGGAGGTTCACCCAGGGGGTTAGAAAACAAAGTGGATTAATCGGAGAGACAGCAGAGAAGCTAGAGAGAGAAGTGCAGCTCAGGCAATGACCCAAGAAGATGCAGCAACTCCCTTATCTATATTTATGTTCTTCTTCTTATACCTCTCAGCAAGCCTATAAGTGAATTAGACATCATCCTGTTTCCCTTTCACAGCCTGTGATCTAATCCCTCTCACCAAAACATTCTAGCTAGGCTCAAACTAGCACACTGTATTACTTTTTAACTTGTCTATTTCTGTCTATAGCTGTATATATTGCCAATACCTGCTTGTATATTGTGCTAAGCTGTAAATATAAAGCTTCATTCTGTCTATAGCTGTATATATTGCCAATACCTGCTTGTATATTGTGCTAAGCTGTAAATATAAAGCTTCATTCTGTCTATAGCTGTATATATTGCCAATACCTGCTTGTATATTGTGCTAAGCTGTAAATATAAAGCTTCATTCTGTCTATAGCTGTATATATTGCCAATACCTGCTTGTATATTGTGCTAAGCTGTAAATATAAAGCTTCATTCTGTCTATAGCTGTATATATTGCCAATACCTGCTTGTATATTGTGCTAAGCTGTAAATATAAAGCTTCATTCTGTCTATAGCTGTATATATTGCCAATACCTGCTTGTATACTGTGCTAAGCTGTAAATATAAAGCTTCATTCTGTCTATAGCTGTATATATTGCAAATACCTGCTTGTATACTGTGCTAAGCTGTAAATATAAAGCTTCATTCAATTTCCAGCTCAGCTGAGTCTAGTCTGGGTGATTTTCTTAAGTGTAGGGGGGCAGGTAACACCCAAACCATCACACACAGCTAATGGTTTAACTAGGTTCCCACACTCTGTTCTCTATCCCTTTTTCCCATATAACTGGGAGACTGCAGTGCAAACCTGCAGCCAGTACATCATGGACCACAAAATATCACTAAATGTTAAAGAATGGCCAACCATTTGGAGAAAGCAAGCTTTGCTGCCTTTGCCCTACTTAACACACAATAAACATTTTCAGCTGAACCTTACGCTCCCTGCATCATCAAAGAGATGTAAAGCTGGGAAGGACCTCAAGACGTTGCCTGTTCTAATATTCATACTGAGGCAAAAGCGAAAACACTTGGAGCAAGACTGTCAGACTCTTGTTAGTGAATTCAAATCTACCAAATCTGGTAGTGGCTTTGCCCATGGGCTGAAAAATTTTGGTGGACTAAGGTCAGAAACTCCTGTTTCCAGCATTAGTCTTCATTCTCTCCTAGCTGACTTGATTGCCCTTCAGAAAACACTGAGGACCAACACTTTTTTTTTCCTTTCAAGCACACTCTTTCCCTGGTAAAAGTCAATCTTGTTTCTTTTCAGCTTCCATCCGTTTAAACCAAAGTCAGTGCCTCCAACTGTTCCCCTGAGATCTGTCTTGTAACAGATTTTTATTGATCTCCTCTCTCTCCAGCTGGACTGCAGCTTTCTTAAAATCCTGTATTAAAAACAACCAAGATGTCTCACCAGCCATAATCCCAGCAGAATAAATGGCTTCTTCAGCTTGCCTATGGCAATGCTACTGATACTTTCCAGAGTGGTATTTACAGGTTTTAGCCCATTATTGTGTTACATTCAGTCTGCAGTTGCCTATCACCTTCTCCCTTCCTTTTCCTCCAAGATCCTCTGTATCTTCAAAGCAGCAGAGCCATTTATTTCCTATACTGCACTCATGCATTAGATTTGCCCTCCTTACACATGGTGCATTGCACTTGCTTTTATTGACATTCACCTTGCTGAATTTGGGCTGCCTTTCAAATTCATTGGGATCATTATGAATTCTGATCCTGTCATCTAAACTGCTTGCAACCTTTCTCATAACTCTCCCAATGTACTCCCTCTGTTCTGTCATTCAACTCTGCTAATGAAAGCGTTGAATAAAATCACAAGCAAGGCAAAGACTTCCCTGCCAATCCGCTCCAGGTTTGACAGCAAAGCCCTTGATTACTTTTTGAGAGAGATTTTGCAATCAGTTATCATTGACTTTGTTACAACTGTTGAGATCATCTTTCATTCATCTGCCACGAGACCACTACAGAGAAAAGTGTCAGAAGCCTTTAAAATTGTTCAGATATATCTTAGCTACTAAATTCTCCTTACTCACTAGGCAGTTATCTCGTCAAAGAAAGAAATCAGCTGAATTTGCCATGAGCTTGTCTTGACAAATCTATGCTGGCTGCTGGCCAGTGGAAGGAAACTAGTTTTAATCATTCATGATCAAAATATTTCTGCTGAAATACAATTGGATTCTTTTTTTTTGACTCAGCACTGGCAAGGACACACAGCAGGTACCCAGAAGAGAAATGTCATTTTGGAGGCTATCCTGTCCTTTCTCCAGAGTGAAGGGAAAGGGATAAAGCACTTTAAGAAGGAAAGGACAGTCATATTCCCACACTTCCACCAGAGGGTTCTTTTTATCCTTGTCTTATTAAAACTCTTGCAGAAAAGCTGCAGGAAAGACAAATGAAGATGAGAGAGGTACAGGTTAAGTTCTCACTGCTCTAACTGTTTTTGAGAGGTACACGACACTGTATTACTTCAGAACTACAGAAATGAAACACTAAGAAAATCAAGAACAAGTATCTGTCATCTTTCATCCAATTACTTGATGTCTTTTAGTACCAGCAAACATGTTAGAGTGCCATAGGCAATACTGTAGCAATGAAATCTCCCAGGGATTTGGACTTTATTTTACTGAAGCAAAAAAACCTCACAACCCCCCAAAAAAATCCAAAAACCACAACAACAAACAATAAAAAAAACCAAACTCTCAATTCTATCAGCTCCTTTGGATCTGCAATGATCATAGAATCAACCAGGATGGAAGAGACCTCCAAGATCATAGAATCATAGAATCGTAGAATGGTTTAGGTTGGAAGGGACCTCAAGGATCATCCAGCTCCACCCCCCTGCCATAGGCAGGGACACCTCCCACTAGAGCAGGCTGCTCAAGGCCTTCCTCCAGGGAGGAAGCATCCACAACCTCCCTGGGCAACCTGTGCCAGTGTCTTACCACCCTCACTGTAAAGAACTTCCTCCTAACATCCAGTCTAAATCTCCCCTCTGCCAGCTTAAACCCATTCCCCCTCGTCCTGACATTACCAGACCTTGTCAATAGTCCCTCCCCAGCCTTCCTATAGGCTCCCTTCAGATACTGCAAAGCCACTCTAAGGTCTCCTGGAAGCCTTCTCTTCTCCAGGCTGCAGAGCCCCAACTCTCTCAGCCTGTCCTCA
>WAAF01010265.1:0-22472 GCA_013400475.1 Tricholaema leucomelas | reverse complement strand
CCTCCCTGGGCAACCTGTGCCAGTGTCTCACCACCCTCACTGTAAAGAACTTCCTCCTAACATCCAGTCTAAATCTCCCCTCCTCCAGCTTAAACCCATTCCCCCTCATCCTGACATTACCAGACCTTGTCAATAGTCCCTCCCCAGCCTTCCTGTAGGCTCCCTTCAGATACTGGAAAGCCACTATAAGGTCTCCTTGAAGCCTTCTCTTCTCCAGGCTGAAGAGCCCCAACTCTCTCAGCCTGTCCTCATAGCAGAGGACTGCCACAGCACTGATTCTTGTAAGACACTGTTAGAGTAGAGTTGGTTTTCAACCACAGCTAAACCTCAAGCCTATAAACTCCTAGAAATGTGAGGCCTTCTCCCATTATTGTCTGTTGTGCTGAGGGAAGCATAGGCTGGATGCTAGGAGGAAGTTCTCCTCAGGGAGAGTGATTGGCATTGGAATGGGCTGCCCAGGGAGGTGGTGGAGTCGCCGCCCCCAGGGGTGTTCAGGAAAATCCTGGCTGAGGCACTTAGTGCCATGGTGTAGTTGACTGGATAGGGCTGGGTGCTAGGTTGGACTGGATGGTCTTGGAGGTCTCTTCCAACCTGGTTGATTCTATTCTATTCTATAACTTCCCAAAATTCCAACTTAACATGTTACAGTTAGAAAAAAATAAAATATGATTTAGTCTACATTGTTGGTAGTGATTTTTGCTAGGAGGTGCTGTCTTTCACATACATTTTCCTGGGGATCAAAAATTAGATCCTATGGACTCTTGGGATTGCATGCCTGGAAGTCTGCCAGCCAAGTGCTTTCCTACAATTCCACACTGTTGTGTCAGTGTGTGGGCTTAGCCACTGCTTAACAAATTTACTAGATAAACCTCCATGATTCATACAAACAGCACTCAAGTGGCTAACCATCATATATTGGCAGGGAACTGACTAATGTTACTTGAACAATGACAGGACCCACTTGAATAATGAATTGGGTTTTGGCAGATCAGTGGAGAGATGACTGGCAGACCACAGCAGTCCGTGTCACAACTCCAAAACAAGAGCTGAGGAAAAGCAAGGGAGGGTGCCATGAGCAACCAGAAGCTTTTCAGCATCAATACTGCTCAATACTGGAGGCTTTAGAACCAGATGGGAGAATCTCACCCCATATCAGTAGTAAAACTTAGTAAAATTAAAAGCAGAGTAGTAAAAGTAAAATTAAAAGCAGAGCAGCATATTGAGAAGAACCCACACACATTCTCTATCATCAACTCTCCCCTGAACAATAACAACTTGGGGCCAAAGTGACAGCAATCACATCTGTTTTCTTTTCCAATCTGCAGATCATCACCCTGGGTATTTTTAAGATGAAAATAAGAAGTCAGCATTTAAAGATACAGAATTAGAAACTTGAGTTTTGGAGAGAGATCTCTAGAAAGCACTCCAAGAGCTGGCAGAAATGAACAGTTGTTGTTTTTTTCCAGACCAGTTTGTTCAAGTTTACAATCGCCACAATAAATTCTTCTGCTTATACACAAAGTTAATAAGTTTGTTAACAAACACCATAATTTAGAAGCAGTGATTGAGAAATGATATCTCCTCCACACCCACTTCCCCATCAATCTGGAAGCAAGCTATGCATAGGTATCTCCCTAAAGCAAATAAAACAACACACCCTTTCTGAACTCTTCTCAGGACTCATGGAAGAGTAAGAGGTTCTCCTGGGACTGGATGTTAGGAGGAAGTTCTTGACAGAACGGGTGATTTGCCATTGGAATGGGCTGCCCAGGAAGGTGGTGGAGTCACCGTCCCTGGAGGTGTTCAAGAAAAGCCTGGCTGAGGCACTTAGTGCCATGGTCTAGATGTCTGGATAGGGCTGGGTGATAGGTTGGATTGGATGCTCTTGGAAGTGTCTTCCAACCTGGTTGATTCTATGATTCTATGATTCCACATTCTGAGAAACAGAGAAGTATCCAATGTCCATTGACATTCCTGCCTTCGATATCTTGTTCTAACCTTCCCTAACAGCAAGGACCATCAGAGCAGTTCAGTGACTAGTGGGATACACTGGATTTCTGCTATTGCTTAAAGTATGCAGTAGGTTGAGGCCACACAGATGAACAAATAAATGCAGTATTTGTGGGGCTGGATTGACTCTGCCATTCAGCTCAATTCCATTGTTGCACACAGACAGGGGCAAACCAATTGCTCTAGGTCACACAAGAAGCATGCAGAAGTGTACCAGAGACATTTTGAGCTACAAGCTGGGAAACTGGCCATTTTTTTCTCACAGTGGAAGCACAAGAGGGAAGAAGGCATATGGCAGTACTCTTGTCATTTAAACATTCACACTTGCTTCTTTTGACAGCTTTTGACAGTTTCCCACAGCAGAATCTGTCTGCTCATGGCTTGGATGGGCGTATGCTTTTGCCTGATGAAAAAGTGACTGGCTGGTCCCAAATAGTTGCCATGAACAGAGTCAAATTCACCAGCTGGCAGCAAATTGCAAGTAGTATTCTTCAGGGCTCAGTACTAGGGCTAGTTTTGTTTAATATCATTACCAATAATCTGGATGAAAGCACTGAGTACATCTTCAGTACATTTGCAAATGACACCAGGTTAGGTTGGTGTGTTAATTTGTTTAGAGGTTCTACAGGGGAATCCAGACAGGCTGGATCAATGGGCCAAGGCCAGTGGTGTGAGGTTCAACAAGGCCAAGTGCCAAGGTCTGCACTCTGGTCACACCAACCCCATGCAACACTACAGGCTGGGGGCAGAGTGGCTGGAAAGTTGCCCAGCACAAAAGGATCTGGGGCTGTTGGTTGACAGCTGTCTGAATATGAGCCAGAAGCATACCTAGGTGGCTAAGAAAGCCAACAGAATCCTGGCTTGTAACAAAAATAGTGTGGCCAGCAGGAGTAGGGAAGGGATTGTCCTCATTTACTCAGCACTGGTGAGGCTGCACATCAAATACTGGGTTCACTTTTGGGCCCCTCGCTACAAGAAGGACATTGAGGTGCTGGAATGTTTCCAAAGCAGAAAAACAAAGTTGGTGGAGGATCCAAACAAGCATTATGAGAAGCAGTTGAGTGAAGTAGGGTTGTTTAGCCTGGAGAAAAGAAGGCTCAGGGGAAACCTTATNCTACAGCCTCCCTTCAGGTAGTTGTAGACAGCAAGGAGGTCTGCCATGAGCCTCCTCTTCTCCAGGCTAAACACCCCCAGCTCCCTCAGCCTCATAGGGTTTGTGTTCCAGGCCTTTCACCAGCTTTGTTGCCCTTCTCTGGACATGTTCCAGCACCTCAACATCTCTTGAATTGAGGAGCCCAGAACTGGACACAGTACTCAAGGTGTGGCCTGACCAGTGTTGGTCACTCTCCACAACTACCTGAAAGGAGGTCATAGTGAGGTGGATGTTGCTCTCTTCTCTCAAATAACAAATGATAGAACAAGAGGAAATGGCCTCAAGTTGCACCAGGGGAAGTTTAAATTGGATATCAGGAAAAACTGCTCACCAAAAAGCCTGTCCAGCAGAGAAGTGGTGGAGTCACCATTATTAGAGCGCTTTAAAAGCATGAAGATCTGGTTCTCAGAGACATGATCTAGTAGTGATATTGCAGTGTGAGTTAACAGTTGGACTTCACCTTAAAGATCACTTCCAAACAAACAATTCTTCAGAAAACCTCATCTCTCCTGAACTCTGCAAGTTGTTTCACCCTACCATACTGCCACATTACCCAAAATGCCTTTCCCTTTTACAGATGTTTTCCCCACTGAAGTCCTGGCTGTGCTGAGTTGCAAGATAGTGTACAAACCAAAAGTGTCTTTATGGCTTCTCTTTTCATAGTAGTATCATAGTATCGTAGTATCATCAGGGTTGGAAGAGACCTCACAGATCATCAAGTCCAACCCTTCACCACAGAGGTCAAGGCTAGACCATGGCACCAAGTGCCACGTCCAATCCTGCCTTGAACATTTATCATTCAGATCTTGTAAACCTCCCATTATCTTCTGTCAGCTCAGCCTCTAGAATAGAATAAAAGAGAATAGAATCAACCAGGTTGGAAGACACCTCCAAGATCATCCAATCCAACCTATCACCCAGCCCTATCCAGTCAGCTAGACCATGGCACTAAGTGCCTCAGCCAGGCTTTTCTTGAACCCCCCCAGGGACGGTGACTCCACCCCCTCCCTGGGCAGCCCATTCCAGTGTCCAATGACTCTCTCAGGGAAGAACTTTCTCCTCACCTCGAGCCTAAACTTCCCCTGGTGCAGCCTGAGGCTGTGTCCTCTCCTTCTGGCGCTGGCCACCTGAGAGAAGACAGCAACCTCCCCCTGGCCACAACCACCCCTCAGGTGGTTTTAATACATTCCTTTTTGTGAAAGGCACAAACTTGGCTAGTTTTACATCTACAGCTGCCCTGTAGAAGCCTAAAATCTGCCAGTGGACTGAGCTATAGAAACAACCAGCAGCAGAGCCTGAGCTCGTTGTTAGGGAGGCTGTAGCCAGGTGGGGGTTGGTCTCTTCTGCCAGGCAACCAGCAACAGAACAAGGGGACACAGTCTCAAGTTGTGCCGGGGGAGGTATAGGCTGGATGTTAGGAGGAAGTTGTTGACAGAGAGAGTGATTGGCATTGGAATGGGCTGCCCAGGGAGGTGGTGGAGTCACCGTCCCTGGGGGTGTTCAAGAAAAGCCTGGCTGAGGCACTTAGTGCCATGGTCTAGCTGACTGGATAGGGCTGGGTGATAGGTTGGATTGGATGATCTTGGAGGTGTCTTCCAACCTGGTTGATTCTATTCTCTTTTATTCTGTTCTAGAGGCTGAGCTGACAGAAGATAATGGGAAGTTTACAAGATCTGAATGATAAATGATTCCTGGTCCATTCAAAGCATATGTATGAAGGACCTACCTACTTGTTCTGCTCTGTGCAGAGAGGTGATGAAATGACCTGTATCAACACAAAAAGAGCTACAAGAATCAGATTTTCAATGGGTATTTAAACAGAAATCCTTGTAAAACCCTTGCTCCCTTGTCACAGGATGCTTTACAATTGCTATTTTTAGCTTTTCAAGTGTCGAGAAGCAACAGGAAAAAATACTGCTGAACAGCACTGGACACCAAGAAAAAGCAAGTGAGGCAAAAAAGAAATGTGAAGTGAGAGTCACAAGATGAAGTTAAGTTATTCAAAGCCCTCTTTCCTACAAGACAGGTTATGTATTTCAGTCTAAAGATCCCACCCAATTCTGTCCTCAGTGAACAATCAAGTGACAAACTGCCAATCAAACCGAAAAGCTTCCCCATTCATCTGTGTTTCCCCCACCACTGTCCCGCACTGAGCAATGCTTTATCAGCAGCTACAGAATCTTAATTTGGCTATTTTTAACAAGTACACCATTTTGCAATCCTGCCCACCAGGAGGATTTGCAAATCTCTCCAAATACTCCTCCCAGGTCCTGATAACTTTGCCAGCCTGAATAGGAAACTTTGGGCTTGCAGAACAAGCCGCTGCTAGCTGACAATGCAGGGCAGATTTCCTTTCATATCTGCAGTTTGCATGAGTAGGCAGCTGGGATTGTGATGAATTACTATCTCTGATTCCAGTGCTAAGTCTAAGACATTTATTTGGCACAGTCTGTTAGAAAAGAAGCTGCCAATATCAACTCTTGGCATTAGCAAAACTTCTTCAGGAAATCCACCAAAGGTATTATAAAGCCTCTCTCTGCTTATAACAGGAGTCGGTTCAAGGACCAGAATTTTGTATTGATTGAACTGTAATTGAATTTCTGCTGAATGTTTATCTCAAAACACTGCTTCAAAAGAAAAGGGAAAAAAGGAAAAAAAAAGGAAGGGGAAACATCCTGTCCTGAAAACAACTTGAATGATTTCCACTTCTTAGTTACACTTTTTCTTGGGGCCAAATCCTTGCTGGTCACTTTGCCTGAGATACTGCATTTGACATCTGCCACTGGCTGTGCCTTCTTGTCCCACTTTGGTGTTCAGACTACTGTGTTTTCAGCAGCTGGCACTGCAAGGAACATTTATAGCATAGAATCACAGAATCAATCAGGGTTGGAAGGGACCACAAGGGTCATCTGGTTCCAAACCCTCTGCCATGGGCAGGGACACCCTAGCCTAGATCAGGATGGCCACAGCCTCATCCTGCCTGGCCTTAAACACCTCCAGAGATGGGGACTACTACATACTGCAGGTCTGCTCTCTTCGCAGAAATACTGCAAGCATGACCAGCATCTTCTTGGAAGCTGACATAAGAGGACGCAGCCTCAAGCTACCCCAGGGGAAATTTAGGCTTGAGGTGAGGAGAAAGTTCNCAGTCAGGGTTGGAAGGGACCACAAGGATCATCTAGTTCCAACCCCCTGCCATGAGCAGGGACACTCTACCCTAGAGCAGGCTGGACACAGCCTCATCCAGCCTGGCCTTAAACACCTCCAGCCATGGAGCCTCAACCACCTCCCTGGGCAATCCATTCCAGGTTCTCACCACTCTCATGCTCAACAACTTCTTCCTTATGTCCAGTCTGAATCTCCCCACCTCCAGCTTTTCTCCATTCCCCCCAGTCCTGTCACTCCCTGAGAGCCTAAAAAGTCCCTCCCCAGCTTTTTTGTAGGCCACCTTCAGATACTGGAAGGCCACAAGAAGGTCAACTGGGAGCCTCCTCTTCTCCAGACTGAACAGCCCCAACTCTTTCAGTCTGTCCTCACAGCAGAACTGCTCCAGCCCTCCGAGCATCCTCATGGCCCTTCTCTGGACATGCTCCAGCATCTCCACATTGCTCTTTTATTAGGGGCTCCAGAACTGGATGCAGTACTCCAGGTGGGGTCTCATCAGAGTGGACAATCGCCTCCCTCGATCTGCTGGCCAGATTTCTGATGCAGCCCAGGATTTGGCTGACTTTCTGGGATGCAAGTTCAAACTGCTGGCTCATGTTGAGCTTCTTATCCACTTCTCGTCCATTTGATCATAACTGAGCATTTTTACATCTACAAATAACCTAAAAATAAACTTTACTCTGTCTGTCGCCTTGCTGCATGCCACAGTGCTCTTCGCTGCACTCATAGGAGACACGTGTTTATTTTGATGGCATTATTTTTATGCACTAAGCAATTTATCTTTCTGTCATGCTTCTCAGTTTTCAGATTCTACTTTTGGCTTCACTCAAAAGCCTAGGAACCTACTCATGATTTTCTAACTACTAAGCTTACAGGTATCACTTATGAATCATAGAATCATAGAATCAAGCAGGTTGGAAGAGACCTCCAACATCATCCAGTCCAACCTAGCACCCAGCCCTAGACAATCAACTAGACCATGGCACTAAGTGCCTCAGCCAGGCTTTGCTTCAACACCTCCAGAGACGGCGACTCCATCACCTCCCTGGGCAGCCCATTCCAATGCCAATCATTTTCTCTGGCAACAACTTCCTCCTAACATCCAGCCTAGACCTCCCCTTGGCACAACTTCAGACTGTGTCCCCCTGTTCTGCTGCTCATTGCCTGGCAGAAGAGACCAACCTCCCCCGGCTACAGCCTCCCTTCAGGTCCCTTCAAGTCCCCAGAAAAGACAAGGAAAGTAAATATTACAATGTTTAAAATGTTCTATATCCACTGTATTCTCCAACTCCCCAGTCTTCTGTAAATACCACAAAGCAGTTTTAACACATGGCTAATCAGCAGCTATAGGTTTTCTTTGGCATAGCTGCAGTAGCTCATTAATTCTCTAGCTTGGAGATTTGTCTTTTATGGACTTTGAAGTGTTTTGAAACACATCAACCTACCATGTGAAAGATGCTGTTCAGAAGACATTTCATGGCACCACACTGAAAGCAGAGTCCTAATACTGCAACCTCTCTCTTTTAAAAAGCATTGAAAAATCACCAAACAAATTACTTTAATCTTCTAAAAATCTATAAAGACTGTAGCAAGAAAACATCCTTTTTATAGTTCAGTATTTCTCTGAGATGATCCTAAAGTGTTAGCTGGGATAATTACAGAGAGATTATGTAGATCTTTTTTTCAAAAGGTTTTGTTTGCTCTGTTCTTACCTAATTGCTTACTGTTTGTATGAAGCTCAGGAATAAAAAGCGTCATAGAAACACCTAGAATTATTTATTTAACAGCAAAATGATCTTAACATTTTCAGCAGGCTTATTATATGTTGAAGATTTCTGTTAACCTGGAGAGCTGCTCAGTGATCTAACCTCGGCAGCACATGAAATGAGAAGTGAGCCTCACCACTGTTGTTCTTAGTCTACCTCAGCAGAGCTGCAAAACAGCAGGAAGCAGAAATAAAGGTTCAATATGGTGGCTTTTATTTCCTTCACTCTGAGCTCAGCTGGTGACAAAGGTCACTACAGTCAGGAGAGAAAAACAGGACTTGCCAGCAAAACCAGCACACAATCACTTTACACAGTACACAATCACTTTCTGGAATCATCAAGTATTTTGAGATTGGGCTAAAACAAATGCAAACATCTCCAAGACTATGCAAGTCAGGCAGACTAATTGAATCTGAATATGCATTGCATCTTTGAAGCAAATTCTAGCCAAGACCATTCAAACATGATTGAAGCCAATACTAAAACGTAAAGAAGAAGCTGGGAACTCAATCTAGTCATAGAATCATAGAATCAACCAGGTTGGAAGTGACTGCCAAGATCGGCCAACCTAGCACGCAGCCTTAGCCAACCAACTAGACTATGGCACTAAATGCCTCAGCCAGGCTTTTATTCAACACTTCTAAGGACAGCGACTCCACCACCTCCCTGGGCAGCCCATTCCAATGCCAATCACTCTCTCTGACAACAACTTCCTCCTAACATCCAGCCAAGACCTCCCCCAGCACAACTTGAGACTGTGTCCCCTTGTTCTGTTGCTGCTTGCCTGGCAGAAGAGACCAACCCCCACCTGGCTACAGCCTCCCTTCAGGTAGTTGTAGACAGCAATGAGCTCTGCCCTGAGCCTCCTCTTCTCCAGGCTAAACAACCCCAGCTCCCTCAGCCTCTCCTTGTAGGGTTTGTGTTCCAGGCCCCTCACCAGCTTTGTTGCCCTTCTCTGGACATGTTCCAGCACCTCAACGTCTCTCTTGAACTGAGGAGCCCAGAACTGGACGCAGTACTCAAGATGTGGCCTGACCAGTGTTAAGTACAGGGGAAAAATAACCTCCCTTATCATACTGGCCACACTATTCCTGATCCAGGCCAGAATGCCATTGGCTCTCTTGGCCACCTATGCACACTGCTGGCTCACTGCCATAAGGCACACTTATGTATGTATCACACTTAGACCCTCAAGTAATTTAAAAGCTACAGCAACTACACAATCTCAGTTCCTGTTTTCGATAATCCCAAGTTCATTTCATGTCTATTTAAAGGTATTTCAGACTTTTTAGGATGCCAGGAAAGCTCGCAGCATGTCATGCTTTGCAATCATCATAGCAGATATACGACTACGTTTTGCTTAGACAATAAAATCGAGTTCTACTTACAGCCAACCATCATCATGGCCACTGAAAAAATCTTCTCTCCATCAGTGGTTGGTGCAATGTTTCCAAATCCTATTGTTGTAAGGCTTGTCATGGTAAAGTAGAGAGAAGATATGTACAAGGAGTCTTTACTAGGTCCTCCTTCCCACTGCCCTGAGCCAGTGGTGTTGTAACGATATGGTGTCCCAATACTCAGTGCCAACTGGTAGAGCCAGCTATCTGTTTTGATTGTGTTAGTGACTTCATCTATAACTTCGTAGTCCCCGATGCTGTACCATATGCAGGCTAGCCAGTGGGCCACCAGTCCAAATACACACACCAAGAGTACCAGTACAGCAGCACCATATTCCAGATAATGGTCCAACTTCCTGGCAACTCGACCGAGTCGGAGGAGACGCACCACTTTTAAGGAACTGAAGAGGCTACTGATCCCCTAGAAAAGAATAAAAAGCATTATTTCATCTGAAATACTCTGCTGGTGAACACAGGAGGCTGTACAGCAATTCCCACATCTGCTTTCAATCTTTCTATACAGTTTTTTTCATACCCACAGATGACAGAGTACAAGATGAAACCCTCCTCCCTCTCAAATACTTTTGTCCTCGTCAGAGTAAATTACTTTTGGCACTCATTAGGTGAATACATTTCTTTGTTCAACCTCAGTCCTTCCAAGTATGTGATGGTTTGGATGTCCCCCGCCCCCACACTTTTAGAAATCACCCAGACTAGACTCAGCTGGCTCTGGAAATGTGAATGAAGCTTATATTTACAGCTGGCACAATGTCCAAGCAGATATTTACAGTACATACAGCTATAGAAAGAAATAGACAAGGTAAAAGTAATACAGAAACACAACTCCCCTCCCAGAAACCTGAGTCCCCGGGAGGGGCTCTCAACCATCCCCTCACCTTCCCCCTACCCCTCTCAACCTTACCCCAGTCCCAAGGAAGAATGGAGGTTCAGCCAAGAGGATTAAGAAGCAAAGGTGAATCAGCCAAGGCAAATGGAGGGTGAGGTTAGAAAGCAAGATGGAGTTCAGCCAGCAGCCCCAGCTCTCCCCAGCAGGCAAAGAGCTGAGAGCAAAGCCCAGAGCGAAGTGCCCAACCAAAGTGACTTTATCTAATCTTTTGCTTTTCCTTTCTACACATCTCAGCAAGACTGTGAGCGAAGTAGACCTCACCATTGTTTTCATTTCTCAGCCTATGATCTAATTCTTCTCACCAAAACATTCTAGCTAGACTCAAACTAGCACAAACTAACAGAAGAGTTCTGTGAAATCCAAAGTGAGAAATGGCATGACTGTTACAAAAAGGACTGATTTGATACTTTGTCAACTCGAAGTAAACAGAACAAACAAGCAAACAAAAAAAAACACAAAAAAGAGCAAAACAAAAAAAGTAAACTCTTTTGACCTCAGTGAGATCAAATGTGGGGAAAGAGAATTCACAGATGGAACAAATACCATTCAAATACAGTCCTCTTGCAGCTTCTCAAAGAATTGTATTCAGTTAAATCCAAGCAAAGGAGTGCTACTCTGGAAAAAACAGGGGTCCTCCTACTTCAACAGCCCTCAGCATTAAGATACTCAAGAGAAATGTCTGCAAAGTAATTCTAATGTGTAACCACAGAGAAATCTGCCTGTTGTTCCTCTCTTCCACCAGAGAATAGCTGGGTAACTTCCTCTAGTCTGCAGTCTCCACTTCGTATTTTCCATCACCAAAGCTAATACAACTCTCATTACATTATAATTTATGAGTTTCACTGCTTGAACATGGAATACCTCCCTGGAGGTGTTTAAGGCCAGGCTGGATGAGGCTTTGGCCAGCCTGATCTAGGGTAGAGTGTCCCTGCCCATGGCAGGGGGGCTGGAACTAGGTGATCCTTGTGGTCCCTTCCAACCCTGACTGATTCTATGATTCTGACTGACAACTGTGGGCACATCCCCTTTCTGTGTTGAGGAAACCACAGACCACAAGGCACTGGCAAGACCACATGCGTTTGCATCTAGGATTAATTTCCCTTCCAATCAACAGACATTGCAGATAATTAGGAGGAAGTTCTTCACAGAGAGAATGATTTGCCATTGGAATGGGCTGCCCAGGGAGGTGGTAAAGTTACCATCCCTGGAGGTGTTCACGAAAAGACTGGATGAGGCAGTTAGTGTCATGTGGATAGGGCTGGGTGCTAAGTTGGACTGGATGATCCTGGAGGTCTCTTCCAACCTGGTTGGTTCTATGATTCTGTGATTCTATGATTCTGTGCTTTGTGCAGTAGGTTTTTTTTTTCCCACACAAGATAAATGAAGTACAAATAAATAGAAGTGCAAATATTTAGAGAAGAGAAGCACAGGGACCATCAAATTTAATAGAAACATCTGAGAGGGAACAAGTAATGTGTATGTCCTCCTCAATGCACAAATGGTTTGCAAGGTACTTTAATAGAGCTTATAGATGCTGAAGGTGAAGAAAAATATGGGTGTGATCTATTGCAATCCCATGATATGTCTAACTTGTGCATTAAATTAATTAGAGGCTCAAAATAGAAGGTTTGTAAAGGAAGGTTTGTAATATAAAACATTCAGAAGCCGAAGGCATTTAATTTAGAGTAGAAATTAAGACATAGAAAGCAATGAGGCAAACATTTCTAGTTACTGTGCCAAGATTAAATTGCCCTTTTCTATGCAGCATTATCCAATCAGTCTAGTCAAAACACTGGCTAATTATATTATCAAACAGTAAAATACTGGAGTTTTTGGAGGTTTCCATACCCCACAAAAAAAGCCCAAACCCCCAAAACATTAATCTCTTCTGCACCTCTGTTTCCTTTCACAACTAACGTTTGAAGGGTAAGACGTACCTGATATTTCCAGATGTAATCTGTTTGACAAAGCTCTTGTAGGCTTTTCAAATCCTGTTGGAATTTGTTTCAGCTCCCCAAATCCTTAATAAATTGAAGTTCTATATTTGCATTCAAGCTCTCACAATGACTAATACCAGGGAGGGCAGTGGAATTTTCCCATTTTGATTTCTGTATTTTGCATTTCCACAAGACACAGATTTAGTTTATAGTTCTATTTTTTTCCATCCAAACTACTTATTTGCTTTGGGATATGTATCTGCAAGGTACTCTGAAGAGCCAACCTGGTCAATAACCTGGGAATCATAGAATCATAGCATCATAGAATCAACCAGGTTGGAAGAGACTGCCAAGATCATCCAGGCCAACCTAGCACCCAGCCCAACCTAGCACCCAGCCCTGGCCAATCAACTAGACTATGGCACTAAGTGCCTCAGCCAGGCTTATCTTCAACACCTCCAGGAACAGTGACTCCACCACCTCCCTGGGCAGCCCATTCCAATGCCAATCACTCTCTCTGCCAACAACTTCCTCCTAACATCCAGCCTAGACCTTCCCTCAGCACAACTTGAGACTGTGTCCCCTTGTTCTGTTGCTGGTTGCCTGGCAGAAGAGACCAACCCCACCTGGCTACAACCTCCCTTCAGGTAGTTGTAGACAGCAATGAGGTCACCCCTGAGCCTCCTCTTCTCCAGGCTAAACACCCCCAGCTCCCTCAGCCTCTCCACACAGGGCTGTGCTCCAGGCCCCTCAACAGCTTCATTGCCCTTCTCTGGACACATTCCAGTATCTCAACATCTCTCTTGAATTGAGGAGCCCAGAACTGGACACAGGATTCAAGGTGTGGCCTGACCAGTGCTGAGTACAGGGGCAGAATAACCTCCCTTGTCCCACTGGCCACACTGTTCCTGATACAGGCCAGGATGCCATTGGCTCTCTTGGCTACCTGGGCACACGCTGCTGGCTCATGTTCAGCTACTATCTACCAGTACCCCAAGAAGTCCCTTACATTGTTCACTACACAATGGATTTGAACCAATGGACTCTCTGCCCTGCTGAGACATCACTTGAATACTGCATTTGGTTTTGGGCTCCCCAGTTGAAGAGGGACAGAGATCTGCTGGAGAAGGTCCAGCAGAGGGCTACAAGGATGATTAGGGGACAGGAGGGCATGGCTTATGAGGAGAGGCTGAGGGACCTGGGGCTGTTTATTCTGGAGAAAAGAAGACTTAGGGGGGATTTGATAAATGCTTATAAGTATCTGAAGGCTGCCAGGAGTAGGGGAACAGCCCCTTCTCACTTGCTCCCTGTGATAGGACAAGGAGCAATGGGTGTAAGGTGTAGCAAAAGCGGTTCCAGCTCAATATAAGGAGCAACTTCTTTACTGTAAGGGTCACAGAGCATTGCCACAGGCTCTCCAGGTTGGTCATGGAGTCTCCTTCTTTGGAGACTTTCAAGGCCTGTCTGGATGTGTTCCTCTGTGATCTGTATCAGATAGTATTGTCCCGCTCTGGCAGGGGGTTTGGACTTGATCTCCTTGGGTCCCTTCCAACCCCTAATATCCTGTGATCCTGTGATCTGTGATCCTGTGACTACTGACTGAGGGTCACACCCCATAGAAACAGTATCTACATTAGAAAAGAAAACTACAGAGCATCTTAATAGCATATTTCACACTAGTAATCTGCAGTCTGTTGCAATGAATTAAGCCCAATTCTCAATGTCTACAACTTGCTGTGAGGGAGAAAACAGCAGGGTGTTGGATCAGGTCCTGTTTTGATGGCCAACAAGACACACATTATTTCTACCTTAAATAAAGAGTCACTGCTCATTACCAATACTGAGTTAGCATCAGAGTCCTAGAACTTAAACTTGGGATTCTCCTTTTTGTACTCAGTTGATTAAGTTTATCCCAGTAGCAAGGCTTACTCTGCACTTTCTGCTGCACAAACCCAACCGCGGACCAGGAGAGTTTGCAGTATGACATCTGCATTACATCTTCATCTTCCAGCTAGATTATGTCTTCTCTCTTGTAAGTTATATGGACAGTTTAGCAGGTGTACAACTAATATAAATACACAGCACTCATTTCAAAGTCTGGTAGAAAGTTTGTCTTGACTTTTTTTTTCCCCTAAGTACAGATAACAACTCTACCTCTTATTACTGCAAGGTCCTGCATCTGGATCAAGGAAATCGCAAGCTCAAATCCAGGCTAGGCAGTAACTTGCTGGAGAACAGCTCTGAGGAGAGGGACCTGGGGGTGCTGGTGGACAAGAAGCTCAACAGGAGCCAGCAGTGTGTGTTTGCAGCCCAGAGGGCCAACCAGAGCCTGGGCTGCATCAGGAGAAGTGTGGCCAGCAGGTTGAGGGAGGTGATTCTCCCCCTCTACTTTGCTCCACTAAAACCCCACGTGGAGTACTGCATCCAGTTCTGAAGCCCCTAATAAAAGACCAATGTGGAGATGCTGGAGTGTGTCCAGAGAAGAGCCATGAGGATGCTCACAGGGCTGGAGCAGCTCTGCTATGAGGACAGACTGAAAAAGTTGGGGCTGAGCAGGCTGGAGGAGGCTGTGAGGTGACCTTCTTGTGGCCTTCCACTATCTGAAGAGGGCCTCCAAAAAAGCTGGGGAGGGACTTTTGAGGCTCTCAGGGAGTGACAGGACTAGAGGGAATGGAGCAAAGCTGGAGGTGGGGAGATGCAGACCGGATGTGAGGAGGAAGTTGTTCAGTATGAGAGTGGTAAGAGCCTGGGATGGGTTGCCCAAGGAAGTGTTTAAGGCCAGGCTGGATGAGGCTGTGGGCAGCCTGCTCTAGGGTAGGGTGTCCTTGCCCGTGTCAGGGGGGTTGGCACTAGATGATCCTTGTGATCCCTTCCAACCCTGACTGATTCTATGGTTCTATAAAACAAAGAAAACTGTTTCACCTTAGCTGACATTGAAATGTATTCTTTCCAAAGAGGAACTAAATTAAGTATGTTTCATTGTAAGTTTAAAAGCCAGTTCAGTCTGACTTTAGCATTAAATAACCCAGAGGTATATGTATTGACTGTTCACACTTCATATCTAATCTTGTTAAATATGAGTACAGTATTGGAAGCTTTAAACATTAAACACTGCCTAGGAAAGAATAAATCAGCCCATACTAAATGAACACATGATGCACGACACTGTTTTAAGTATGGGACTGGGTCAAGCTGGTATCTTTGTATTGAAACAAAAATCATCTGCTTGTAAATGCACTGCTCTTAACACACAAAGCTCTACCTGAGTTTCAGCATCAATCCCTTTGGTGGAAATTCTGTGAAAGACTAACTGCTTTCAACTGTGTTTGAGCTATGGAGAAATTCAGTGTTCTAAACTCCGCTGATGTCTGGCTGCTTTTTGTTTTTCCTTTAACTGCATTTATGAATATTTTGGAAACCCTTCCACCAAACTATGAGCATCTGTTCTAATTCTCATAGAATCCAATTGTCATAGCTCTCTTGGCTACCTGGGCACACTGCTGGCTCATCTTCAGCCTACTCTCTACCAGTACCCCCAGTTCCTGGCTGCTCTCCAGTCACTCTGTTCCCAGCCTGTAGCACTGCTTGGGGTTGTTGTGGCCAAAGTGCAGAACCCTGCACTTGGCCTTGTTGAATTTCATCCCTTTGGCCTCTGCCCACCCATCCAGCGCCTGTCCAGGTCCCTCTGCAGGGCTCTCCTACCTTCCAACAGCTCCACACCTGCTCCTAGCTTGGTGTCATCTGAAAATTTACTGATGCTGGATTCAATCCCCTCATCCAGATGATCAATAAAGATGTTGAACAGGACTGGGCCCAGCATTGGTCCTTGGGGAACACCACTACTGACAGCCAATTGGATGTGGCACCATTCACCACCACTCTCTGGGCCCAGCCTTCCAGCCAGTTCTTGACCCATATCAGAGTGAATCTGTCCAAGCCATGAGCTGCCAGCTTGGCCAGGAGCTTGTTGTGGCAGACAGTGTCAAAGGCTCAAGGAACAGAGAATTGATTAGAAATGTTGGACAGAGCATGTAATCCAGCTTGGCATTATCATCATGCAAATAATGCAGTTTTGATACTCAAGATCCAATATTCTGAGAGGAGCATTTGTCACTCTCTTGCCTTATTTAGTCATCTGGGCCAACTGACTACAATATCTGCTGATCTGTGTTCTCTAGGAACTTCTCATTAGGTCATGAACCATCTAGTTCTGTCCCTTGAGGTTTTAACTAATATATCTGATCATGTCTTAATCATTCAGCTTGTTCATCTCCTGTCATTTGAGCTGCAGAAATCTTTTAGCTGAAAAAAAGGCCTACTCCAGAAATGCGTTTTATGAGTCGAGTTTGGAATCAAATTTCTATCTGATACACATCACTGACTTAAGTGTTACAAATATGAGTCACAGGAGATTTTCCCTGTGATTTCTAAGGCAGTCAGATCAGGAGAGGACACAAGCAGTAGCTCTGAACCAGCCCTTTCGGTACTACTCTTTCTATTGAGTAGATAGCTGAAGCCACCACAAAGGATGTAGACAATGTCAAATTTATCCAGAAGGACAACTTTGAGGAACTTTGTTCAACTGTGGAATTGAATTAACCACTCCTGATTAAACAAAGTGAAGTGTATTGACAGAAAGGTCTTGCAAAGACTATGTTCTTCAGTTCTCTTGATGTACTGAGAAAGGAAACTCATTGAGACAGTGAAGGCACAACTGATGACAGCACTCAGTATGAAATACAGAGAGATCACTTCTTCCTATTAAGATTACCTGAATCTTGCTAATTGGCTGCCCAGGGAAGTGGTGGAGTCGCCATTCCTGAAGGTGTTCAAGAAAGCCTGGCTGAGGCACTTAGTGCCATGGTCTAGCTGATTGGACAGGGCTGGGTGCTAGGTTGGCCTGGATGATCTTGGAGGTCTCTTCTATATGACTTCAGGTGTAGATGTTACTACAGTGTCAAAGTTCAGTATCCTAGGATGAAAGAAGTGTCTAAACCACATGTCTCTATCTGGCTAAACTCTTTTGACCACAAGGCTGAGAAAGATGTGTCCTGTAATTGTGATATAATTTCAATACGTGGTGTGGGAACAGACCTCTGTGCCTCCACCAAGAACAAGGAGTTAAATTCTCTTCACTTAATGAATCCAGGCAATAGGAAGGATCATGGAATCACAATGCTATAGAATCAAACAGGTTGGAAGAGACCTCCAAGATCATCCAGGCCAACATAGCACCCAGCCCTAGACAATCAGCTAGACCATGGCACTAAGTCTTTACTTGAACACTTCCAGGGGTGGTGACTCCACCACCTCCCTGGGCAGCCCATTCCAATGCCAATCACTCTCTCTGGCAAGAACTTCCTCCTAACATCCAGCCTAGACCTCCCCCGGCACAACTTGAGACTGTGTCCCCTTGTTCTGTTGCTGGTTGCCTGGCAGAAGAGACCAACCCCACCTATCTACAACTTCCCTTCAGGTAGTTGTAGACAGCAATGAGGTCTGCCCTGAGCCTCCTCTTCTCCAAGCTAAACACCCCCAGCTCCCTCAGCCTCTCCTCACAGGGTTTGTGTTCCAGTCCCCCACCAGCTTTGTTGCCCTTGTCTGCACATGTTCCAGTATCTCAACATCTCTCTTCAATTGAGGAGCCCACAATTGGACATCTGGATGCAGTTGTCAAAGGCATGTTACACAGGGATCAAGAGCTAAACATGCAAGAGGATGAAGGGAACACTGTCACCAAAGGAAAGCAAAGGTCAACAAGCACAGGAAATTATTCAAGTTAGCATGAGTGTCAGAGCTGAACCAGAAAAGAGAGAGTGGAATTCTACACCAATGGAGCAACAGAAGAGCAGGGCTGCATTTTTGTAGAAGATATAAAATATTTAATCAGCTGGTTACTTAATAATCTAATAAGTCTTTGCTGCAGTAGGAAATTTGTTTATAAAAGTAAAATAAAACCAACAGCAGCGATTAGCTTCTACCATCTAAATACACTAAAATCTACTTAAAGCTCAAAAGTTAAATCCCATTGTTCTGAAATGGTAAATTCATCCATATTATTTGTTTCCCCTTCTAACAGGGAAGAATTTTCACCTCTAGGCACTTTTTTTTGCAATTAGATTTCACTCCACGATTTTTTTATCTGTTGTTAGCTGTGGGCAGCTATGCAGCAGCAACAACAACAACAACAAATAAAATAAAGAATAATTTTAAAGGGATAAAAAAGAAAAGGAAAAAAAATGCATTTCAAATGTGTTCTAAAACTGAAATCCTCCTGGCTCTGGAAATGAGGATTGGTACTGCGTCATTTAACAGAAAACATTGCCTCAGAAAAGGTCAAAAGAGGGGAAAAAAGAAGTTTTTCAGTGTATTTTGATGTTCAGCACATTGTGGTTTTGGAGAATTCAGGGGCTGGCCAAGAACTATAGCTGAGATCCTGCCTTTGCAATCACTACAGCATATGGCAGGGGGGTTGGAATTAGTTGATCTTTGTAGCCCCTTCCAACATTGACTGATTCATAGAATCAGTCAGGGTTGGAAGGGACCACAAGGATCTCTAGTTCCAACCCCCCTGACATGGGCAGGGACACCTTACCCTACATCAGGCTGGCCACAGCCTCATCCAGCCTGGCCTTAAACACCTCCAGGCATGGGGCCTCAACCACCTCCCTGGGCAACCCATTCCAGCCTCTCACCACTCTCATGCCAAACAACTTCCTCCTCATATCCAGCCTGAACCTACCCATCTCCAGCTTTGCTCTACTCCCCCTAGTCCTGTCACTCCCTGATATCCTGGAAAGTCCCTCCCCAGCTTTTTTGTAGGCCCCCTTCAGATACTGGAAGACCACAAGAAGGTCACCTCACAGCCTCCTCTTCTCCAGACTCAACAGCCCCAACTCTTTCAGTCTGCCCTCACAGCAGAGCTGCTGCAGCCCTCTGAGCATCCTCGTGGCCCTTCTCTGGACACACTCCAGCATCTCCACATCCCTCTTGTAATGAATCATAGATTCTATAACACCAAAGGTGTGATTGTAGTACATACAGATCTTCTTAAGCTAGATTTAAGCTAGATGTGCTTGGAGTTGTTAGATGCAAGCAATTACAGCAACCTGCATTCAGTAAAATTACTATTACAGTGATCAAATCCTCTGAGGAGTTCTACTACCCAGAGTGAGTTCTCTGTGTATGTACAACAGCAAAATGGCTTCATTTAAAGTGAGCTTGAGCACACTGCTCAAGCTAGAGCCATGCCATGACTGAGCTCTAACCACCCTCCTGGGGTTGGGATTCATCTCACATAGTGCTGCAACCTTCTAGCCAACCAGCCAAATATGTGAATCGTCCAACTGTCCTCTCTGATGAGCGAGGAGAGGCATGTCAGAAGAGTGATTCACCCAATCCATCTCAAACCAGGGATAGGATGAATCACCTCCTGGAGCTGTCTCTCTACTCTCCCGCTGAATACAAAGAAGCTGAAGCCTATCACTTACACAGCTTAGTGGAGAAGAAATTAAACCCATCTTTAGAAATCTAGATAGCCCAGATCTGGGCAGCATCCAAACCTGTATTATGTTATTATAGAGTTAGATATTGCAAAGCACTGCCTGACAATGTGAGAGTCTCACTATGAGACTTACCTTTCTCTTGGAGAATAAATGCTATCAATAACAGTAGGCAGAGACTTTCTACAGATGTAATAGCATGCTTATTTCTTCATTGAATAGCAAATTACTCCACAGAAAGTGATGCTAAACTACATTTGGGCCTGATAGGCTTTTGTAGAAGTCCCCAGTGGCTTGAAGAAGGAGTTGAATCAGTTCATTAAAAAATGCAGATTTGTAAGCCATTGGAATTGGGCTGCCCAGGGAAGGGCAACGAAGCTGGTGAGGGGCCTGGAATACAAACCCTATGAGGAGAGGCTGAGGGAGATGGAGTTGTGCAGCCTGCAGAAGAGGAGGCTCAGGGCAGACCTCATTACTGTCTACAACTACCTGAAGGGTGGTTGTAGCCAGGTGGGGTTGGTCTCTTCTCCCAGGCAACAAGCAACAGGACAAGGGGACACAGTCTCAAGTTGTGTTGGGGGAAGTATAGGCTGGATGTTAGGAGGAAGCTGTTGTCAGAGAGAGTGATTGGCATTGGAATGGGCTGCCCAGGGAGGTGGTGAAGTCGCTGTCCCTGGAGGTGTTCAAGCAAAGCCTGGCTGAGGCACTTAGTGCCATGGTCTAGTTAGTTGTCCAGGGTTGGGTGCTAGGTTGGACTGGATGATCTTGGAGGTCTCTTCCAACCGGGTTGATTCTATTCTATTCTATTCTATTCTATTCTATTCTATTCTATTCTATTCTATTAGTGGTGGAGTCTCTCTCCCTGGATGTGTTAAAGCAAAGCCTGGCTGAGGCACTCAGTGCCATGGTCTAGTTGACTGGATAGGGCTGGGTGACAGGTTGGAGTGGATGATCTTGGAAGTCTCTTCCAACCTGGTTGATTCTATGATTCTATGATAAAGTAAACTGGGGAGGGGTCTTGATGTCAAATGGGCAAGAGTTGGTGAATAATAAATTACAGTATATTGAACTACAGACACCAGTGAGAAATAAGAGAGTCAGATAGCCAATAGCAGAGGACACCTGGAATGTCCTCACCTCAAAAGGCACAAAATACCCAGAGGTTGTATTTCAAAGAAGGGGAAAAACTTGTAAAGCTGGTTCAAAACCTCTACATTTGTAAATAATCATCCAAAGGAAGAAAACCAAACCAGAGAGCTGACAATATATAAGAAATAAAAAATGGATCAACAGAAAGCTACATCTTAGAAGGCAGAAGGAACGGGGATAAAGGGAGAGTTGCCAAATGTCAGGTTGAACTTTTCCTTGTAAAGAATATTAAAACAAATACCCAAAGATTCTTCGCATTAATAAATGAACAAAAGAACAACAGAAGTTCTTTTTTCTCAGGTCTCTTCTCTAAGGCAACCAGCAACAGAACAAGGGGACACAGTCTCAAGTTGTGTTGGGGGAGGTATAGGCTGGATGTTAGGAGCAAGGTCTGCTCAGAGAGAGTGATTGGCATTGGAATGGGCTGCCCAGGGAGGTGGTGGAGTCACCATCCCTAGAGGTGTTGAAGAAAGGACTGGCTGAGGCACTTAGTGCCATGGTCTGGTTGACTGGATAGGGCTGGGTGCTAGGTTGGAATGGATGATCTTGGAGATCTCTTCCAACTTGGTTGATTCTATGATTCTAAGTGATCAAACTGCAATGAAGTAAAAATAATCCAGGCTTGGGCTCAGAATTAAATTAATTTTTAGCTTTAGTTTTCAAAGATGAAATTTTCCAGAAAATCTACTGAATCAAGAGGAAAGAAACAGATACATTATTACCTGAACAAATGTTCATAGAATCATAGAATCAGTCAGGGTTGGAAGGGACCACAAGGATCATCTAGTTCCTAGAATCCTCCTGTCATGGGCAAGGACACCCTACCCTAGATCAGGCTGCCCACAGCCTCAGCCAGCCTGGCCTTAAACACCTCCAGCCATGGGGCCTCAGCCACCTCCCTGGGCAACCCAGTCCAGGCTCTCACCACTCTCATGCTCAACAGTTTCCTCCTCATGTTCAGTCTCAATCTCCCCACCTCCAGCTCTGCTCCATCCCCCCTGGTCCTGTCACTCCCTGAGAGCCTAAGAAGTCCCTCCTCAGCTTTTTTGGAGGCCTCCTGCGGATACTGGAAGGCCACAAGAAGGTCACCTCGCAGCCTCCTCTTCTCCAATTGTTAAGAGAAAATATAATTTGAAACATTGAGATTAATCAAAATGTAATCAGTACAGCAACAGGTTTGCTAAGCTTAGGTTGCCTGGGATCTATCCAAGTTTTTCTGGTAGCTTCCTCTGATAACAGCTTCCATTTCCAAAGTAAGAGAAATGAGGTATTTTGGTAATACAAGAGGTGAAATCATTATGAAACTTAAAAAACTGGGACCATAACTTGAATTGTAAATTGACCAAGTAACTTTTGAAAAGCATAGCAAAATGAAGACCATTAAAGGGAAATTTAGCAAGGAATACAAGTGGTGACTCTCCCTGATTTTGTCAGTTTCTTAGGGAACCAAGCAAAAATATTATATGGTCACAAAATCTGCTGATGG
>WAAF01010264.1:731054-1055784 GCA_013400475.1 Tricholaema leucomelas | reverse complement strand
CATCAATGTTTATAAATATGTAAAGGGTGAAAGCCAAGAGCATGGAGTCAGGCTCTTCTCGGTGATGCCCAATGACAGGACAAGCAGCAATGGGTGGAAGTTGAGGCACAGGAAATTCCATGTAAACATGAGGAGGAATTTCTTCACTGTGAGGGTGATAGTTTAAGAGGGACAGGGATCTGCTGGAGAGGGTCCAGCAGAGGGCTATGAGGATGATTAGGGGACAGGAGGGCATGGCTTATGAGGAGAGGCTGAGGGACCTGGGGCTGTTTAGTCTGGAGAAGAAAAGATTTAGAGGGGATTTGATAAATGCTTATAAGTATCTGAAGGCTGCCAGGATCGGGGGGACAGGCTCTGCTCACTTGCTCCCTGGGATAGGACAAGGAGCAATGGGTGTACGTTGCAGCAAAAAAAGGTTCCGCCTCAACACAAGGGGGAACTTTACTGTAAGGGTCCCAGAGCACTGGAACAGGCTCCCCAGGGAGGTCGTGGAGTCTCCTTCTCTGGAGACTTTCAAGGCCTGCCTGGATGTGTTCCTCTGTGATCTGTGTTAGATAGGATTGTCCTGCTCTGGCAGGGGGGTTGGACTGGATGATCTCCTTGGGTCCCTTCCAACCCCTAACATCCTATGATCCTATGAACATTGCAACAGGCTGTCCAGGGCGGCTGTATAGTCTCCCTCTCTGGAAATATTCAAAACTTGCCTAGATGAATTCCAGTGTGATCTGGTATGGGGGATCCTGTTCTGTGGGGAGGGGCAGACTAGATGATCTTCTGAAGTCCCTTCCAGCCCCTAACATTCTGTGATTCTGTGATTTTTTGATAACGGAAGAGCTGGCTGGGGTAAAGGATAATGGAGTTCAATCCGTGACCTGTGACATGTCCTGTTTCTGGTGTTTCCTCACTTACCTTCCACTTGTGGGCTTTTGTGCTTGCTTTTCTGCTGGCTGGCTGGCTTGCTTTGTTGCTCTCTGGCAAATTCAGTAGTTTTTGTATTATTCCACTAAACTCTCCTTAACTCAACCCACGGGCCTTTTTCTTTTTCTTTTTTTCTCCCTGTCTTCCTTACCTCCCCACTGTGAGTGTGGTGTGTGTGAGAGCTTGTGAGAGCAGCTGTTTCGGAATTCAGCTGCTGGCTGAATCAAAGCCATAACACATACTCAGCTGGGCCCCCTTCACAGACAATGCAGATGCTTCGAGGATGTGATTTGTATCCTCCTCAAGTAGGAGGAGGTTTAAGACAAATATGGTGAAACCAACCACATTTCTATAAAAGGAGCCTAACTGACTGGTGTTGATGCAGTCAAATCACATTCCTCCACTTCGGCAACATCTTGTTTCGGGAACCTACGTGCTCATTCTGGTGCATGATTAAATATGCAGCATGAGCAGCTGTTGGTGGAGAGACACCAAATATCACCCAAATGATCATCTGGTAATCACAAAACATTAGAAGTTGGAAGCAACCTCCAGAGATCACTGAGCCAACCCCCCTGCCAAAGCAGAATCACCTAGAATAGTCTGCAGAAGCACGCATCCAAGTGGGTTTTGAAAGTCTCCAAAGCAGGAGACTCCACAACCTCTCTGAGCAGCCTGTTCCAGCGCTCTGTCACCTGCACTGCAAAGAGTAATAAGAAGCCCACTGATATCTAGGTAGCAATCTTATTTGTCAGTGAAACTACCTAAGAGAAAATATATTTGAATTTGAGATTGCAAACTTCTAAAAGGAGTTCTGTATACACATAGTTGGATGCTCTGTATTAACTCAAGTATGCCTCACAGATATTAGAACTGATTTTGAGACAGTGCCTCAGATGGAAGGTTATTACCACACCACCAAGCCAAAAAGAAATGTTCAGCAGAAGCATGGATCCACTCTTGACTAAATTTAACTTTCAGTATGTGATAGATAAACTGAGAAAAGTTTAGAACTACAAACATCAGAGGTTTAGTACTGCGAATCAGATATGTCTATAAATATAGCAATAAGATATTTCAAAAGTACTAGAAGTTAGCTTCTTAAAGTTACAGAAGTGAAAGTTCAAATTATACAACTTAATACTGCATTTAACTGCAAACCAAGTATAATTAAACTATAAGAACATAAAATAATAATGTTATAGAAAACTGGACACTTACATTTAGGTCCTAAATTAAATCACATAGGCATTATCCTTAAATACAGACAGAATCAGCCTGAAATACTGCACAGAAAAGTAGACAGGGAAGAAGCTCAATACAGTCATGTAAAAAGTAAAGAACTAATGAAACCTCACTCAACTATTAACATGCTAATATTGTAATAGAGACGTAAAAAGAGGTTAAAGAAAAGTGCTCCTTACCTTAGAGATCTGAAACAATGTAGACTTCTAAATAAACTACAGTCTCTTCTCAAGAGAGAATTGTCTAACTTTTCCACTACTTTCAAATCTGGAGTGGAAGATATTTCAGGCCTGGACAAATATCACTGGAAGAAAATTTGTTCACATGTTTGGCTGTGTTTTGCATTCCATCCTGTTGCTTTGGCATACAGACACAGCTAATTATAATCTGTGACATAAGCGGCCAGTTCTACTGCTAAAATAGTCGTGTACTGACTCCAGAAACGAACTGCCCCACTGTAAGGCATAACCAATCCATGATGCATTCTACAATGGCCCAACCTGTCACGTAACACCAAGTGCTACAGTAAAATCTGAGAGCACACAGCACCTCATAGATAGACTCTGCATATAAAAGCTACTAATTTAGATGTTAATAGCACATAATGCAAAAGTAGAAACAGAGAAGACTTATTCTTTCTTTTTTGAATCTGTGTGTAACATCCAACTGAATTTTAGTAGCTGTTCCTCTGAAAAAATTTAATGCTAACATTATTCTAACTATAGTCTATATAAAAAATGAAATGCAGGTATTTTAACTATAATAACCACATAGGAGTTTTATACAAAAACGACACTAACAAGTATCAACTTTTCCAAAAATTGAAGCCATTCTTGATATTTAGGAAAGATGTCTATAAATAGCAAGAGCTTTATTTATGGGAAAGCTGTATATTTTACATAATTTAAGATGATATTACAGAAATCATGAGGCATCGTTTTTAATTGCCATTTAAGCTTTGCATTCTCAAATGCAGCAAAAAGGATTCCAGCCTGGCACTGCTGGCATTAGACTGACTATACAAACACCAACAGACTTTCTGTTCAACTGATGACATTTTAGAATCTGTGCTGGTAGCTTTCTGCAATTCGCAAAGCATTAAAACATACATTTTCAAGATTTACAGAATAAAAGGTTTGTGCTATATGAAGCATTGCAATCATCATCCACATACATGGACAATTTAATTTCTCAAAGCAGAATGTTTTCTTTTTTTTATTTTGGGCCAGGCACTCACATTGTTGTGCTTTAGAAGATGAAGCTCCTATCAGACATTTAACAGCTGCAGATCATAAATTTAGGACTGACACAAACCAAACTGATCACAGACTTACAAGATACTTTTCTCTCTTTATGAATTCTGTGGCCATTAATCCTTTACTAGACTTTGTTTACATATGCAAATAAAGAAGTTATCATCTATAAATATTCTCATTCTATAAATGAATTAATTAACTGGTATCTGGCAAAAATGACAAATATCTGTCATAATAAAATAGCAGTCTCTTTAGAACACTTTTTTATATTTAATCTTACGCATTTATGAAAGATAATTTGAGATGAAAGCATTTCTACATTGTGTTAGTATCACAGCTTTTCTTTAATTGAAATTCCCTGTAAGTATTAAAGGAAGAATAGTTTTGAAGGTTTCATTATTCAGTCCTTATTCAGGTGATTAGGTATTCATGTCCAGGGATTTCCTCCACAATCTTCTGTCCATTCTTGGAGAGAAGCAGAGCATTGCATAAAACTGAATAGGAGACCCACTCAAAAGCCACTTTTTAATGGCATTTCAATATGTTTCCTCTCACCATAATTGTAATTACTTGATTTCTCAATTTTCAAAACCAGATTGACTAACAGAGTGCCCAGAAAGAAATTAAATTGTGTACCTAATAGCTCTCTTTATGGACAGAACTTCTGTATTTATTTCCCATAGATTATTTTTCTGGCCTAGCTTCATTGTGACTTTTATCTGCTGTCCTACTTACCAAATATCTGGAAAGTAGAAATTCTAAAAATGAAAAGAACAAATACCTCAGTTAGTATCTTCTGAAGTTCTCATGAAGTAGGACTGAAGCAAGAGCAACTGTCAGTGAGTTCTATATCATCTGAAGGCAGCTGTCTTCCTATTTGAATACAAATAACAGAAAGAGAAAAGAAAAAAAATGTTACAAGATACATTCCTGAATTACCCACCTTACTACTTTTTCCTGACAACCTTTTGAAAGCAACGGACCAAAATCCACTGAGATTAAAACTGTGGAACACAAATGCAACACTGGACACACAATGCCTGCTCAGACTGCAAATATTCATGACAGAACAGGTTACAGTAAACAAGAGTCATAGAATCGTAGAATCACAGAATCATAGAATCAATCAGGTTGGAAGAGACCTCCAAGATCATCCAGTCCAACCTATCAACTCAGCCCTATCCAGTCAACCAGACCATGGCACTAAATGCCTCATCCAGGCTTTTCTTGAACACCCCCAGGGACGGTGACTCCACCCCCTCCCTGGGCAGCCCATTCCAATGCCAATCACTCTCTCTGGCAAGAGCTTCCTCCTAACATCCAGCCTATACTTCCCCTGGCACAACTTGAGGCTGTGTCCCTTTGTTCTGTTGCTGGTTGCCTGGCAGAAGAGACCAACCTCTACCTGGCTACAGCCTCCCTTCAGGTAGTTGTAGACAGCAATGAGGTCACCCCAGAGCCTCCTCTTCTGCAGGCTGCACACCCCCAGCTCCCTCAGCCTCTCCTCATAGGGTTTGTGTTCCAGGCCTTTTACCAGCTTTGTCGCCCTTCTCTGGACACCTTCCAGCACCTCAACATCTCTCTTGAATTGAGGAGCCCAGAACTGGACACAGTTAAAATCTACATGAAAAATAATAAAATCCATTTCAGTTACCACGTTAAAATATTAGAATGTGTTACTATAATGAACAAGTATAGTCTTGCATTGCATTTCTACAAAACCTAAGTTTTTAGTCCAGCAATTATCTTGACAGTTTTACAATGCTAATGTCCCATTCCTCATCAGAAACTGCCAACCTCCTTTTCAACTGGACTTTGAAAGCTAATGACTGATGACTTAGTCCTGAAAAGGGAACTAAGCAAACGTGGCCAAGAGAGCCAATGGCATCCTGGCCTGCATCAGGAATGGTGTGGCCAGCAGGAGCAGGGAGGTCATTCTGCCCCTGTACTCTGCACTGGTTAGACCACACCTCGAGTACTGTGTCCAGTTCTGGGGCCCCCAGTTTAAGAGGGACACTGAGATGCTTGAACGTGTCCAGAGAAGGGCGACGAGGCTGGGGAGAGGCCTCGAGCACAGCCCTACGAGGAGAGGCTGAGGGAGCTGGGGGTGTTTAGCCTGGAGAAGAGGAGGCTCAGGGCAGACCTTATTGCTGTCTACAACTACCTGAGGGGTGGTTGTGGCCAGGGGGAGGTTGCTCTCTTCTCTCAGGCAGCCAGCACCAGAACGAGAGGACACAGCCTCAGGCTGCGCCGGGGGAGAATTAGGCTCGAGGTGAGGAGAAAGTTCTTCACTGAGAGAGTCATTGGACACTGGAATGGGCTGCCCAGGGAGGTGGTGGAGTCGCCGTCCCTGGAGCTGTTCAAGGCTAGATTGGACGTGGCACTTGGTGCCATGGTCTAGCCTTCAGCTCTGTGGTGAAGGGTTGGACTTGATGATCTATGAGGTCTCTTCCAGCCCTGATGATACTGTGAGACTGTGATACTATGATATGATGACATTTATCTTAAACACTGGCAGAGTCCTCTCATACCAGCACCTGACTAACTAGAATTGCTAAAAAAAAAGATAGGTACACTGTGGATATTGTGGTTTAAAAGTTGTGGATAAGAATTTTTAAGCAAAGGAGCATTTAAGGCAAAAGGAAAATATTCTAGCCTCTACAGAAAACAGAGCTTGTGTTAGAAATGAAGTACAATGGAAGAATTTTACAGTAGAGAGAAGAGAGGAGAAGAAACAAGAAGAGAGTAGCAAGCAAAGAAGAGAAGAAAAAAGAAGGGAATTGAAGAGTAAGAGAATTCAATCAAAAGGAACCTACAATAACCATCTAGTCCAGGGGTCCTCAAACTATGGCCTGCGGGCCGGATACGGCCCCCCCGGGTCCTCAATCCAGCCCGCCTGTAGTTACAGAACCTCCCCACGCCCCCATCCCTGCCAAGGGTTGGGGGAAACCAAGCAGCCACTTCCTGCCACTTAATCCGCTCGCCGGCCTCCGCAGCCCCCCCAGGCACCCGCCAGGACTGGGCTGGAACCAAACTACAGTCTGACCCCCCACACTACTGGGCTAGAACCAAACTAAAAAGTTCTTTACAGTGAGGGTGGTGAGACACTGGCACAGGTTGCCCAGGGACGTTGTGGATACTTCCTCCCTGGAGGCGTTAAAGGCCAGGCTGGATGAGGCCTGGGGAGCAGCCTGCTCTAGTGGGAGGTGTCCCTGCCTATGGCAGGGGGTTGGAGCTGGATGATCCTTGAGGTCCCTTCCAACCTAAACCATTCTAATGATTCTATGATTCTATATACTCTAGTCAGGAAACAGAGTCTTAGATGATATAGTCTTAGGCCAATGGGATGAGATTTAACACGGCTAAGTGCAGGGTTCTACACTTTGGCCACAACAACCCCAAGCAATGCCACAGGCTGGGGACAGAGTGGCTGGAGAGCAGCCAAGAACAAAGGGACTTAGGGGTACTGGTAGATAGTAGCTGAACGTGAGCCAGCAGTGCACCCAGGTGGCCAAGAGAGCCAATGGCATCCTGGCCTGTATCAGGAACAGTGTGGACAGTAGGAGGAGGGAGGTTATTCTGCCCCTGTACTCAACACTGGTCAGGCCACACCTTGAGTGCTGTGTCCAGTTCTGGGCTCCTCAATTCAAGAGAGATGTTGAGGTGCTGGAAGGTGTCCAGAGAAGGGCAACAAAGCTGGTGAGAGGCCTGGAACACAAACCCTATGGGGAGAGGCTGAGGGAGCTGGGGGTGTTTAGCCTGCAGAAGAGGAGGCTCAAGGCAGACCTCATTGCTGTCTAAACTACCTAAAGGGAGGCTGTAGCTGGGTGGGGTTGGTCTCTTCTCCCAGGCAACCAGCAACAGAACAAGGGCACACAGTCTCAAGTGGTGCCAGGGGATGTCTAGGCTGGATGTTAGGAGGAAGTTCTTGACAGAGAGAGTGATTGGCATTGGAATGGGCTGCCCAGGGAGGTGGTGGAGTCACCATCCCTGGAGGTGTTCAAGAAAAGACTGGATGAGGCACTTAGTGCCATGGTCTGGTTGACTGGATAGGGCTGGGTGATAGCTTGGCCGGGATGATCTTGGAGGTCTCTTCCAACCTGGTTGATTCTACGATTTTTTTTCTCTATGTGCAGTCAAAAGAATATCTGGCTAGTGCTGGGATTGTGCTCTTACTTCATTTGCAGCATTTTTCTCTGTGGTCTAAAACTAGTTAGTCACACTCCCTGCTCAGAAAAAAGATATCCCAAGCCTCTTGTAGCCCTGTAATTGCATTGCAAGAGACAGTTTCTAATGAAGCTGACTAAGAATAGAAGTCAGAAAGGTCAATCAGTACAGCAAAAGCAATTCATATTAACGACAAAATGGCATACACTTTGGAAAAAAAGTGAAATTCACATGAAAATATACACTAATATACACTTAATAGAATAACCAACACCCACACTTAAAGTTATCAGCTATTAGAGTCACTGAAGGCAAAAAGAAAACCCAAATTCACGAACAATTAAGTGGAGAGTAGATTATTAATGGTCAGAAAACATAAAAAGTAATTAGTTACTAGACACCCCTAGTCTTCCAAGAACTACAGGGAAATGTTCAAGCCTTCTCGGTTCTTGTGCATGTTAGTCACTTGTGACCTTGAATAATGATGCAACAGAAAAATCAGCTTTACAAAGACGTTTTTTCCAGTTTTCCTATTTCCTACTGCTGTCAAAGGCTGTAATAGGATACAGAGCAAGAATTTCTTATAAGCAATTTTTAAAATGTTTCCCTCCAAAGCATTTTGGCTTGTTCATGTTTGCTGTGCGTTTTAAACTTGTAAGGGATAGGACAGCAGGTCATTTATTGACAGATTCAGACCTTACCCATTTCTAAGAATAGGGCTATGGTGAATATCTAAAAAGGTCTGTCATCCTCTAAGTGTGAGTAGAACAGTGAGCAAAAGGAGGCCTTAATCTTTTACATATAAATAGAAAGAAACATTGGAAAGCTACTGTTGTGCTTGTTAATGCTATAGAAGTGTGATTTTAAACAGTTACTTAAGAAAGGTGGAAAATACTCCAAGAGGAACCTTTTGGAATATAAACACAGGATCCTCAAGTATACACTGCTTTGTGTGATATCTGCTTAGACTGTATCATTACAATGTTGTCTACAAGGAGGTTCAAAAAGACCTTTGGAACTCAGAATACTTAGGTTTCATTGAAGTATGAACAAGGATTAACTAAACCAGAAAAAAAAAAGGAAAATGACAAGTTTTAGAAAACAGTTTATGATTATCCAACTGCCCAGTGTGTCAGTGCCTACTACCATGTGTGCCATGTGCCTACTGCCTTGCCATTTCAGCAGTACTTCAGCCTTCACTCTTCTGCTGTTATCTCTCAATTTCCTTGCTGCCACATTCTTCTATATCATTTTTTGCCACATTCTGGTTTTTGGAGTCTCCTCCTGAGTATGTTCAGTGGCTCCAGAACAGGAACCATTTTCACCCTCTGTTCACCTGCTCTACTCACTCACCCTTCAAATTAATGTAGGCACAAAATATAAACCAGATTCTAACTGTTACTGAGGTCAATTGTGGAAGTTTAGTGGGATGTGTTAAATAGCATCTCAAGTTTGACTGCATCTTCACATGCTGACTGTAAACTACTTAAATTCTGTGGGTTTAAAGAAGTTAAGCAGTGAGGCAGTGGATGAAAAGCTGCATGTGTACTTCGTGCTCACTGCTGTAGTCTCTGAGAGTGTGAGTCTAACAAGTGAACTGGAATAGACCTAAGACAGGAGAAACTTTTGCTAAGAGTAAACAAGCAAGCTAAGGTCTGTGGACCCTTTCAGAAAGTCAGGTTGAGGGAGGAAACACTAATTTGGAGTGTGCTACTTGTATGCAGGCTGGGGGACATAATGGAAAGACCCTGCTATATAAGATAACATCTTAAAAGGCAGAAGATGCTGCCTAATCTAATACTGGGGAGCTAAAACCCCACCAAACATTAAATATCAAAGCAGATTTGGAATTATTTTGTCCTACTGTATGGCTGGTGCAATTCAAGCATTCTCCTAAGTATGAAACTCAACTCCTGCTGATTTGAGGAAGATAATTGCTATTTTTTTCTCAGGAAGAGAACCAGAAATGTATACTTTGGTTTATACAAAACTCTACAATATTCTATACAGAAGAGTAAAGCACTTTTTTAATAGGTTCATAATTTTGCACATTGGGATTTCTATTTTAGGGTATGATTCACTGTGCACCTACTCACAGCTCCATCTGCAAGCACTCTGTGAACGCACTGTGACAGGCAGAATACGTTTGTAATCCATACACTATGTCAAATCACTTCTACAACAGATGTCGGCAGCACTGACATTCAACAGAGAATCATGTTTCATGTTCTTTGGTCATAACATTTCTCTTTATATTACTTGTCCTTTGCTAAAAAAAGCCCAAAAGCAAACCCTCAAACCACACTAAGTATGCAGAGCGTGGTAGTCTTGCCTTCTGTTCTGGGATATTGGAGCTCTGACGAATTTAAGTGAAACACATGGCTGTCACTCAGTGTAGGTGGCAGTGTAAGACAAAAACAAACAAACAAACGAGAACGACTGTCCTTCCGTGGCAGAATTGTTTTAAAGGTCTTAGAAGCTCTGCATCTGCACCCATATTCTCATATTGCATAAAGGTTTGTACAGATACAAACTCTAGAGAATATGATGAGTTCACCACTCTCTTTTTCTATCTTCCTCTTTTTTTCTCGTTTCATTTTCCCCTGTTTCCTTCACATCCTCACAGATGTATCAGAAGTATAGCCATCAAAAGATATAAAAGCCCCCCTACTGTTTTAGAGAACTACAAAATCACAGAACTGTTTGAGTTGTAAGGCACCTTCAAGACAATCTAGTTTGAATCTTTTGTCATGTACACAGACACCTTCCACTAGATCAGGCTGTCCAACGCCCCATGCAACCTGGGTTTGAATACTTGAGAGGAAATTCAGAGCTTCTCTGAGCAACCTGTTCCAGTCTCTCTTTTTTTCTTTTATCATCAAATGGTTTAGGGTTTTTTCAGTAACATAATACATACTTAATTCTGACATAATAAAGAAGGTGTATCTGATCTACATTTGAAAGAAAAGCATATAAGGCAGATAAAGCATCATTTAAATCCACTGGCTCAATGTCTACTTTATTAGTTAGAATATTTTTTTTCATTTGATACCAGCATGAATTTTCCCATAAATCATGAGAGGAAAAAATAATTAGTTAAGGCACACAAGATAAATGTTTCCCCATTCCACAAGATTAAGAAGAAAAGCCAAAATACTAAAATTACAGTCAGTGCTCTGGCACAGAATCATAGAATCAACCATGTTGGAAGAGACCTCCAAGATCATCCAGTCCAACCTAGCACCCAGCTCTGGCCAATCAACTAGACCATGGCACTAAGTGCCCCATCCAGTCTTTTCTTGAACACCTCCAGGGACAGTGACTCCACCACCTCCCTGGGCAGCCCATTCCAATGCCAATCACTCTCTCTGTCAAGAACCTCCTCCTAACATCCAGCCTATACTTCCCCTGGCACAACTTGAGGCTGTGTCCCCTTGTCCTGTTGCTGGTTGTTTGGCAGAAGAGATCAACCCCCACCTGGCTACAGCCTCCCTTTAGGTAGTTGTAGACAGCAATGAGGTCACTCCTGAGCCTTCTCTTCTCCAGGCTAAATAAGTTAAATATTAAGAGAAAAGATATACTGTTAATACAGTGCTTCTTCCTTGTTAAAGATTTGGAAGAAAATTACTGTGAGATAGTCATACTACAGGCTAGTATAAATTAAATTAATATCCTTTTAATAATTAATTATACATCTGAAAGAAAACTTATTTCATTTCTTTTGTACAGGCTCCACTTTCAAAATAATGAATTAAACAAAGGGAAAACAGAGGAAAAATATAATTGAAGGAGGAGTTAATGCAAAGGTATGTTCTAACTAATCGAAATAGATCTTGCTCCAAGAGGAATGGAGATGTTAGTATAAATCAATAAACAAGCAAAACAAGTATATACAAAATCAATATCCTGATTTTATTTAGCAATAATCTAGACAAAAAAAGATTTAAATATTTTCATTTTGCATGACTGCTTTTGTTCACACATTCTGATGAGCATTTGGTGTAAAAGATAAAAATTAATAATAAAGGTTTCAGCTGTATAAGAAAGTTACACCAGTTTACATGATCTGTTTCAAACCAATTTGCCTTTATATTTACACATAGAGACCGGAACTTTGAATTGCATCTGTTTAAAACTTTTTCCTTTCCCTCCTCAAAGTAAATGAGAAATATTTTAATCTAAACCATATTACCAAAGATAAATTATTTTGCTGTTGTGTTTTTGGTTTGTTTTGTTGTTGGTGGGTTTTTTTGTTTAATTATCTTTTTCTTTCTTTCTCACTAGAGAGCCTGGAAGCAGCCAGGTGAGGCAGCATATAAATAAAAGATAGCTTATAAACAAAGCTATTCCTACTCATTTTTCTTTCTTCAACGAGAATGCTTGCTTAAAGAGAATGCTTACTTAAAGAGAATCCTTGTTTTCAGACCTGCTGTTGTCCCTTCAATAATTTTATGAGTGGCAGAAAGCTCTGAAATTTCCTCCAGAAGCAGGAATGTTTCCTTTCTACCATCCGTGAAATCTGACTTGCAGCTCTGTGCCCTCTGCAGCAATTTCTCCTTTTGGCTATTTCTCTGGAGCTTCAGACTCATATATACTTGCTATGTTTCTTTCTGTCATTTTACTTCTTGCTAAACTTGTGTTTTCTGAAGTATTTTTTAATGTCCTTAAGCTATGAATGACCTCTGCTTCCATGAGGTCTTACCTGATTTGGCCACTGTTATTAATGAGCACAGCAAGTAAGAATAAAAAGCTCCCAGATGGGCAATCTGCCATACCTACCTTTGTTTACATTAACATTGTATGCAGTAGGATAAATTAGCAAATGTACAAAAGGATATTTCTTCAACAGTTTATAACCATATTATGTGTCCTCTGAAATCAGACATAATTCCACTGTTACTGAATGAAATAATTTCCTACAGTGTATAAAAAGATTTTATCCAATACTGATTATCTCTTCTAGTTTTATTGATAGCCAAGAAACAGTCATGTTCCCAATGCATTTTACTTTTCCTTTAAAACTCTGCTATAAAAGACTGAATGATTAATGACTTTCCATTTTACAAGTTGCCATTGTAAAACTGTTCTGAAGTAGATTACTCTTAATGTTGCACTCAAAATCATACTACACCCTATTAAATGTATGTCAGGGAAGAAAGCCTTACCATTTTAAGTACCAAAAGTGGGGGCCTGGGAAAGTGAAAGCACTACGAAATATACATAATCTTCTAGAGTTTCCATTTTTTACTCTCCAGCTGATTCTGTGTCACTCACCTCTAAACTGTTACGCACAATTTAGACCTGTATCATGGAAGTACAGAGACAACTCATCAAGACAGCTGATAGAATTTGTCACTTGGGCAAGCTTTGATTAACAAAAAAAGAGCTGCATTTAAAAAAACCATAATTTAATTGATGACTTCCAGAGTTCACTTCATGAAGACCCTGCACTGAACCATATTTGAACTTCATCCAGAGTCACTTTTCTGGATCCTCATCAGGCAGGCAAGGGAAGCTCAACACTTAGCTGACCCTTTCTGATGTTCGAGGAAGACAAAAAAGAAGGCCAACAGCAAGGAAGTAGTAAAAAGACAACAACTTTTTTTTGCCAGCCACCACATAAAAATAGCAATTTGTGCTCTGACCCTTTCTGGAGAAATTCAAACAGCCCTTAAAGAGCAAAAGTAGAAGTATAACATAACTTAAAAAAATCTGCTGGCCCGACTGAGATTTTAGCTTTGCCAAAATGAAGCAGGAAAATTAGGCACGTGAGAAGTATATTTAATTAGGAACTTGTCATCTGGCAAAAGCAAGTAAATTATAAGTATAGCCTTTTAATAGAGAAGAAGCTATAGTCACCCAGGGAATAGACCATAAGTTATTTCTTGTTTGATTGAGATGTGTAATTGTGTAATTATTTATTATTTTTTAAAGTTTATCCATAAGGCCAAGTTGCAGGCAACCCCATCAAGCAGACTAACCACTAGTAAAATGGTTAATTTAAACCTGACAGATACAAATCAGTAATTTTGGCACCCTTTAAGAATGTGGTGTCCTACCTTAGCAAGTAAAGTTAGAATATACTTAGAAAACAAACAGCTGAATTAGTTTAAAACAGAAATGAATGCATGCCTAGCATTCTTCTGGAGTGCTGTCTGGAGCAGTGTTTATTACAACTGGGCATCTCTTTCTCACAAGTTGTGTTGAAGAAAGAAGCACTCAAATGCAGAAACAGGCAACAAAATGAGGTAAGCTCTTACTTGACTGTTTTCACTGTGTGAAACAGGAGACAACTGGTTTAATTTTAGTAATAAACATCATCAACAAATGAGTGCATTTCTCCTTTAGTGAACTTGTGATCTGCAACTGTTTCAGAATTAGCAAAGTAGCAGAAATTATCATTGGAAGTCTTTCTCCCTGTTATTTAGTCAATAAATTTTACTTTATACCTTTCCTCCTTACATTTAGTTGGCTCTACAACAGCTATAGTGAGAGCAGCTGTATCCTACTCCCAATGACCATCTCATTTTACTCTCCAGACAACTAGTTAGGCAGGCTGCTTTATCTTTATCTGTGCAAACATCCAGTCCATCAGCTGACAGCAAATAGCTGCAGTACCAAACACAAAGCCATCACAGATCAGCCTAGCAGGAAACAACTTCAAGAAGTTCACTGACCATTTCCATCATGTTTTTGCAATCCCTCAGAGCCGATAAGTACCAAGATCAGCACAAAAGTGTGTTGTCCTGGTCGGCTACTGTGCGAAACAGAATGGAGCCTTTTAATTCACATGCCCAGTTTAATCATGACATAGTTATCTGTACTTTTTGAAGCATTTCCTAAGTATCCTTGATGTTTCCTGAAATATTGATAGGAAGAGGCTTTAAAGGATGACCAGTAACACAGGAGTAGCCAGTGTCAAATCCTTCAGATGATTGGAATAAGCATGTATCTTTGGGGCTCTTTCATTGTGGTTGTTAAGACTTTATTAATTGATTTTATTTGCATCACAGGATCTAAATTTGATTCTGGGCTTCACAAAACTAACAATACCAGACCACTTAACTTTTATATTCTCAGACAAGCTCTAGTATATACTTAATGTACTATTCTTTCCTGATTAACTGTGCTTGATGTGCTTGGATTTTCAGCTTTTCCTGAAGTCAAGGGCATATTGGTTCACCATCAATAGTTAGCAGCTTTCATTTCTCACAAAATTTAATACTCCCTGGATGCATTATATATGTAATAGCCACAAAAAGAAGTAAAAAAACACAACCAAACAAACTAATGAAGCTGCATTTTAAAACCAGACATGTAGCCCAATACATACCTGGATTCATATGACAATACAGTTATAGATATCTCCTGAATTTTCCCTACAAGTCTCTACTGGTTGCCACCAGACAGAACAAGCAATTAGGATGGTGTTATCTTAGGCTACTGAAATAGTCCAGGAAGAAAAGTTCTGCTCAATACTATATTCAGATTTGCTCCAGAGAATGGAACAGGAAGAGAAGCAATATTTGGGGATAGCTGTGTTCTCTTTAAATTTTTAAGATTCAATCAAGTTGAGATTGGCACTTTAACACCTGAGGCTAGAAGTTGTCTCCAGCCATATTAATTTTCATTATGAGGTCCCTGAGCATGTCCTTAGCTGAAGACTGGGAAGTCAGGGAAGACAGAAACTGAGTATTGCATCTGTGATGTTTAGCAACTAGCAGTATAGAGGAATACTCTTCCTGCAGTGACATGGATAGCCAAGAGACTGTGAACAAAATGAAATGACTCAAGTTCAGGCTACATATTCAGAAGTTGTTTGGAAGGAGATGAACAAAAAAATGTTCAGACTGTTGCTGGGGAAGTTCAATCCTTGAGGAAGAGTAGAACCATGTTTCATGTGAAGGCCACACACTGAGAGAACAGGACAGGAGCAGGTTGTGAAGAACTGTAAAAAAGTTTGACCTTGTTCTCAGATCAACCAGTGCAGGTAACCTTGCTGCCATGGGAGACAGATCCTGAAAAATGAAGAAATATCCTGAGACTGCTATAGGCAGGTAACACTTCTGCTCTTGATACTTAATGTGGAAGTCACAGGTTAATGAGAATGAAAGACCACCACTATAAGTAATAAATCTGCACATACTGAACATTTTCTTTAGAATCATACAAACATAGAATGGGAAGGGACCTCCAAAGGTCATCTAGTCCAACCCCATCTACAGTCAGCAGGGGCATTCTCAACTAGACTAGGTTGCCCAGAGCCCTCTTGAGCCTCACCTTGAATATTGCCAGGGATAGGGCTCTAGACACCTCCCTGGACAACCTGTTCCAGTGTTCCACCATCCTTATAAGTAAAGAACCTGTTCCTAACGTCCAATCTGAATCTGCTCTTCTCTGGTTTGAAGCCATTGCCCCTTGTCCTATCACCACAGGCCTTTGTAAACAGTCTCTCTCCATCCTTCTCGTAGGCCTCCTTCAGGTACGGTAAGGTCATTATTAGGTCTCGCTGGAGCCTCCTCTTCTCCATGTTGAACAACCCCAGCTCCCTCAGCCTGTCCTCATAGCAGAGGTGCTCCAACCCCCTGATCATTTTCATGCCCTGCTCCATCAGGTCCACGTCCTTCCTATATTGAAGGCTCCAGACCTGGACACAATACTCTAGGTGAGGTCTAGTTTTCTAGTACCATGTTTCCCAAGATGATACAGGAAGTTAGTACACTCATTTAATTACACAATGTAACATCTACAGGAGAGGCCTAAAGGCAAAAAGAGCTTCTTCTGTATTTAATTGTATCTCTGCTCAAGTAGCATTGGCACAGTAGGCCAGAAAGAACTCCGCAGATCACCTGCCTGAAATTTTCACTAGTGTTAATATTCACAGACACATTGAGTAATTTTTAAACTAATTAGAAAACTTTAGTTATTACTCAAAATCACTCATAGTGACAAAACTGATTTCTCAAGACACCGCTTTGTAAAGACGTGCATGTGAATTAGACTACATCTTTTTTGTACTTCCTAGGCTGCAGTGGGATCACTCGCAGGCACGTATGTATAAACTCAAAATTGCACGTAACTTCAGCCCATTTCATTATCTACTTGGTCCATACATGTCAAAACAGTTTCCAGAAGTATACACCAAATATATTAGTATGGTTCTATGGATTACATCATTGGCCTCTATTTGTTTCGTGCTGTTATATCTACCTGTGGAATACACTTAACGTAAGCCTATACCTTAGATGGCTTACACTTAAGTAAGCCCATACCTTAGATGGCTTTCTTTTCATTTGCAAGAATGATTTGAATATGGTCTACACATTCTCAAACAGCTCCACATTACGTCTTCCTCTTACACTAGTACAGATAAAGCAAGTAACCTGCATATTCAAATTGTTTTATGGCTTACAAAAAGCATATGGAGGAAATACATCATAGTAATTAGTATTTACATACAACGTGAATCTCATATGCCCATTTATAACAACAAAAAGTCAACATAATAAACAGAAATTATTATATTAAGAAAGTAAATATGACAAGCAAAGACAGATTCATAATCCCACACTTAGCAAACAGTAAAGTTAACATGCTTACTTATGTTTCTCTATGAAAGATGTAACTCCCTTAAAATCATTTTTTTTTTCCAAATGCTCTTACTGGAAATGTCACATAAAATCAACTGCTTGTTTTGTGTATGCCCAGGCAATAGGTTCAGAGGATGACAAAGAACTCAGTAAGATGAGCTTAAAAAATGGCAAGACAAACACATGGACACATGTGGCAGCTAATAGTGCATTGATTTCTTATGAAGTTAAAAAACCCAAACAAACAAACTAACATCTTCATACTTATTTTATATTCTCAAAAGATAACAAAGCATGAAGGAGCTGTGGATGTTTTTCTTATCTTACTGAAATAGTAATTTTCAATTATCAATGCAGTGAAGGTTCAGTGTCACTCCCCTAGAACCACATAAATCTTTGAGAGAGAGATATACACATATATATATAATGTGATTGGTGCAAAAGAAATTCTACTGATAACTGGCTATTTCTGAGAGACATCTCCCTGTGGACAGTAGGTTGCAACACAGTACCCCTAATAATGCCAAGTAATAACAAATCTCACATCTCATTCCTAAGCCAAGCGCACACAATTACAGCTTTTTGTTTCACCTGCTTCTGTAAGGATCCACAAATATTACCACTGTGCAAAAACATTCAACTCCCCCAGTTAATGCTTTCCTGAATGTGAACAGTGTAAGTTTTTCAGGGAGTTGGCTCCATCTCAGTTACCACACAACCGATGACCTGCCTTTGGAAATACCTGGAATTTTTCATCTCAGTTCATTTTAGCCACTGTGAAAATAATGTTCAATCTTAAGAGAAAAGACAGGGATTGAATTTAAGGCAGAATGTTCACAGCTGCAAGAAAACTTGACTTCTACAGAAATGTTAAATCTCACAGCTGCAAGAAAACTTGACTTCTACAGAAATGTTAAATCTTTTCACAAATAATTCCACTAATAAAAATGTAAAGTATTAATTTGTCACTGAAATTAACAAAAATCTGCCTAGAATGTTTGTGTTAATCTGGGCTGATACTAAGAAACAGCAGTGCTTTGCAGACACTATGCAAAACTCACAATGTTTCAATGTTTCACTTAATAAAAATTAGAAGAAGAACACTGATTTTATATGGGACAAAGCCTATGAAGCCACTAAAATTTGACACCAAAAAAAAGGAGTTTTCCTTGTCATGTTTACTTTCTTAGTATTTTAAAAGTTTTGAGAAATTTACAAACTTCAAAGCAGTTAAATCTAAAATAAATTCATAAATTACTTGAACTATAGCAATGCAAAGAATTTTTGTGATATAGATATAGATAGATAGATAGATAGATAGACAGACAGATAGATAGATAGATGTTGCTGCATGTTTTCCATTTTCTTTATGGCACTTGCAAAATCAAGCTGAAAGCAGAAAAAGATCCTATGACTGTGATACAGTCACAGAATCTTACACCAACAACCTAAAAGAAACAGAAAGAGTCCAAACAGAAAACTGGATATACCAGGTGTTCTGCCTGGGTGGAGGAACTACAATCAACCTATGAAGTAGCAGCAGGAACTGTAGAAGCTCCAGACATTCTAAGTGTACAACATCAATCCTCTGCCAGAATTATCTCAGTACCTTTAAAACATTTGGATAGAATCTAAGCCCCAGTATAGGAACAATTAAAGAAGCACCAGGACCCTGGAACACAAGCCCTGTGAGGGCAGGCTGAGGGAGCTGGGGTTGTTCAACCTGGAGAAGAAGAGGCTCAGGGCAGACCTCATTGCTGTCTACAACTACCTGAAGGGAGGCTGCATCCAGGTGGGAGTTGGTCTTTTCTCCCAGCAACCAGCAACAGAATGAGGGGACACAGCCTCAAGTTGTGCCGGGGGAGGTCTAGGCTGCATGTTAGGAGGAAGTTGTTCATAGAGAGAGTGATTGGCATTGGAATGGGCTGCTCAGGGAGGTGGTGGAGTTGCTGTCCCTGGAAGTGTTCAAAAAAAAGCCTGGATGAGGCACTTAGTGCCATGGCCTAGTTGACTGGCTAGGGCTGGGTGATAGGTTGGACTGGATGAGCTTGGAGATCTCTCTCAAGCTGGTTGATTCTATGATTCTATGATCCTACACAGCTATCATATTACCTATTACAACAAACCCAAAGACATTTAAGTTCTTAGAAAAGCTTTTTCAAAAAAAGTGAGTTGATTGAAGTTCCCCAAATTGTAAACAGAGTATTATCTTCCTCTGATGGTAAAAGAAATTTTACTTTCCATGGCAAAATTTGATTTGGTGGGAAGTTATTGAACTGCATTTGCAATAACATTGGTTCACGTCATATTACTTTTCAACTGCCTCAACTAATTTACAAAAATGTGTAAGAAATGTAGCACACACACACACCCACCCTCCCCAGATATTCACTATCTACCATGCATCTGTTGCTAAAGTAGATGATTTTACAGCTTTTTATTACAGGGCTTAACTCAAGACAAAAAAATAAGCTCTCTTTTCATCAAGCTCCTGTCTGTGAAACTCTAATTCAGCATTACATATGGGAATTCTCCTATCAGTATTCATAAACACAGCACGTTGTAGCTAGGCAAAGAAACAAAGCTTATCTCCAATTTTTTTTTCATACCCTCATCCAACATCTTCCATAGCTGCTCAACTGAAAGGGACGTTTTATCTCCAGTCCCTTTTTCACCCTGATATTCTTGCTTAGTTGCATTTTTAAGCTCCTTCTTGTGATGGTAGTTTTCAAAACCAAGGGGGAAAATTCTTATCAGTAATGGTCTTCCTTCCTTGGATAATTCAGAAGTACATTTTTACAAAGAGTATATTTATCCTAGCCACAAAAGATTGAAGTCTTCCCTTGCAGGGTCCACTGCAGAAATGCTCTAATCTCTGCCCCACTAACACTGGGTAAGACAGAACAGTGCCATTTTCATGTCACTGCCACTTTCAATCATTTCCTTTCAGATGCAGAGCTGTATGCAGAAAAGACTTGCCTTTTCTGTCCAACACATGAATAGACTAGAAAGCACCTTCTTTCCAGAGGCTCACATAAGTATTCTAACAGCTGATGTATGCACTACCCAGTCATCAGTTAAACAGTGTTTTGAAAAGTTCCATCATAAAAGTGACTGTAGAATTGGGTAGTAGAGCAGCGTTCAAGATGTGACTTTATGGTGAGATGTCTGAGGTGAGATGTTAGAGAATACAGCTACAGAGGTTACTTAAGTACTGGTAAATACCTGGTATCATAACACATCCAAATATTACAGTATTTGTATTGGGACAAATTGCTGCACAAAAACAAGAACCCACTTCCTAAGAGTTTGGAAAATTATCTATAGCCACAGCCCCTGCAGCCTGTTGGAAGGGCAGGAGTCCTCTGCATTTCCTTCTTCCTTACATTCTTCCCAAAGCCATTTCTTACGGCAGTTCTCCCACTCAGGACATCAGGCTTGTTGTGTCCATCTTTGCCCTAAAAGGGATCACAGGACGTTAGGGGTTGGAAGTGACCTCCATAGATCATCAAATCCAACCCCCCTGCCAGAGCAGGACCATAGAATCTAGCTCAGGTCACACAGGAACACATCCAGATGGATCTTGAAAGTTCCCAGAGAAGGAGACTCCGCAACGTCTCTGAGCAGCCTGTTCCAGCGCTCTGTCACCCTTACATTAAAGAAGTTCTTCCTCATGTTGAGGTGTTTTTGTTGTTGGTTTGGTTTATTTTCTCCCCTTTTATTTTTAAATTCTTTTGTTAGGAAACCCTCAAATGGGACATTACTGACCTGCAGTGCACTTGTTTAGGAGCTGTGTCCGCTTTTAAATTCACACATGGCTTGTATATGCTCACACACATCCAGCACTTGTCTGCATTTTGATAATGGCCCAGTGACTAATAATACCCTCTGAAGGGCTTGTACTTCCATTGTGAGGGAGGAAGGATAATGCTGCTTTTATCTTTTTTTTTTTTCTCCTTCTTTTTGATTCTTTCTCTTCCAATGTCATATCCAGTTAGCTGACCACCACCTTACTGCAAAACAACCTCCCCAAATATTAACTAAAATAAGTTTTCTGTTTTCCTAGGAGCAATATTTTCAACTTTCTTTCTGGGTGTGGTCAGAGTTTTTGGCAGCAGTGGCTCTGACTCATGCAGCAGTCAGACCAGCACACCATGCTGCTTGCAGGGATTGTTCATTTCATACCACCAGATCACATCAGCTGGGGGCTGCTGTAGGCATTACCAGAGCCCTGTAGCTCAAAGCTGAGCCACCAGCAGGCAACAGAATGATGGAGTTGGGGCTGTTAAGCCTGGAGAAGAGAAGGCTCTGGAAAGACCTTAGAGCAGCCTTCAAATGCCTAAAGGGGGCTACAGGAGAGCTGGGGACAGACTTTTGACAAGAGCTGGGAGTGACAGGACAGCAGGGAGTGGACTGAAGCTGAAAGAGGGGAAATTGAGACTGGAGATGGGGAATAAATTCTTTCCAGTGAGGGTAGTGGAACTGGAACAGGTTGCCCAGGGAGATTGTGGATGTGCCCTCCCTGAAGGTGCTCAAAGCCAACCTACCGGCCAGCCTCTGCCCATGGCAGAGAGATTGCCACTAGGTATCTTTAAGGTCCCTTCCAACTCAACCCATTCCATGAATCTATGATTTGTTTATTCTATAGGGCTTGCATATGCAAAGGTAAAGTAAGAAAAGCTTTTTGATGTTGTGTATACACCAATACAGATCCAGCTTGAGAAGCATAAGGCCAACAAAGAACACCATAAAGTGAATTAATGTAATGGTGTTTTGGTGCAATAAAGCAAACACTGAAGACACATACTGAAGGACTTCCTGCCTTTCAAAAAGACAATGTGGCAGTTGGACGGGATGATTGTTAAAAGTCTGATCCAAGTGAACTACTCTAATGCACTTTACAGAAATTTGTAACCTGAATTTCATTTGCACTCTACCATCTCGTCGCTTAGCACCAGAAGGTCCTTCTGAAATTCTTCAAGTGATCCTAATTCTTCTTTTGAAGTGTCAAATCCACAAATCACCTCTTTCCAGTTCTTTCTTCGGTGATAGTACAAGTCATGTGCATTGTGCAAGACTTGTGTTACGTGAACAGGTCTCAGCACAGGCTGTTACAGATCTCTAAACAAAATGTGTCTTCACCGTGAAAAAATAGCATATATGCCTGCTTTCTGAGTTTTTTTAACTTTCAGCAATCTGTTCATCTTTTTAGTATCCTTCTACTAGTGCCATGGCTGCCTAGTTTTTTAAATTTCTGGTTATGGAAACTCTTGAAACCTTTCTACAGATCCAAGGAACCTATAATCAACAAGATAACTCTTACTGATGTAATTTTCTATGTGCAGGCATACATGGTATCATACATCTAGGATGATTCTTAAACTAGAAGTGCTCAAAAGGCTAATCTAAAGTTTTAAAGCAAAAGTATCTAGCCAGATTCAAAGTCAACTTTTTACATTACTACTTTGCCTTCATGACACAGACTTCAAAAACTGAAGAATTTCCTTTTTTTTACTTCTCAGAATGCAACAACAAAGCCAATGTCAAAAGGGTGCACCTAAAACTTTCACACGCATCAGAGTATTAATCACATATGGCAATGCTAAAGACTGAAAGAATGCAAAGTAGCTTTTAAATTAGCTTCACATTTTCTGAGATTTAAAGAACAAGTAAAGTGGCAGCAGTATTACAATGACGGTTAAAACTGTCAACTTTGATAGGAAGATTATTTGTAAAGCGTTAGAAACTAGTCAGACATTCCAAAATCAAGTGAGAACCAATTAACAAATAAAATGTTCATTTTCCATGGAATACATACACACTGAACAACAGAGAAAGGTCTTTAAAAAGAGACACCTTAGAGCTGGCAGAGAGGCAGAGGAAGCAATTATACCAAGCAAAATTTCATGGAACTGAAATAGCTTCTATTATTAATGTAAAAGAATATGCTACTTTATTCAGGTAGAATTAGTTACAAAATTAATGAACCAGTGGAAGGAGTTCTGAAATTTACTTTGTTAACCCCATGCATGACGATTTAGGCATTCATCATTTTAGCAAAGAGTCTGCAGATGGCTTCAGACTCTGGAGACGGAAAACTACAACTATCCAAGCATCTGAGTTATGTAATATAACTTGGTTTCAAGGGAAACAAGAGGCAGAAAAAACACAGCTTCATAAATGTTCTGGGTAGTTCTACTGAAATCCTGATACGGAGTGTCGTGGAGCGGAGAAATTAATTGATGCGAGAGGGTATGTATAAAAATACATATATTTATTAACCTCACTATTTTGAACTCTTGCCACCCCCAACCACTGAACTTACAACATTAATATCTATTCTACAGGGTTATGAAGACATGATGGGCATATATATCAAACTGTAACTATTATACCAACTAGCATACATTCAAAACATTAAACAGAGAGAGTTTTCCCCGCGGCTAATGCCGCTTGGGGTCTGTATGCTGTTTGCCCGGCAGGGTGGGCTGAAAGCTTTCTGCTCTGTGGCAGATGCAATAGAAATTACAGAGGTATTTACTCACAATTCTGATTAGTTACAAATCACCCTCGGGGGCCACGTCACAGCCTACATGAAGTGTCCAACTCCTCAGGGTCTGCACCCGTGGACTCTGAGGCTGGAATCCTCCTGGCTTCAGGGGGAAGAGTCTCTGACCTTGTGCTGTTGGCTCCTTCTGGATGCTGTGTCCAGGGAACTCGTAGGCAGGATTTCCAGGTGCAGAGGAAATACAATCCTGTGCACACAAGTGGGTCTGCTCCTGGCAACTGGTGGCAATGGCACACGCCAGGCAATAAGGCAGTGGGCGTGCAGCGGGCTGCGCGGCTGCACGGGGAGCCTGAGCTCCGTAGAGGCAGGCTTAGGTGAGCTCTGCAAGTTAAGCACGCAGGCTACTGGGCGAGTGAGCTGGCAGGCGAGTGAGCTGGCACCTGAGCCTGTGCCTCTCTATTTATGCAGTGTGGGCCGAGATCAGTGGTCTCATTGGTCACCCAATGACCAAGCAGGCTGGCAGCCAGACAGCCTTACCATAATAGGCAAGGAGCCGCAGGCCTGGACTGTCCAAATATGGGGCTCACATGGGCCTAGCACCCGGCAAGCATGAGCTGGGCGTGTGGGGGCTTACACAACCCAAAGCCTGGGCAGGACAGACTGCATGGCACCAGGCCCATTGTGCCCCTCTGCGCTCACCATGTGCTCACCTCTGGCTATGAGCAGAAAAACATGTCCAGGCAGGGCAAGGCATATGTAAGTCTATTTTCGGGCCTACTGGCCCTCCACAACACAGAGGAATGAAAGGAAAACTATAAAGATGTATTTCAAGATGTCAAACAGTCTCTAAACGCTCTTGAAAAGTGAGATCACGCATTTTTATCAAGGAAATACATGAGGTAGCTAAAACTGTAGGCTCGTCATTCACTGGCTGTACATTTTAACAGGTTTTTTCTGTCTTTCAGTGTACATTTTTTTTTCTTATGAAGATTTTTAAGCTACTGTTCAGAATCTTCTTGACCTTATGATGAGAAGGAATATTACTTGCATGTGTGTTTCTTTGAACCGGGACGCTTTACTCGTATTCACAATGAGTACATCCAGATGTGGATGCCTGTATCAGCAGGAATATCAGCAGCAGAAATACGCACAACCTTACCTTATGCCGTGAAAGAAAAATTAAAAAGCAGAAAGAAAAAAAAAGAAGGAAAAGAAAAGCAAAAAAAGCAGCAGTGATCATCATTGCATTAATTCCTCCTAACCCCAAGTCTCCTTGTAGGAGGGATTTGAAAGGAGAGGTAAAGAAGGGTAGTGAATGTGCTTTTAAGCAGCATATACATACGAAGGAACACCTTAATGTCTTTATATTAGGTACTTTCTTGATGTACATTCACAATGCAAGCAAGCTCACAAAGCTCTGCCATATTTAGTAAGTGGAAGTTGATTTTAAAACCCTCTGAGGAAATCTGCTCTGCCAAACAAATGCAGCACCAGTCCTGCATGCCTTTGCAGTAAGAAACTGGTTATTAAAAATGTGAATGGAATTAACAGTAGTCATTCTAAAAATACTCAGGTTTAGTATCTTTTAAAAAATTCCACTGGTAAGGTTTGAACATAGCAGAGACTCAAACTGACAAAACCACTTGAGAACCTTTAAACCATTTGGACAGCCTCTGAATGGACACAGTGATGCTTTCTTATTCCTTGGTAGCAGAAACTGCTTCATCACAATGATCAAGTAATCTTGTTCTCCTCTTTGTTTTTTAAAACTCAAACACTGGATGAGGAATTCCTCACAACCTTATCTCACCTCTGAAACACTCCAAATAAACTCACCAAAAAACCCATAAACTTATGAGATTTGAGTCAGAGAATCAGATGTATCAACATCTTGATTGCATTTCTCATGCAGCCTTGGAACCTTGAAAAGATCCTGAGAAATCCTGGCCAAAAAAATAATACTGAATTCAAAGGAAGAGACACAGAAAAGCTTACATACCTCTAGCTCACCCTGACACAGATGATAACTGCGGCTAAACCAGAAGTCTACGATAATGTAGAAATTTAAAGTGTTTCTAATCAGGGTACAATTATTATTTTGTCTTGAACCCAAATGAGTACTACTGAGCCACTCTAAGCAAAATTATAAAGTAAGTGTACTGCAAAAAGTGTACTAAGACACTGTAATCAAAACGAGTACGCAGGTATTTTGTAACACTGTCATGATGCAGTCAGACACAACACATAAATACTTTATGTAAATGTGAGCAACACGACCACCAAAGAGACAAACAAAGACGTATGTAGATGCAATAGTCTTCCAAATAAAAGCGAACAGCCAAAGAACACTGCACGAGGTATTAACAATACAAAGGTCTGCAAACAGGCAGAACATCCTGTCAAATCCACAAGAAGAAATGGGAAGACAAAAGAAAATAAGATAATCAGTATCAGGAGATGATAAGACACCTTTAGCCCCCTCTTTTGTGGTGAGAGGCAAATAGGATAAAAACATGAGAATGAAATACAGAAAAAAAGCCTGCTTCAGTTCTGTCTTTTCTCTTCAAAGGACTCTCAAAACTGATCACCTTCATTTCAGTGACTCAAGCAAAATAACACATTCTTGACAGCTAATTGTCCGGCATCACCCCTCTGGCTTTATGATTCACAGCTAACCTGGAATCCAACTGTTAAAGACTCATATTTTTGTGCATGTCATGATGATGATGATGTTAGGTATTAATAGTACAAACAGTGTGGTTAATGAATGAATCTGGCAATTTATTATTTTTTTAACCACAACTACCCTGATTTGTCAGCCTTCTAAACACTCCCTTGCTTTGCAACAGTCTGCAATTCCCTGATGTTAGGTATGTGGGTATATACATACACCCAGACATATACACACACACACAGATTTGTACACCCATGATTATACACATATATCCATTTGGCCACAACAATAAGAATAACATATTCCCAGTGCACTGGAACTAGTAAGCATGAATCTGAAGCATTCTTAACCAAGATTCAATTGGACAAGAAATTCTTGATAGCTGGGAAAAAAAAAATCTATCTATAGTATTGCTCTGTTCACTAATTTTCCACTTTACAAGGCTGCCATAGCTCATGAGGGAGGTCTTAAACGCAGAGAGTAGTGGATGCAGGGGTTACAAAAGAATACCACAATTCCAAAGCCAAGCAATTCACAGCAAAAAAAGATCAGATTAAAAGAACAAAACAAATCAAGAAACCAGGTATCTTCTGCTTCCAAACATCATGGACTAACTCATGATGATAGGAAACAACAACTTCTGGATGTGATAGCAACTTCAGACTATTTAAGGAGACACGGTTTTCTTCTTGGAAGCCACAGCAGTATCCCTCTGTCCTGCACACGCTCTGCTTGTGGCTAGTTGCAATGCTCTTCTAGCGGATAGTGGGGTAGTTAAATCCTCTACAAGTAGCAGGTTGTGCGATCATATGGCTTCCTCCAGCTCTTTAAACGATGCAGAAATATAAAAATACGCTCATATGTGTTTCTTAATTATTTGATCTTCAGACTGCAAGAATATATTCCTTATCTTTACATCACTAATTAGCTACAGCTGCTAATTCTGAATTGTCAGGCAAAAAGAGACATTGTTTAATATCCACTGACAGAAAAATACATAAAAAGGTAGCAATGTCCAGAACTACAGAGCTTCACAATACGAGAGTATCCAAGTGAGAAGGATGAAGGACAAGAGAGAAAGACATATAAGCTGCCTGAAACCCAGCCATAAAACCTCAAGAAATGTCTAGTCACATTTCTATGCACTGGTAACTATCTCAGAGTCAGTTTCTTCTCCAGGCATAATCTGGTACAGGGATTGATTAAATTCATGCTATTGGGCAGTACTGGCATTTTAGGACAGAGTGAAGGGCTTTTCTGCTAAGTAAAGAGAAATGGCACTCTACTACTGATCTCGAGGGCCTAATCCGTCTTCCAGAAGACATCTAAACAGTATAGCTATTTGATTTACTCAAGCTAGACTAAAAAGTACAAATGTTAGACTAGTGCCTTCCAGGCAGCAGACATAAACCAGTTCTTTTCTTCTCTCTTCATCTTTCTCCTGCAGAGTTTCACAAACAAACAAACCCACAACTCCTAAAACTGACTCTGCCACCACTCCCTAGATCATAAGCAGCCATTTACCAGTACCTGGTATGCACTCCTAGTCAAAGCAGTTTCCACATTATCTAGTCTATATATGTGATCTGCAACGGAATGACTTCAGCCTAGATATCCACATCGAGAAGTGCAGCATTTGTTCCTTTGGTGTGTGTGCTTCAGGATGCCAAGCCTGGGCAACAGAGTCCTGCTACACAGGACTCAAACGTTTGATATCACAGCCTCTATCAACTGATCACGTTTCAGACCATGACTCACTAATATCCAGTCTTTATGTTGTATTTTGGAAACTACTTAAGGATGGATTACAGTTTAACTTTCAGAGAATGGCAGAAAACTTACTGACTGAGGGAAGATTCTTTGACCAGAATGCAGACCTAGGACAAAAAGGAAGAACTGGGCCTGATTTCTTCCACTGTTTTCACAGGGACTTCCTGGAGTACAAAACCAGTACAAACATGACACAGTACATAATTATTTCAGAGCAAAGAGCAGGCACATCAAATGAAGTTATGCCCCTACACAGTGCATACACTAAGAATTTAGCCAGACTGAGAAAGGAAGGTGCACACATTTCTGGAAAATAAATTAATTTAATATATAAAGTTATTGCATTCAGTTCTGTTAATTCTTGAAACATCTATTACTAGAGCGGAGGCGAATACTTGGGAAGTATAGCTAAAAGCTTTATGTTTCCTGTCCTTATGTTCTTCCCGGGCACTTGTGAGCTACTGTCAATCTAAAGGACAAGAAGGAGCTGTGGTATTCCCAAAATTTATCATAAATACAGCACTGCAGATATCTGCATCCCACACACCTCTCCAAGCCCTGTTTTATGTTAAGGTGAGAAAAGACATAATTAATTTCTATCTCCATGATTCTGAGACTTAGTTGTCTCTACTGGATGCATCAAGAGAAGCATGGCCAGCAGGGCAAGGGAGGTGATTCTCCCCCTTTACTCTGCTCTCACCAGACCCCACCTGCATGTAATAGTGACTTTCTGAATCTGTTTTCCCACATCCTTGTCCACTTTTCTAGCCTGTGATCAAGAGGGTGGATAGTTCAACTATACCTCTTTCTAAGTTATAGTAAGGAAAATTCAGCACTCTCCAGTTTACAATAACTCCTTTGCTTCTGTTTTGGAGAAAGAACGTTGGACTTCTAAACTATTCACAGCAGATCATATTGAGCACAGGCAAATACCTCCCAAGATAGTCCCAGTAAGAAGTGTCCTTGAGAAAAAGGATGCCTTGCTAGTCATTGTGGACAGGTAAGCCCTCATTATGAGGGTGTATTTGGTTTTGTACATTTTATATGTTTGTACACAAAAAGTTCAATGTTACTCATAATATTTCCTGTCTTACAATAGAATACGATAGAGTGCAGTAGAGAATACAACAGAGAGCAAGTCAGAAGAGGGCCACAAAGATGATCACAGCGCTGGAACAGCTCTGCTATCAGGACAGGCTACAAGAATTGGGGCTTTTCAGCCTGGAGAAGAGAAGGCTTCAAGGAGACCTTATAGTGGCCTTCCGGTATCTGAAGGGGGCCTACAGGAAGGCTGGGGAGGGACTATTTACAAGGACTTGTAATGACAGGATGAGGAGTAATGGGTTTAAACTGGAAGATGGGAGATTCAAACTAGATGTTAGGAAAGGGTTCTTTATAGTGAAGATAGCGAGACACTGGAACAGGTTGCCCAGAGAGGTTGTCTCTGCTCCCTCCCTGGAGGTGTTCAAGGCCAGGCTGGATGAGGCCTTGAGCGACCTGTTCTAGTGGGAGGTGTCCCTGCCTATGGCAGGGGGTTGGAACTGACTGATCTTTGAGGTCCCTTCGAACCTAAACCATTCCATGATTCCATGACTCCATTACTAAGGAATAGCTGTCACCTCTAGCAGGGAACAGTGTGGAGTGGAACCCTTCACAATGTAGACTAGCATTCTGAGACTGATAAAAATGATGCTTCAGAAATGGCAAAGAAGCTGTCCTTCCTGTCCATGCTAGAAGGCATCCAAGTCATCAAAAGAAGTCCTGCATATACATTGTAGATTCACTTGACAGAACCAGGGAATCCACAACTATGTTTTTTGGCAGTTCACAAATCCCTGTAGAGAGCTATGCACCGCAATTCCACCGTTATAAAAATCACATCGAGAAAGCCTTATAAACAGACTCCATCTACTGCCACAAGACAGATGGGAAGTGCCCATGAACGTATCAGCTTGGTTGTTTTTGATATGGATGATCTGCTGACACATTTTCCACAACTGACTATTAAAAGTCTCATATTTGACTTGGGTTGAAATAATTCCTCTGGTACGAGCTGACAGTTGGCATACTCCAAAGAAAATATCTTTCTTTGATTCAATAGAAGACAATTTATTCTGTTCAGTAGAGACAGCGTCCATAAAATGGAAGAGGAAGTGTCAGACATCCTATGCTTCTACATAATAAAATTCTAGACTCAAGCCTGATCTTACCTCAACAGGACAATCCAGTTCAATTTCCCAATGGAGAATGTGTTTGAGCAAGGGCTGGCACCTGACGAAAGCAAGAGTTCCCCCCAAACTTTGCAGTACAACACAGTCACACATGCCATATTACAGCATTTCATGTTCACTCATGTTGCTGTATCCCATAAAACAGGATAACCCTAAAGAAACACTCCATAATCACAGCTTCACCAAAGGTGATAGTTACAACCTTACATCAATCTAGGCAATTACTGCAAACTAATGGCTTCTACATACATGCTGATGACATCACAAGGCATTCAAAAGTCAGGCAGCTCAAAACAAAAGCAGTCTATGTTGTCAAAGTGCAAAATGTTCTCGAGCAGCTGCTACACCATGATACACTCCTACTTAAAACAGCAGGGGTGCAGTTTATCTCTCCAAAGAGTCTCATGCTTGAGAAGAAAGAATATGAGCCAGTCCCCACTAATCATCTCAAGGAATAGGTGTAGTCAGTGGATATGCTTCTCTCTGAACTATTTTTCTGATTATACTACAGTATTATACTCCCTGTTACTTATTCTGTTATACCTAAATCTTTTATTCTTTGCTGCACAATGATCCAGCATGAGCAGACTGGCTTCAGAGTGAACCTATATAATATTAATCTACTGTCTGGCTGGTAGGGCAGATGAAGCGGTGCAGTCCAATAGTTAGTAACTTTCTGATTCTTGTTTTCCCACATTCTTGTCCACTTTTCTAGCCTGTGATCAAGAGGGTGGATAGTTCAACTATACCTCTTTCTAAGTTATAGTAAGGAAAATTCAGCACTCTTCAGTTTACAATAACTCCTCTGCTTCTGTTTTGGAGAAAGAATTTTTGACTTTTAATCTATTCACAACAAATGATATTAAGCACAGGCAAATACCTCCCAAGATAGTCCCAGTAAGAAGTGTCCTTGAGAAAAAGGATGCCTTGCTAGTCATTGTGGACGGGTAAGCCCTCATTATGAGGGTGTATTTGGTTTTGTACATTTTATATGTTTGTACACAAAAAGTTCAATGTTACTCATAATATTTCCTTTCTTACAATCTAATCTGAGTTACATTGTTTTTCACTCAGCTTGCAGCATGTAAATTATAATTCTGTATGATGCTCATATTTAAATATTTCCAGAACTTTAACAAACATAATCCATAAAAACAACTTAAATTCTTAACATGAAATCCTGGAAACAGTGTCCAAAATACATGAACATGAAGAAATTCACATTCATTTGGCTTTGACCTATAATTTTTTCAGGATGACCGTTGGGGCATGTGATGTATTTGCAAAGATCACCTATTCCACCCTCAGAAGGGCAACTTTCATAGCATTTAACCTGTCCTTGACATTGGCTAGTGTTTATTACGACTTTATTACCCATGTATGCATCCTGTACTATTTATTTCTCATAGCACTTTAAAGAGATGTTAAGAATATCAACATTCCAAACTTAGTATTTACAAATATTAAGATTTGTATTTAAGACTGTGACTCTCAGCAAACTCAACACAGTATTTGTCCTTTACTTATGCAACACGAGAGACCTGGTTTTACAATTTCTTGTAAAGGGTGTTTGCTCATCAGCAGTGCATGAGTATAGTTCACTTGATATTTAGCCTCTCTCTCCCAGCCACCACCTCTTCCAGAGAAATTTCAATGCCAGGCTATGTGACAGGCCAATCCTCTTCTGATGTCTTCTTTTCTAAGGATTCCTGGGAGAGAAGTCAAGCAACATGCACTGTACTGTACAAGCCCTTCTGGTAGCAGCACATTTTTGGTGGGCTGATCTTCAAAAGACCAAAGAGCCCACTTCCTCTCATAGTGACCAAAGCAATCTCATGCCAAAGGAATGGCCATTAAGTCTTCACAAAAAGACAGTGGCTGGAATTAGACAGACGTCACAGAATAACCCACAGGCTTTTTTTTCTGTATTGTCTCACAAAGGTTTTGGGGAAGAGAACAGAAGAAGGGCAAACTGGTTTTGGTTTTGCTGAACAATACCTCATTCCACTTGAAGTAGTTGTACACATGGAAGTCTACAGTCAAGACTGAGTAAGCCCTAATATTTCTGAGGTAAGGAAGATGAAATTTTAAAATGAGTAAAATTTTATTTTCAGCTTTGGAGCAACGCAAGGGAAAATTTTAGGCTTGAGAAGTTTGGTAAACACTCTCCCTTTGGCCAGTTACTGTCACCTTGTTTGTTACTTATATAGAGAAACAAAGATACGGTGTTTTTCTTCAGTTGAAATATTCAAGCAGCCTGCTAGGATTGCTTTTGATGAGTAATTATGTGCAAGGTTGAGCTGCTTTAGCATCACATGGTTTTGATAAGGTGCTTCCACAGTAAAGCTACAAAAAACCTGTGACCTTAATGCTACTATCGACTCAAGCTTGACATAAATGTGAAAAAGTGATTTTTGCAGCCAGGAAATACTACACATCAAAATGTATCAGCCAGTCTAGCTGAGAAGTAAATATGCAAATAAAACATTTAAAAAGTGCCTAAGTGTGGTTTTATATATATAAAGATTTTTTTTAATATAGACACATAACAAAAAGGGGTTGTTGCTTGAAGCCTCCTGTGAGATAACACTTACTATATATTACAAGATTCCATCCTGCCATACCTTGCTACAGGCAAACAAGATAATAGGAAGGACTTGTGATAAAACATAAAAACCTTTATTTCAGTTATAAAACTGTTCATTCTACCATCTATCTGATGGAGTAAGCCTGTTAATTTTCATTACAATTTCAGCATGGCTGGTCATTAAAAAAGAAAAGAAAAGAAAAAGGAAAGAGTGGGCTAAGTTAAAAAAAGGTAATTGGATTCTTAGTGATTGCAATGTAGTCTGACACTTCTAAGTAGCACATCTTCTGGCAGTGAACAAAAGGTGACATGGCACAGTTTAAGTGTCTCCTGTCACTAAATAAGCTATGAGATTTATCTGCTTGGAAAGCTGGGCCCTGTTTAGCTTGCTATTTACAGAAGTTAGAACAGTACAATTTTATTACAAAACTAGACACAATCAGAATACAACTTACCAGTAACATAATACTATTTATCTTCTGTATTGACATAAAATCTATGTTAGGTTTGTAATTAAAATGTAAGGCAAATATTCTGACAGACACAAAGCATTCCAAATGGCATCAAATGGTGTAATGTCTTAAGTACTTACTTCCACAGACAAAAGTGAACTATTCAAAACCAGACAAGTTACCAGAACCACAGCTTTTATAGTATTTCCCTTGGGAAGAAGTCCTAGTGGTAGAATGTTCCCTTGACTGTGTGGAAAGAGTCCAGAGATCTTAGTGGGATAGGCCACCGTTAAATAATGACAAATGAGAACACATATAAAATGTAGAACTATCCAACTCAGGTGATACATTTTGTTCTCTGAGTTTTCTTGAGCTTTGACTTACTGAAGAGTCAATAGTGTAGTATGTGCACTCTAGGAAATTAATACATGGTCTTTCCCATTGCAGCATAGCACGAAATCTCTAATTCTAAGATTAGGGTTTCTTATGACAGCTGTGTATCTTAAAATTAATCTCTAGTGACCTCCTGAAACTTCTTAATGAGAAATCTTCATGAATGCTAAGCAAAATTTCCTCTGTTATTTTCTCCTTCCAGTTATTTGAGCTCTATGAAGTTTTGCTATGAAGAACAGCCAGGCAGCTTTTTCAGGGGCTTTCAAAATGCAATTATCTTATGCTCCAGCAGTAAATAGAAAGAAAAAATATTTAAACTAAAGAGAAGTTATAAGATTGTTTTAGAAGTGGTAAAAGACATAAAGACAAGGAAACAACATGAAAAAAGAAAAAACAAGAAATTGGATGAGACAAGAAGAGGAAGGATCTGAGAAATGGTGGCAAAGATAGAAGCAATCTGTTGCAGTCAAGCACACTGGCAAGTAGCAACTGCAGATAATGAAACAGGATAATACACACAGAAGGACAGAGACCGGATGGAGCAGGTCCAGAGGAAGGCCATGAAAATGATCAGGGGGTCGGAGCACCTCTGCTAAGAGGACATGCTAAGGGAACTGGGGTTGTTCAGCCTGAAGAAAAGGCTCTGGGGAGACTTAATAGCAGCCTTCCATTACCTGAAGGGGGCCTACAAGGAGGGTGGATTGTTTATAAAGGCCTGCAGTGATAGGACAAGGGGCAATGGCTTCAAACCAGAGAAGATTCAGATTGGATGTTAGGTACAGGTTCTTTACTTATAAGGGTGGTGGAACACTGGAACAGGTTGTCCAGGGAGGTGTCTAGAGCCCTATCCCTGGCAATATTCAAAGTGAGGCTCAGCAGGGCTTTGGGCAAGCTGCTCTAGTTGAGAATGTCCCTGCTGACTGTAGAGGGGGTTGGACAAGATAACCTTTGGAGGTCCCTTCCAACCTAGACCATTCTACTATTCTAAGTAGGAAAAAAAAACCCCAAAACCCAAACCAAACTAACAAACAAAACCCCAGCTAAATGGAAGGATACCTTCCCTCACACAATCTGAAACTCAACTCAACATTCTCAAATCTTTTTTTTGTGTTTTGTAATACAGTGGACTTCCAGCAGATACACTTACAAGTGTTTCAATGGCCTAGTAATAACATACATAGTTGAGAGCACAAAGTGCTAATGCCATCGGCATCTCTCAGAGGGGTTGTAATAGATGATCTTTCGAGGTCCCTTTTAGCCCCTAAACTTCTGTGATTCTGTGAAATGATAAAGGGCTCTGCTGCACACATCTAGATGATGACTGGTAACTCACATGAGCAGACCATGTAACAACATTTACGTTTTTTATTAGTCAAGTTTTTAAACTACCAAGAAAAGAAGGCATAAAAATAACAGAGATATCATAAAGGCAGTGACAGCCATTTAGCACTATATAAGCAAAAGCTGTTAAAATCTTTCATCCTTGACCAGAGAGTCAACAGAAGTATCCTGTAAGAACAGAGTCAGCTGTCCCATATTTCATAGGGAAATGTCTGTTACAAACTATTACTGGAAGCTAATAAGTTTTCACTTTTCTTAAGAACTGAAAGAGTTCGGAACAGAAACTTTTCATTTACACAATTGTATAATGAACAGAGGCAACTACTGAAATTTCAACACTACTTGGCAAAATTCAATAGTATAACCTAAAAAATGGAAAGAAATAAAAATTGTCTTGCTTAGATAATAACTAAGAACATCAGAAGTACTACTGTGGTAGTTACCTACACTATCACCAGCATCACTTCATTACAGTTCTTGATGAAATAGTGAATATTCTAAGACTCAACAGACTCAACTTCCGTTTCACAGTAGTTACTCTTTTGCTCAGTTTGCAGAGGTGAGTTTACCTTCATCTATGTACAGAAAATAGAGCTCTGCTTTCTCCTGAACACAACAGCATTTTAAATTACTTCCACGTTAATATTTTCTGCTGTGTTAGCAACTGAGTTCATCATAACATTTACAGGTATCTTAAATCTTATTTTCATAGCCAGTCATCAAATTAAACATTTGGTCTTCATAGACTTTTTTTAAAAACATTACTTATAATGAAATCCTAAATAATGTAGAAAAAAAACCCCAACTTTTCCATTGTCAGCTGCTCTACTACCAAAGCCAGTTTTATAGATTTTCTTACTAAATTTCTCAGTCGGTAGAGCATGAGACTCTTTTGCCTTTCTTCTTTTGTATACATCCCAGCAAGACCGTGAGAGAAGTAGACCTCACCATTGTTTTCATTTTACAGCCTATCATCTAGTTCTTCTCACCAAAACATGCCAGCTAGGCTCAAACTAGCACAGTACTCTAAGCATTTCTCAGTGCAAGGCAGTTAGAGTTTAAAGTAGTTATCAGCACAGATAAAGAATATGCAGCATTAAAGTATATTGGCAAATACGTACCTTCAGAAATACAGAATTTTATTTTAGTTACTTAGTTTTGTGAAATGTTTAGAGAGTCCTCTTCAAATAAAGTAATGTTTAATAGTACAGTGTAAGATGTTAAAACTGTGCCAGTAACAATAATACAGACAGTGCATGCATCTTCCCTCGGCATTGTGCTTGTGGTGTCTAAGAGTGACATTGGCAGCACGGTCCTAGAAGTTTTAACAACAGCTGCCGAAACTCAAGACATGTATCTGCACATACCTCTTTGCAAATAGCTACCTTGAACTTCTAATATGATTAGTCACAATGATACAAAGGCCACAGTAAGATCCCTAAGTCTTTTGGGGCATACTGTCCACTTAGTATGATACAAAGACACCTCAATGGAGATTTATTTCACCTACCCTAAAAGTATACCATTTCACAGAACTTATATTATATTATTAGTACTATATTATCAGAAAATAAATATATTTTTATTATCCATTATGTGCAAATTAAATTGTTTTGAGTGTCTTTTAGACATTTTTACATGCTACCATTGTGTATTTCCTATTATCAACACATAGTCTCAGTTCAAGATTCTCATTTGTTCTTGTCAACTGATTCTAGAGAATAGTGATACAGTGTAAGACTGTTTTACAAGAAAAAGAGATAATCTTTCCATTCAAATCAGCCCATTTCCTTCATCTCCTGCAACTACTGAAGATATCCCCAGTTGTTCCTATTTCTCATGCAGCACCAATTGCTTTCTGGTGACAAAAGCCTGGAGCATCTCAATTCTATCTCATGATTTATTTTCTCATTAAAGGCCTAGATTGCGAAAAAGCGTAATTCATGCACTTCATGTTAAACGAGTTTACATCTAAAACTGACAGGAAAAAAGACATGACAGCACTTTCTTTAGAATAATGTCTGCATTAATAAGCTGTTCAAAATGATGGGCAGAGAGCGAATTCATTTTCCAGAGTTACACAAAGAAAGGCATGGCAGCCTCTGCAGTATTACCAAGATCAGGCAACTATGTGATGTCTGTTGCAGCTGACTGCAGAGCTAGTTTGTTACTAAAAACACCTAAATACCATTTTACAGTGCAGTCCTAAAAGTCATGGCTCTTACTGATAGTAACAACAATTTCTTATTCACCAAATTAATGCACACATGTTTATTTTGCTGTGGATAATTTTCAAGAAACATAATTTTAGCTTTGGGAAATCAGAGTGCAGTTCACACCAAGGCTGGAACTAAATGATTTTAAAAATGTACGTGGACGTGTCGACCTGTCAGCAAAGCTCTACTCTGCCAATGAAGGAATTTTTCAGTTTCCTAATAAATAAATAAATGTAGTTTGTGTGCCTTAAAGTGTGTGAGGCATCTACACAGAGATACCAAATACGAGTGACTCCTGTCCTACAGTAGCAACAGACAGCACACCATAGGGCTCAGACATCCATCCATGGTCAACTGAATTGTGTTCTATTTTAAAAGTAGTCTTGGAACTGTTTTCCTGAAGTTCTCATCGCCTACAAACACAAGCAGAGTATTTAACAAATATGCATACTGACAAATATGCTGTTCCTCTGATAAATAAGAAAGCTGACAGGAAAATTGCAGATCAAGTCCAAAGACTCTGTGTGATAATCTTTGAATCTTTCCAAAGAATAAAAACCAGTCTGCATATGGGACAAACATCAAATATATTTATTTGTAGCTTCCTCAGCCCCTGTAAGTAATATTAGTTCTATTGTCGTAACTTTCAAGAGACAGAAAAAACACATGCTAGCTCAAGCTACCAAGATAAATTCAGTGTCCAAGAAGCAGACTTATGCTGACTACTAAATCTGTATTATCTTTCTAGAACTTTTTACTACAAGAATAAAAATGTAATTGCTGGGAAAAATTGATGAATCATGGACATAGCTTTGAGATAAGCTTGTAGTGAACTCATCCAAAGCTGTATTCCTACAGGTCCATTAGGTACTACAAAATCTCACGAAGCTTCAATTTAAATGAAAACAGGACTTTGTACGCAGCCATAAAAATTGTTTTAGTCTAGTCACTTCTGCTGTTAATTAGGATTTTCTGCACACTGTGCAAAAAAACTCTTTGAGTCCATGCTCATCATTTACACATTGAGCTGGATGCAGCAGTATTCATGGTAAAGGGGCCTGACCCCGACTCCGAGATTATACCTGAAAATGACAGTACAATCAATAAAGCCTAATGACAGACAGATGAGAAGCAGATTTCACAGATGGTCTCAACTCTTGGATATTTGCACGTAAAACTGATTTCTGGATAGGCATGGACCTTGAAGTAAGCCTGTCAGCCAAGAGTGGATGCAGCAAATGTGTGCTGGAAACATGAGCTGGAAAAAAATGAGAACAATTTTCTATGCTTGTTCACCAGCTTCATGATAGGACTAAAGAAAACCACATGAGTCATCATGCATGTCCAAAAATTATTATTTGGCGATATGAGGTCTTGGATCAGTTTTGCATTCATCACAAATAAAAGTCTGGCATTGCCATAGGCTGCGATACCATAGTATCAGGGGGATAGTAAGAGACGGGGCAAAAGCTTAACATGAGCGAGTTCCAAATCCAATCCGTTTCTTGCACCCCAAGCATGGGCTTATATACTTTTTATCAGAAAGCTACATAATATGATTACAACATCAGCTCAGGCTCCAATTGGTTACATGCACCTGCGTTAGGACTACGTTAGGATTACACACTACTTGGCAGACATTCTTCATATTCTCTCAACAACATGTACCTGGTGTCTGGCAATTCTAAGCCAGCAGAGATAGGAGAAAACCACAGACTCCAGCCGTACACTTGTTTACATTTAAACATTTACATTCTCTTTACAAATGTTTACATTTACATTCTCTAAGGTCATTCCCACCCTCTATCAGTACTTCTGAACTTGTGCACTCTTGCCTGTCCATGGCTTATTTTTCACTGTATAATATTCCAACAGCTGTACCACAGACAATTCTATAAAATCACTACATTCAATATTACTATATCCAACATGGCATGCAGAAAGACATAGGTGCAGACAACAAGTATATAAGCAACCTGAGACAAGAATTTACTGGCATGCTTAGGCACACTTGCATTTTTTCTTGGAATAGGGACTGAATAGGTTTGAAATTAACTTATTTTTGGACTCAGCTGAGGAAACAATACCAATAGATGCTGGCTTTGGGTTACTGACTGAAGTGCCTGCAAGTTAACCTATCGGTCAAAGGAGAAGAAAAAGGAAAGACAGTAGATCTAGACAGATATCACCATAATTTAAGGTCCCTTCCAATTCAAATGGTTCTAGGATTTCATAATTTACTTTGGAAATATTCCCAAGAATTCAGGGAAGGGAATTGTGTAAGGGACGTGTTGTGTTACATGACTGCAGCAATTCTAAGGAAAAGTGTCGGATACCTGCTGCGTCTTAAATAGATTACCACAAGATAATCCCAAAACTAAGAACAGTTTAGCAATCATTAGATTTAACTAGAATAGAGCTACACAGCATGATACTTATGGGGAGGGATACAGTGAGAGATATCTTCTTTTAGTGTAGATATTTATTTTGCCTCAGATTTAAGATTAACTTTTACTTATGGGAATAAGAAAGCAATGACAGTGAACATTCCCTTTCAAAATATACAATCTCTTTCTAATCTTACAAAAAGTCTCTAAGTAAGGATAAGAAAGGCAAGGTGCAGGCTGAACGAAGAGTAGAATCATGTTATATCATAATTATACAGTATAAAAAAGCCAATAACCCATGTTGATGGGTGATGGCAGCCACATCAGAAGTAGCATAATGACTTCCCCTAAAAAAGTAGGTCTGATGAGACCACTGTTTTGCTCTGAGCTATCAGTCAAATTTGCTGCTAAGTAGACATCATATACCAATGAAAGAGTATTATTAAAGAAGATAAAAAAGACATTTTCCCATAAATGTATACCTTTTCCTTGAAGTCCTGTTATTTCATAAGGGGGGGGGGGGGAAGAAACATCACTGCTGGTCTGAATTAAGATTTTGTCTTTCTTTTGAGAAGTCAGAATTCAAGACTTTAGCAGGCTTGAGTTTACTATAATCCTAAACATGCAATGCTCAACATTCACACAAAACCAAGTATACTCTTTAAAATGCAGCATCCTTAAATTGCATTTTCAATCTCTTAATGTATGCCCTTGCAATACAATAAAGAACTGTGCAGTATCATACTATTGCAAAAGATTTCAAAGGAACTTTCAGTTGCATCAAGAACTGAAGCATATCAACAATACTTAAAATAATCTTTTGGAACAGGGAAAGTCCTTATTGAGATCTTGGGTAGATCGTTAGCAAAACTTGACTAAAATGCTCTGGTAGTTCCACCTTTGGAAAGTAAATGACGAGGAAGTCTACTTATCCCTGAAACTACAGCTTTTTTTTTTCCTCTCTTTTTTTTTTTTTTGGTGTAATTTAATCCAACAAGTACCACAGCTTAGCACCACAAAATCAATGATGTTTTAGTTCAAAGCAGTAGTACGTGATTCAGACCATCCAAATTTTGTGCTATAGCTTATTTTCTACAGACTGAACAAGAAAGCATTGAATGTTCTTGAACCAGAACAGTTCAGTAGAAGGTATCTCAACAAATTCCCTTCTGACAGGTGTCCACTGTAGCTGAACACAGTATCCAAAGCATACAGCTGAACATAATAGTGGCTAAATTTTATGTATCTAGTTACTATCTTGTCCTAAAAAAAAAAAAGTGGTACTATATATATTTAAATAACTCTGAGGAAATTAATTGGTACTTCTCCTGCATACATTCTTTGTCAGGACATAAAACCCAAACAATTATCTCCTACAAAACTGTTCCAGATCTGTTTGTCATAAGTCAAGGAAAAAGTGGGAATTCTGGAGCTTTTGACAAATAGACTAGCACCCTTTCATTCCACCGAAGGAGATCTTGATCAGGTTTGGTACAAGCAGCTTGGAAAGTCCAGTCCTCACATTTTGAAGCAGCTCTTCAAAAGCGTACAGTCATTGTAGATATGTGATGGAAGAAAACAGCAGCAAGAATCCACAACACCCTTTGTAGAACGGAACTTTGAACAGAGCAAATGGAAGCAATAGGCAACATAACAAAGTGCTTCTGGAGGGAATTTGAGTCTGCAAAGACTGCCTTGTTAGAATGCACTAATCCTCCAAACCCCAGTGCAGAAAAACAGTACAGAAACTCCAGAATACCAGATCTGTAGATTGTCGGTAGGAACTGCTAAGATTCAGTTTTCACCGAGATTCAAATTTTTTGCATACTGTTTGCTGCCCTTTTTTTGTGTTTTTAACCAACCATTTTTCCTTGGTGGCCAGTGGCAAGACACAGTAAATGCTTTTTCTGAAAAATGAACTTTCTTTCTATAGAACAGAAGACTTCAGAACCCACTACCAATTCAAGTAACAAGTAAGAAATGGCAGGTCATCTCCGGAGTTCCCCAACGGTTACTACTACACTCTTTCCAAGACTAGTTGCAAACCTCTTTCTCTATTTTGAGAGCAGAGTGGGAGACTGCAGAAAATAATCCATCAGCCAGATCTTTCAATTTCAATTCTCTCATCTTGGTGTTTTATCTGAATACTTGCAGGTTTTGAAACTAGCACCAGGAAAAGGCCAGGTACTTTTTATTTACATGCATGTCCACTTCTGTGAATAGATTAAAAAAAATACAGTCATTTTCTAATCTCTTAGCAAAAATCTTCATGCAAAACTCCATAGCTGAAGAAGTATTCTTCAAGCTAGGAAAAGCCAGGAAATCAAGCCAGGAAAGCAGTATTATGCTATAATTTTTCATCTATTACATTACTGTTAAATAATGTTGCAAATTAGTTTATAAATTCCTCATTTAAAAAAAAGAAAAATAGAAAGAAAGTAGCTTTATCTTGGGAAAACTATCAAACAGTTGTGTTCTGAAATCAAATAGGTTTAGCCTAAATGTAGATATATGCTGTTTTGTAATTCTTAAAATCTGATGAGTTTTTTTCAGTTTGTACAAGTTGCAGAACTCCTGGGATATTGACATTTTGTCACAAAAATTCTGTTCCAAAAGCTTTCTACTTTTCTACAACACAGAGAAACATGTTTTTACCAATGACTTCATTATTATAACAATGAGGAACGTTCACCACACAAAATGCAAATTCCACAAAGCAACTCTTTGTTTTTAAGAGAAGCTGTCTCTATGCATTTATAGAGATGTGATGTTACAAAGTTTTCATAGTTGTTTATAACAAGTGTTCAGAAGCAGTGAATGTTTGCAATCAAAAGAAAGAAACTTATTTGGCGTTCTTTGTATGGTTTGCAGTTTCCAAAAGTAATTCTTCAATTTCAGAAGCTGAAAGGTGTCACACGATATTGCCAATATATTAGAAAACATCATGGTGAGTCTCTCTGCTGAAGTGGAAAGAAAATAATTAGCTGTTCAGTATCACTCTGTTAAATCTAACCCTCTACATATTACCAGAAAGTAGCTAAATGTAACAATGTAATCTAACAACAATTTGTCAAGAGACTGTAAATCACTAAGATTTTAAGGGAGGCACACCCTTGAATAGAGAATGAGGGGGTTGTGTACTTGCAGTTTTCCTGTAATATTTTCATAACTGCATACAAATGTTAACCCTGCATGACTCTTAGAAATTATCTAAAGCATAACTACTAATCAAATAGGTAAATAATTTTACATATTTTATAAGAAATTCTTCAAAATTGTATTTTGATGCTTAGTGTGACCAAGAACTGAAACTGATCAGCAATCAAATAGTCTTGCATAAAAGACAATACATTACTTTCAAGTGTAGACTACTGTTTGCAGTTTACTTCTTGGAACAGCTATAGCTTTACCTTTTTTTTTTTTTTTTGGTAGAAGGTACACTACCTAAGAAATGCAGAAGAAATGAAAGGGACCCAGCAGAAAATATTGATTACCACATATAACCTAGAAAACCTGACATAAAAAGGAGAAATAATTAGGAGTCTCTCAGTTGAGAGAAGACTGAGTGGAGATGTAGCAGAAGACAGGGAAAAACCACCCACAATGGTCATGCAAAGTGAAAGCTCATTCTGCTCATTCTACAGGAATTCTCTCAGTCTCTTGCTTCTACAAAAACACTAAGGTAACTAGTTTCACCATGATGTTATCTGGTCCGACCACATCAGTTAGGTTTAATATTGAAGTAACAAATTTTCTATCATGGTTCAAGAGAGGTCTTCAAGAAAAGGCTTCAAAAGTACAGCAGTAATTTTTTTGCAAGAAGGACTACAAGAAAAATGTTGTATACACAACCATAGCAGGTGAAAGCAAGTAATCTTTTTTTCCAAGTGTACCTTTACCTCAAATTCTCAAGAGAAAGATAGTGACTTAGCATTTACAGCAAAACTCACTTTCCCAAACCACTCAATTCCTAAATTCCTTCTCTTCTCCAAGTACTAAACTTCCCACACTTTCATACCTTAATGGCATTTGATATGCCTCCTTCACTTCACCTGGCCGTTTTCACTAAAAAGAGTAAAATGCTGTAAAAGAGTATTTGTTCAACACAGTTACATTTAAGCTCCTAACTTCTAAAGCAAGCTCAGCTTTTGATAGCAACAGCTACATAAAAACTGGACATGTTATCAGAACAGAAAGCCTATTAGCAAACAAACCTTTTTCACAGTATCACAGTATCATCAGGGTTGGAAGAGACCTCACAGATCATCAAGTCCAACCCTTCACCACAGAGCTCAAGGCTAGAGCATGGCACCAAGTGCCACGTCCAATCCTGCCTTGAACAGCTCCAGGGACGGCGACTCCACCACCTTCCTGGGCAGCCCATTCCAGTAGCCAGTTTTGCTTTGGTATGCTCTGCAAAGGTAAAATTCCTTAGTCCACCTCTGCATAGCTTAAGCACTACTGCATCAACAGCATATTTGTGAGTTTAACTGAGATGCTGCTATGAAGAAAATTAACTCAAATACCTGTGTAAAGAACTGAGCACTAAATCCATAAGCATCCAAGTATTACAACTGTACTCAAAATCTTAAATTAGATCCTACATTACATTAATTTGTTCTTCCCTCTTAGTTACATCCTAGCAGTCATTTTACAAGCAATACATTTACTTTCACAAAAAGAAAGCAAACCCCAAACACTTGAAAAGTTAGTCAATGACACTTTAGAATGACACTTTCTTTTAATGCACTACACATGCTCATGCCTATGCAAACCGATTTTTAACTGTCATGCTGTCAAGAAAAATGGTAATTCCCTAGTCATATCTATTTTTTAAAGTGAGAACTACTGAACATTTTACAATAGAAAATTGTTTCACGTGCTTAATAAAATCTGCCACTTGCATGAAAGCCCAGAGAAACGCTACATGTGAAGCTGACAATGAAAGAAACAAAAGACCAAAACCAACCCTAAAGAACAGACATAAAAAAGTGGGAAGGATTTCGAGTGTTATACATGCCTATACTTCTCTTTCCTAAGACTTCTCTCAGCTTAATGCAATATAAAAGTCCATTAAAGAAAAAAATAAATAAATAAAGAAGCCTCAAAGCTGCACTGGGTCACAACCTATTTCTTAGGGAATTCCCCAAATGAAAAAAATCACCTTAAGCATGTTGTCTTACCAATGTCCAACGAACAACCAGAGGCATCACCTGCAGTAACAAATGCATGTTGCTCAACATAGTCTGTTTTCAAATGCTCCTCTAAATTTGTTTGCAAATTTATTAAAAACCTCCAACCAACAACAAAACCCCCAACCAAAAACATACTTTTCTGATGTAACAAAAATAAGCTCATTGCTTTTAAGTTTTTCCTTTGGCTTTTGGAAAGAACATTGTGAGATTATCTTGGTACTTGAAAAAAATTGGAAGTAAAACAGAACTGAAGCTGGTAATTCTTAAATTAGATTACCTCTGAATTAACCAGGGGTGTTAGTTCAGGACATTCTCTCTAAGTGGACCTCACCTTATTTGAAATTACTTAAATCTTTTCACTCAGGGCAGTGTGCAATGGACAGTTCTTTGTCTGGGATGGTAAGGAGGGTAGCTTTTGAAAGTATATGCTTTTTTGTTTAAGGTGGTTCGATGTTGTCTTTCCACTTTTTAGCAAAGATACTCAGAATTTTGGTGGGACACCGTTCCCTTTCTATTCCTTAAATGATTTTGCAAAAACTAAGCAAAAAACACTTGCCTTTACATAAAGTATGGGCAAAGGGGGCAGTAATAGATTGTGAAAACGAGTTCAATTGAATCTCCAACAGCGTTCATGATAATTCATATAATTTACTAAAATCTTATACTTAGTCCACAATGTTCACTTAAAAAAGCGAAGTGACTCAGAACAGCAGTGCGTACAACACACAGACGGAAGTCTCAGGTGTACTACGATGCACCTCTTTCTGCTCAGATTATGTTTGTTTTCTTTCCCTACACATCTCCAGCACGACACAAGGAGGTAATGAAATTTCACAGAAGACTAAAATGCGGCTGTTAAAGATGCCGACACTGTACCTTTACGGATACTTAATCCTACCTCTCCGTAACAAACGGCAACTAAACACGCAAGAGTGAAAGAAGTTGAGCGAACTGCTGGCAGCACCACTCCTGTCAGGCGAAGGGAAGCTGCAGCACCCATCACCCACTGGCAACAGCGTCGTGTGTTTCCCAACAAAAGGCTGCGCCCCTTCCCCACGCACAGCCCGCCCCGCTCTCACCTCCCAAGGCTCCCGCTTCTCCCTGCCCCTTACCCCTGCTGCAAACTTTCTGCCGCCCGCAGCGCGGCCGCTACCACTGCTACCGGACCGCAGATACCGAAGCAGGGGAAGCCCAGAGGCACAAACAGCGGCACCAACGCCACACCGCAGCCCTTCCGCGCCTCGCCCCCAGCGGGAAAAGCCGAGTCCCAGGGACTCGACTGAGTTTCCAGAGCACGAAGGAGGTCTTGGTCAATAAACCGATGTGCAACCCCACACCGAGAACTGCCTCTCCGCCTCTCCTCCGCTGCCCTGCGCCCCTTGGCAGGCGATACGAGGCTTAAGTTTTTTGATGACACTTGCCCTCTCCCGGTACTTGAGGCGAGCCGAGCCGCGGGCGAAGCGCGCCCTGCCAGCGGGGGAAAGCGTGCGCGGCGGCTACCTGATGTCCCCGCTCGGCTGCAGGGCAGAATCCCCGCGGTCCCCTTCATGCCCAAGGGGCTGACGAACCCGCCCGGAGGCACAAGTCTTCATCCAGCTCCCTTCCCGCAGGCAGCACCTCCTCCGGTTGTCCTGGCGTCCAGGGTGCTGGGCGGACGCCGCTCTCACAGCCTCGCCGACGCGATGGGGAGAGGAGGAGGTACGGCGAGAGGGCGGAGAATAGGCCGAGCCGAGGGCGGGAGGCGACCCGTGTCCTCCCTCCTCTCCTCCCTCCCTCCGCCAGCGCCCCGCGTCCCGTGCTGGTGTCTCCCTCTTCCCGTGGCAGCCGCGAGAGAGTGGGGATCTCCACCGCAGCGCACGCCTCCCGCCCTGCCCGGGGCAACAGGCACCCGACGCGACCCCACCGGTGCCAGCGCCGTGGCTTTGCCAGGGCCTGGGACAGCAAGGAACAGGGGACTCCCTCTCTCCGACCGCCGCTGCACCACCTCCCCATTCACCAAGATGCAGCCCTGTCACCCCGTCGTTCGCGCGTAGGAAGAGCAGGGAGCAGCCGGTGCCTCTGGAGGGCGTCCCCGTCCCGCTTGGCGTTCCGCAGAGCGCGCATGTGCGGGGGCCGGTGGCCGGTGGGGCGGCAGGGTGAAGGTCTGCTGGGCCGTGCCAGTTTGGAAGCGATTTTCGTAGAAGCATCTGAGATGTGTTGTGGAATTGTGAAAGGATGGAGGTTGTTTGGGTCCCAAAAGGGTCAAGGAGCGGATTCCGAAGGAGGTTGAGGGAATATGGGATTTGAAAAATGGGGAGAAGGAAAATGGACCTGTAAGATAAAAGAGAAGGAGGTTGTCCATGACAGAGAATGACTTGCAGTTTCAGAAAGTGAATATTTTTCTGACAGATTTTACAACAAGGATTTTCATAAAGGCAGATAGGAATGAACACCAAGAAGGCAACTGAAAAGGAGAAAAGAGGAGGGAAAGGTCAGAGGATAAAGGAGAAAGTGTATAGTGTAAGTGGACGAAGGTGGCAGGTTTTGCATAAAGAAACTGATAGGATAGTGGGTATGAGGAAGCCAAAATACGAGTCTTGGGAGGAAATGCATACAAAACTCAGATTAGGAGTATAGAGCAAAATTTGGCTGCCTCATCGCGGAGGCCAGAAAATGGATCACTGAGGAAGGGATTCTGTTTTAAAAGAGATTTTAATTAAGGGAAATATTCATGAGTAAAAACATTGAAAAGTAGGAAATGAGCATGGCAGGAACTGTTGGATAAGAAAGGACTTCATGATCAAAAGAATAAGTCACAGATTGAAAGAGCTAGCAAATCTGAGCAGAACATATGGAAGTATTCAGCTGAAAGGACTGGAAGTATTGGTTGTGTATGTAGTAGAAATTACTCTGTCTGTAAAATTTATGAGAGTTGTGCAATGTATTGTGCTGTTTTCTGGCATATCCTGCCATCCCACTTGGGTAGTAGAGAGTTGGGTTCCAGCTCTCCAAGACCGAATTCACCTTTATAAGTAGCATAGCAAAATAGATCCTAAACATCTAGGAGCAGCAGTACAATCCTATGTCATCCTATCTCACAGAGAATTGAACTGAGTTTCAACTTAGAGCCAACTCAATTTGAATCACATATAGGCACGCAGATTCATTGCTTTTAGTGTCTGATGATGTGAAGGGAAGTTCATGCTACTGAACTGACCTGCTGATGGCAGCTGTGCTAGTTTGAGCCTAGCTGTGATATTTTAGTGAGAAGAATTAGATTACAGGCTGTGAAAAGGAAACAGTCGTGATGTCTACTTCACTCATAGGCTTGCTGAGATGTATAAAAACAAGAACACAAACATAGACAACAGAGTTGCTCTCTGGCTCTGGCTGCCTCCCTTCTCTCCCTAACTTGCTGTCTGTGTAACTAATCCGTCTGCTTCCTACCCTCCCTGGCTGATTCTCCAAACTCACCTTGAACATAAGGCAAAGTCTGGGATAAGGTAGAGGAGTGGAAAGGAGGTGGAAGGGTGGTTGGGAGCCCCTCCTGGAGACTCTGGTTTCTGGGAGGGTTGTGTTTCTGTATTACTTTCTAACTTGTATATTTCTGTGTGTAACTGTAGATATTATAAATAAATAAATAGATATCTGTATATATTGTAAATATCTGTTTGTATATTGTGCTAAGCTGTAAATATAAACCTTCATTCTAATTTCCATCTCGGCTGAGTCTAGTCTGGGTGATTCCATAAGAGTGGGAGGGCAGGTAACACCCAAACCATCACATCTTTTATTTTGGCACCCAAAATTGTGAAGATCTAATGTCCCTTAAGTAGAAAATAAACCAGGGTGATGTACACTGGGATACAGGAGTTCCTGATTTTACACTGAAATGTGTCAATGAAGTATTTACTGCAGAAGTAAGGATATGAGGGAAGATGGAAGTTCATCTTTTCATACAGATCATCATTTATGTGGAATAACTGCTTTCCTCATTGACTCCCAGCAACTTTTTGGCAAGATTAACAACACGTTCAAGTGTTTCTCTTTTTCAGTCAGTCTCATACTAGTCTCTTCCAGCCCCTTGTATCTCAGCTGTTTTGAAACAACTTTAGTGAACTGTCATGAACTTGTGTCTGACTGAAGACTTGTGTCATATGAGTGGTTTACAATAATCAAAAGTATTGTAGGAATAAAGTAGTATTAAATAAATAAACTTAAAAAACTAGCCTGCTTTAGTGTAGGACTATATAATCCATGTATCTCCCTTTGATTTTTCCTCTTACTTCCTGCCCGATCTAAAAGCTGATACTTAGCAGCCATCTCTTGCATAAAAAAACATCTGCCAGTCTGGACTTCCAGCTGTTGATGTAGTATTTGTGAAAATTACAATGGTTAACAGAAAATGTTTAGCTGGTTGTTCATAGGAGTTGGAAGGTTCATGGGAGTTAACCTGTGAAGCCGTTGCTGTTACGTGTCTGAGTTTGAGATAAGGTACTTCAGGTAATTTTCCTAGATACATTACCAATGTAAAGCAAAATCAATGGAAAATTCAGTAATTTTCTTGAAAGTATTTGCTTCTTAACATGCCATTGTCCTGGAGGCCCGTATACCTCGAAATTCCTCTCCCTCTGTGGTTTGAATGGGAGAGGAAAAAGGCGCGAACAGACCTGTTTCCTCCACCCTTGCCTTGCAGGCATGAAGGGGGGGGGAGCAGGGGGACCCTTTCGGCACGAGGAGTGCCTGGTGCCGGGCCCGCGCTGGACTCGGCTGAGGATTGGCTGTGTGCCCCACGCCTGGATAGCTTCTACACACGGAGCCTTTGACGCTCCGAAGACGCCGGAGGACTTCACCTTAAGCACCTTATTGAGCAGCTTTATCGCTCTTTAATGACCCTGGAGGTTTCTGAAAAGGCCCGTGGGACGAACCTTTGAACCGTCTTCCTTTCAAGCCAGCACCCTCTGTTGTGAGTAGCTTTCGGCTCAGCCTTATTTCATAGTGGGGAACGCTATATTTAATAGCTCAAGCCTTTTCCAACTCCTGACTTCAAAAATTAGTGAAGTTTACCTGTGGCATCCTATCTGTATAGATATTCTCAACCAACTAAGAACGAACCTGCTAATTAAATCTAAATTATCTCCTGTATATAGTTTCGGGGGCAGGTTTTCGGGAAAATGAAATAACTCTATTTTTATAAATTCCTGACTCGGCCAATCAATTCCTGCCTCCATAACAGCCATAATATAAGTGGATTTGTGCATCCAAAATATGGTTTTAAAAAAAATCATTGGTGCAAGTGAAATGCTCACAACGTATTTTAATCACTGGGATAGCAGCACAATTATGTATGCTTATCACCTAGACTCAAAGACAATAGTAACTTGTGCATAAGAATCTGTTCCACAGAAAATGAAATATCATACTATTGATAGCAACTATAAAATCCCTGAAGAAACTCATTTATTTTGAGTGACTTTGTATTCACTTGTTTTTGAAGATGTTGCTTGTACGGTGAGGGAGATATGAGTGTGAAGACATTTGGCTTTGTAATGAGCTGAGTAACATGTTGATTGTTTTTTGTGGCATCTATATTGTCATGTAAACGGTTGACTTCACCTTCTCTCTCCTCACCTGCACTTATCGTCCCTCAATGACTGTGTTGCATATGTCATTTTTTTGGTTTTTAATTCCTACTCAGCTGTAACAGAAGCTAAATGACTTTCCCAATGAAGAAACTTAAGGTCAGAGATAGGAATAGCTCATACTGAGCACATGCACCCACCTGTACTCAGCTGGTTCTAAGTAGTTTATTAATTGATCTCTAAAGATGGCAACCTTTGGGTTATTGTATGGCTTCTCACTGTGCTTGTTACTTGTCATGCTGTCATTGAGCTGCCAACACCTCTCTCTCCTCTTGAAGTCTCAGGACAGGAAGACAGGGTTTCTCTACATTCAGCCCAGTGTCCATGAGAACAACCCAGCTTAAGCAGTAGCTCTGGAAGACTGCAGCACTTGGGCAAACTTTAGTAATACACTGTACTATTTAATAACCCTGAGCTCCTGAAGCATGTGGAAATTCAGATACACTACTCAATTTTTCTGTTGCCCATTATATTCCTTATGCAGCGTCTAGAATCTGTGATTGCCTCTCAGAATTCTTTAAGTTCTTTATGTAGCCTACAAAATGCTGAATGTATTGCTTGAGCATTCAGGAGAACATTTTTGGAGGCTCTCATCTGCCCCTGTTGGTTTTTCTGGCACCTCCACTGAGGAGCTCCAGTGTGTAGTTACTGATTCAGTCATAGGTTTCTTTCAGTGCAAACTTATATGGTCTGGCCAAAAGGAAACTCAGACAGGATGCTCATTCCTGACAGCCATTATGGGTGAGGACCATTCCAAACTTCATTCCTTCTGTCTAGGACAGCTCTTCCACATTATCACTTTAGACTTACCATGCCCTGCTTGATCCCTTTTTTGCCTTCATTTCCCTTGCCTTTTTTTTCCTTTTGTTTTTCAGTTTATGCTTCCAAAGATTTCCTGCATCAGTAATTATTATGGAGTATCTATTTTGCTTGGGTTTTTTTACACCTTTTAGATCTGACTGGTGTGAATGCATTGATTGGCAGAGTATACACTTTCTCATTTCTACCAGTTTTGTACCAGTTTATATTGTATTATTTTCTTCTCAATTGCTTTTAATTTTTTCCCCACTATCTGTGGAGAAAAGGATAAACTAATTAGATTTTAAATGCCATATTGGTCTCTAAATAAGGAATTATTCATTAAAAATAACCTTTTATTATGACACATGTTGTTACAGTAGGGCACACATTCATCAGAAGCTAATTCTGGTGGGTGTTTTGTTTTTAATTGTGCTGGAACAAACTCAGTCAGTGGTACAATATAGCTAGATAGGTATTTTTGTAGCATCATGGTAAAAGTGATTTAGAAATGTGCAAGTGTTATTGTAAAGCAATTGTAAGGCAGCAATTGCATGAAAAAGTAATTATTTCCCAACAATATATGTTCAACAGTGTAATATACTTTATGTGGTTAAATATAACAGCTAAGACTTATCTTTATGTAAAAAATGGGCTTTTCTCCTGAATTTACTAGACTCTTTATTTCTGTAGTCATACGAAGATCTCTGTTACAGGTATTCTGGCAGTGGTTGCAAACAAGCCCTCTAACATGCTGAAGTCTGACTTTACAACGTTGTTAACAAGTTTGTCATCTTGGTTATTCTTTTGGGCATTTTCCTTTGTTTGTTTTATTTTTTTTTTCTACCTAAATTGTACTCTGTCTCCTTCCAGATGGCTGTGGACATGCACATAGCATAATAATTTTATTTTCAGGTCTTTACTGTCCCTCCAGGACACTGTACAGGGACATGTGAATTCCATGGGGTCTTTATAGTACTTTGGAAATTGCTCTGTTCTGCAAGAACTTTATATAGTTCTGAAGAGGAATCATTAGATTTTGTTAATTCATCATTTCTTGTGTTATCCACATGAATGCATGCCCACTTTTTAAATGTACCAAATAATGTTAATAATGGTAATAATAAAACTTCAGCTATGTTACTACATTGACATGTTGTTTAACATCAGTCTTTTACTGCGCAGTCGTTGTGCAGAAATTACTTTTGCTATCATATATCTGTCATACAAGTTAAATTATATTCTTACGTGCATCTTTGTTTCACTTACCTTTTAAGAATACAGATAACATACATCTCTATAAGGAGCACAAGGCAAGTAAATAAAACTTTATAAAAAAGACAAATATTCGTTCTTAAAACAATCAGTTCAGGGACAAATTAATACATAGTGTTACTAACATGAACATGTTATGAATTCTACCCGGTTTGTAGGCTGTTAGGAATACGTGCAACTCTCTTCAGCTGTTGTACTGAATATATTCAATTTTATACATAGTTAAGAATTTACAAATTGAATCATTAACTGATGTGCAGTAATGCATAGAAAAGCTACTTGATAGTACCTAAAGATAAAATCGTTTAAAATAGTTCATGAGAATCTGCATAGGATTTGTTACGTGTGTGTCAGGTCTTACACCACAGTCTCACATGTGGAATGACTATGTGTCAGCTGCTCTCTACCATTGTTTCTTTCCTGATTGAAATAAGAAAAAAATGCACTGTTAGGAAACCCTTATACAATTTGGAGCCTTTCAGAATTGTTTATACTTAATTAAAACAACTTTCACCTTTTAATCTAGAGGCTACACTGATATTTTGAGCTGTATTCTTTCATGAGATGGGTACGTTCCATTGTTACATATCGCTTACGGCTCGTAAGAAAATATGCAAGCTTGTTCCTGCTGTTCTGAAACACAACAGGCAGAAAGATAGACAGATACTCTTTAATTTCACTAAAAAAGAAGGAATTGAAGCAAATGGCAGCTAGAATAAAATAGCTATTTTAGAATTGCAGCTACCTCTGCAAAATTAAAGCCCAGTTCTGGGACAGTGTAAGAATTTTCAGTGACAGTAATTGAGATTAAATAGTCATGCAGAAAGCAACTATTAAATCTCAGAATTCTTTAGCACAGTTTCTCTGTTAAAAGAAAAAAAAGGTTAAAAAAAAATCTCAGCCTTTAATATTAAGCATGCATATTTTTCCTAGACAAATAACAGTTTTGACATTGAAAATGACAACCAAATAAGTTTTACTTCTGTGTAACTAATGCAAGATATAAAGTTTCTTTGCAAAAGATAAATTAATTTATGAGGGATGTAATAAAAAAGGTAAGAGTTGCTTATGTAAACATTAAATAGGAAAAATGTTTCCAAATCTCCTATAAACTCTGACAAGTCCCAATTCTGCTTCAACTTTTCAGTCTTCAGTATTAACAGCATAAATGTAGTTTCTGATAAATTGCTTTTTCTAGGATCTGCATTTCCGCTGTTGAGCTTGTGAGCACATTGGAGAAGCGTCTGAGGACTGGGGGAAGGCCAGTGTCACTCCAGTCTTAGAGCAAGGAGGAGGACACTGGTAGCTATATGCCAGCCAGCCTCACCTCCATCCCTGGAAAGGTGATGAAGCAGCTTGTCCTTGATGCTGCATCAAAGTATGTTGAGGAAAAAAGGCTTATCATGAGTAGTCCACAAGTATTCCCCAAGGGGAAGTTATGCTTGATCAATCCAATAACCTTTTATGGAGGCATAACTAGATGGATGGGCAAGGGGAATGCAGTGGATGTGGTCTGCCTCAACATTAGCAAGGCTTTTTACACTCTTTCATGGCATCCTTGTAGCCAGGTTTTTAAAATGTGGATTGGATGGTTAAGTGTTGATATAGATTAGGAAGTGGTGGAAGGACAGGGCTCAAAGAGTTGTAGTCAGTAGGGCAGAGTCTAATTGGAGGCGTGCAGCTAGTGGTGTCCCCCAGGGACTGGTACTGGGTCCAGCCCGATTCAATATATTCATCGGTGAACTGTATGAAGGGATAGAGCATAACCTCAGCACACTTGCTGATAGTGCAAAACCAGGAGGAGTGGCTGACACGAGAGAAGGCTGTGCTGCTATCCTGTGTGACCTAGACAGGCTGGAGAGCTGGATGGGGAGAAACCTAATGAAATTCAGTAAGACCAAATGTCAGGTTCTGTGTCTGCGAAAGAACATCCCCATCCATCAGTACAGGTTGGGAATTGATCTGTTGGAGAGCAGCTCTGGGAAAAAGAACTTCAGAGTCATGGTGGACGTTGGGATGACCATGAGCCAGTAATGTGCCTGTGTGGCCAAGAAGGCCTTTAGTATCTCGTGATGCATCAAGAAATTTGTGGCAAGCAGGTCAAGGGACATCCTCTTCCTCCTCCTCCTCTACTCTGCCCTAGTGAGGTCACATCTGGGCTCCCTGGTTCTGGGCTCCCTGGTTCAAGGATGTCAGGAGTTTACTGCATAGGATACAGAAAAGGGCTACAAAAATTATTAGAGGCTTAAGATATCTCTCTTAAGAGGAAAGACTGAGAGGGCTAGGTCCTTATGGTCTGGAAACAAGAAGACTGAGGGAGGAATTGCATAAGTGCTTATAAATACTTAAAGGGTAGGTGTTAGGATGATAGGGCCAGTCTTTTATCAGTGGTGCCCAGTGAGAGAACAAGGGGTGATGGGCACAAACTTGATCATAAGAAGTTCCATCTAAACATGAGGAGAAACTTCTTTGATTTAAGGGTGATGGTGCACCAGAACAGGCTGCCCAGAAAGGTGGTGGAGTCTCCATCTCTGGAGACATTCAAAATCCACCTAGATAAATTCCTGTGTGACTTTCTTTAGGTGAACCTGCCTTGGCAGGGGGGTTGGACTTAGTGCTTTCCAGAGGTCACTTCCAACCCCTACGATTCTGTGATTCTGTGAAATGAAGATTAGATATCCTGTGGGCAGTTTCTTATCTCTCTGATTGACCTATATGTTGTTTGTATTTCATGAACATCTTACCTTTGATTGTACATTGTGTGTGACCTAGATATGTAATGCGTGTTCCTGTATCTCATGCTGGGAAAGAGTCTCCATTAGCAATGAGGATTAATTGAAATCCTATGCATTCAAATTGGAGTTAACTATATGTATATCTGAAGTCACATGCTCAAGATTACCTTCACAGAACCATAGAGTAGTTCGATCAAAAAGGAGTTCTGGAAGTCATATTAGTCTGTTCAGTGCTGAAAGCTCCAGATTGCCCCAGGCCATGTCAAGCTATCTTGAACACCTGCAAGTCAGTTAACAATCTCTCTAGGGCAATCTATTCCAAGATTAGATAACCCTCAAAATAGTTCTGTTTGTGTTGGTTTGTGTTTTTTTGGTGTGTGTGTGGGTTTTTTTTCCCTAGTATCTAATCAGATATCCAGTATTCCATCTGTATCTGCTTCATCTCATCCTACCCCAGAACACCTCCAAAAAGAGTCTGGTTCTATCTTTCCTGTATTTCCTGATCAGTTTGGCTTTATTTTCATAAACACTTTGTTGGATATATTCCTAAAATAAGAGATCCAGTTGTCCATTTACTTATGTAAAATACTGGGAGAAGCAGAGCCAGCACTTTCCCCCTGCACTTTTAATAGAAGAACTGAGAGTGCTCTCTGCAGCATTTCCATGTTTAGTCCTTTGGGCTGCTTGATCTGTTTCACTTCAGCTCACTTGGAATCTTGATGCTAAGGTGTGGAAGCCAAGTTGTTCTGTGTACGTGTACATGCAGAACTGTTAGTGACTGGAGAGCTTTACATAAAACCAGGAACCCTTTAACCTTCTCTCTTCTAGTGTGTCAGAAGATTTTTTTTAGCCACAGTTTTGTCTTGGGCACCTAATATCCATGTAAATATTGTTTTAAGTCATGTCAACTGGTTATATGTAGGATTGAGTGCTCTTTGTTGTGCACTAAGGGTATCTTACCTGACATCCAGCTACTATTCTAGTGATGCGAAGTTTCCCTCTATGTCCTTTGCTATTTTACCAACCCCATACGAATTTCTAGGACAACCTAAGACATCTGAAATGACATAAAACACTTGTATGTGGACATATACTTAACCCAATTATTTCAGTTTTGCTCCTGTTCTAAGGGTGAGATTCAATATGAGATTAAGAAACGTTCGTGCAAGTGCCCAGGTATATCTAACAGTAAACTAAAAGTTTACGTTACCATCAGTGGGGATCTGGGACTTCATTGATTTGCTTACACAATTAAGTGAGCATGGTGTGCTGTAGCCTATCCAAGACAACCATAGGATCTCACAGATGTGAGATAGGATTTGTGAGAGACCAGTGTCCTCCTGGGCTAACACCTGGAGGGCACTTAAAACACCCTGTGAGACCTTAAGATTGTAGTACACATTTTCTAATGTGCTGGTTTGAGCCTAACTAGAATGTTTTGGTGAGAAGGACTAGATTACAGGCTGTGAAAGGAAAACAAGACTGGTGTCTACTTCGCTCATAGGCTTGCTGAGATGTATAAAAATAAGAAATAAAACCATAGACAACCACTTCTGCTGCTGGGGAACTGGCTGAGCTGCATCTTCTAACCTTACCCTCCGTTTCTTTTCTAATCCACTCTGCTTCCTAACCCCCTGGCCAAACCTCCGTTCTTCCTTGGGACTGGGTCAAGGTTGAGACGGGTAGGGGGAAGGTGAAGGGGTGGGTGAGAGCCCCTCCTGGGGACTCAGGTTTCTGGGAGGGGAGTTTCTGTATTACCTTTTCCCCTGTACATTTCTTTCAGTAACTGTATATACTGTAACTATCTGCTTGTATATTGTGCTAGCTGTAAATACAAGTTTCATTCGTATTTCCAGAGCCGGCTGAGTCTAGTCTGGGCGATTTCTAAAGTATAGGGAGGTGGGGAGCACCCAAACCATCACATCTAACTATCTTAAACTTGATACATGCTTCTTTCTTTCATCAATAAGGATATATCACAGAAACTTTCCTCTACTGCTTCTGCATCCCTGTGCAGTAGTATGTCACCCTGCTGTCATTATTCAGTTATTGCTTAATTGAAAATTGGCTCGATTAGGAATTGCATGCTTTATTCAAATGAATTTGAACATAAATTGCAGTTCAATAACATGCTTTGATGTCATTTGGTGTTATTAGCAAAGAGGCTGTGCTTTTCCCATGCATCACTGATACTTGTTTCAAACCAATGAATAGTTTCAAAGTAAATTTTATAAAAATGCAATGAAAAGTACAACTCCTTCCTTACACCCATGTTTGTAGTATATGAAATATACTTTTCAGACTTCTTCTCCAGTTTTGTTAGGTGCAGTTGTATCTTATTTTCTTATCTCCCTTTTAGTTATCTTTCTTTGAGGCTGCAAATACATATAATGCATCTACGTATATATAGACACAGTTCTTTTCCACAATGTTTACAATAAATCATCTCATTAAGTAATTTAAGGAGTGCATAATAAACGTCTTTGGGATATAAAGTTTATTGCATGTATAATCTGAAGTCTTTATACCTCTCCTTGAAAGTCTTTTCTGACTAGTGGGATTAATTATATATCTCACAGATGTCTGTCATGCACTCTGTTTACACTGTAGGGAAATGAAATAGACTAGTTACTTTTTTTTATTCTGTTAAAATGCCAAGGTTTAATTAAACTGCTTCAGATTAGGTATCACACAGCTACTTTCAGCTGTCATGAAGCACATAGAAATTGATTTGCCATTGCCTACATGCCCAAGAAGGCATTCAGGAGGCCTTGTAATTTCACTCAGAATTGTTTTTATTAATTGTAGCTGCTTTCTGACTTAAAAAATCTGTATGAGAAAGAGAATGTGTTAAAATACATTTTATCCATATGCTCAGGGAGTAAAAACAATACAGGGGCCAAGTACCCGAAATTTGCATTCGGTTTTGAATTAACAGCCGAGTTTTGCTTTTATACAAGAATTCTATCATTTCATGCATTTTAAAAGATTTTGCATATTTACTGCAGTTATACAATAACAATTGGATAGTGTCATGACTTAGACAATTTCAAAGCAATAAAGCCATGATTTTTACAATCGAAATGAAAATGTAGCAACAGTGATAACTAAGCACTTGCTGGAAGCAATACATATCCATGTGTGATACGTAGTAGACGTGATGTAGAGGAGTTTCAGGAATGTTGCCAAAAGTGGCATTGGGGTTTCTCACTTCAAGCATTACATTCCCAGTCTTCAGGGATCTGTGAAAACCAGCAACCATTCTGAACAAGAGAATGCAACAACTACAGAATCTGCATTTCCATCTGAAAATGCACAATCAAAAGCTAGATTATCTAAGGAGGCCTGTAGTTCCATCTTTAAATACCTAGGGAAAACTGATGTCAACAAAATCCGTTTTCCACTCATTTTGTGAGGGCTATCTTGAGTTTCTAGTGAAAACTCCGGCTGAAGCCTGCACACAGCCTGCTTACAGAATGCACGGAACTGCCCAGGGTTTGCAATATTAACTGTCACCTTCTGCACTGGTAAAAAGGAAGCTATTTCACATGAAATGCAATCATGTCACATGAAAATTAATAATTGTCATAGGAATAATTGCATAATAGGAAACATAATAAAGTTAGTACTGTCTGCACGGGGCTCATTCTCTTTGTTGGCACCCTGAATCAGGCCCTTACTGGGATTTAATTTTTGATTCTACCTTTACTATTTTCCATTCCCTAAGGGTAACTAATTTTTTGTTTGTTTTTGTGGCTGTGGTTAACATGGCATCATTTGGAAAGTTCTGTATCTCAGATGCCAGGAAAGCGTATTACAGTGTTTCTCTGAGTGGGAGAGTGAGGTTCCAGTATTTGATTCCTATCGGATAAAAGCTGACGTTATTTTCCAAACAGTTTCCCTTCAGCCCAGTTAGTAGACATCTAATTCTCTTTGAAGGCTGAGCTGGGGTTCGTGTCTCTACTTGCTTGCGCTGCCTAATAGGATATAGACAATTGCTGGTATTAATAATAATTAACCATTAAAGAAAATGAAATAGAGGCTTTAGGAACCTCAATAATAGACAATTTTATAGTATTTTAAGATTTTTATATTTCGTTTGTGGTCTCCACCATTTTTTATATTGGCATTGAGACATTAAACCAATCACAATTGCGTAGGAATTGCTGTATAGTGTTTTTATTTGGAGAACCATGTGGAATGAGTGATTCTAAATATTCAGTATCACTTTGGGAGGAGAAGTGTGAAGTAGATCATCATGTGTTGTAAACTGGAATGTATCCTTCTATTGAGTGTGATGCTGATGAGGATCGAGGCTATAGACTTTAGCCAGAAATTTAAGTCTGAAAGAAAAAATGCTCTTCCAGCACTTCACTGATGTTTAATTTAAAATAAAAACCTTCATCTGACATAACACATCTTAAGATAACGAAGTAAATTTCTCATCATAGTTGTGTGGTTTCTGGAACAGTAGAGATCCTTGCATTTTAATTTGCCAGGATTTGTCTACCACACTTGATTTACTTTAAAAGCATACACTGTGAAGCTGAAAATACTTTTCTGGGAGATTAAGTTCACTTTTTCCCCTTGCTTCAAATGTCGTCTGCCTCAGATACATTAAGTGACAGTATTTCATACTCATTCATGCCGGGATGTACTTAATAGGCTCACAGAAAAAAAAGTGATTATTAGTTGATTGACTGTAGCTTGATTGCCTGAGGTTAACTCTCACAGATTTATTTCTTCGTTTCAGCAAGAAATGGAAGCTGCCACACCTCAGTCTGCAAATTTACAAATACATCTCTTGTTGGCATGGGGAAACACCCATGTAGTAATAAAGTGGGCAGTGCAAAATGTTCAGATGATGGTATTTTCAATAAGACATGGATATTCATAGATCAGTAATGGATAGAGTACAGCAAAATAAAGCATGGGAGTCAGTAGTCAACTGGTGCAATATAATGAGAGGTAGTTCCAAAGTCGTAAGCAAGTAGCGTTTGGTATTTCTTTAGAAGCTAAATGCCTTTGAGGACCTTCCAAAAAATACATCTTTTGCATGGAGTGTGTATCAGGAGTGGAGGAAGGACGATCATGATGAGCAGAAATAAGAGTGCAGGTGCACTGAGGTAAATAAACAGAAATTACTCATCCAAATATAAGGTTTTGGGTTTTTGGGTTTTTTTTTTTGATGGACAAGTAACAAAGATGTTAAAAGATCTTTAGAATCAAAATGCCACCTCCTAGTAAAATGCAAGTTATTTAATTAGTATTTTTTCAATAAATAATTCTCAAAAGTAATATAATGAAATAACTGATGGATTACATCTACATTGACTTAACTAGTGGAAACATTAGTAATGTTTGTATAATAGTTTCATATAAATTGAAGGATTTGCACAAAAGCATTTGGTGTATCCATTGTTGCTTTCTGTAATGTGCATAAATCCTCCTGACATCAAAATAAATTAATGTATTTCCTACAATTAAGTTAGGAAAGCTTCTTGGAGTTTCCTCATAATACTGGATAAAGATCTGTATTCTCAGTATCATTTCTATACCAAAGTGTCTTAACAATGTGTGCAGTTTTGGGTAACTGTCCTAGATATTCTAGAAGAGTGAAGAATATCCTTTTCTTTTGCTTTATGATTTTTTGCTTTTATATGTTTTATGAGCATAATCAAATACAACATATACACTTTCTTTTAAGAAGAATCTGTCTTGACTACCCATTCAGTGAAGAACTTACGGTGTTGATAAAAATATCTATAAAATGGAAAAAAATCAACTGGCTAGACCTATTGACAAAATTGGGGAAGGCTGTTTTCTGAGCATAGACTAGCCAACTTGTTAGCAGGATTCAGTAATGTTGTAGAACGTTTCAGAATTCCTTAGGATGTTTCTAATCTTTGGGAGAGGAAGGAAGGGCTTAGAAATGCTTCTTTTCAAGAAATATTGAACAAAGACTTGTTAAAACGTTTAACTAATAAAAGACTGGTTAGAGGGATGCCATTTGCAGCAAAATCACCTTACTTTCTCGGTCTTCTTTCACTGGTAGTAGCCTTGTGTCACACATACAAGTCTTCTCAATCAGTCTACCTGCCTGTTAGCACACATTCATGATATTTCTATTCATTAACAGGATTTGTGGGTGTATTTGTAAAGAAGAGCAAATAGCTTCAGTCTCATATAATAGATGTTAGAAGCTCTGTATTCCTCCCATAGCTCTTTAGCAAATCAGTCCTGGAACTTCCCTTGTGTATATTTCAGTGTGTCTGTACATTTCAATGTACATTTATTATTTCTTACAGCTTTACGTATTTTCACAAGTTAAAAGGCTATCTTTAGAAGATTGCTGATAGGATAATGAGAATTGAAATTAATTTCAATTGAGTAGAAAGATAATGTTGTGTTTCCTTTACAACTCGGAATGAAGTAGCAATAAAAGGGTGAAAGCAGACAAGGCAGTCTGTAGATGTATTTAATGTCATTTCAGAGTGATGAACAAAAGCCATCATTCAGAAATGTGATTTTAAACAGTTTTTTACTGTGTTGTTAGTTTGAAATTTTGGTATGACTCAGTACAAGAAGTGCTATGGAATTAAATCAAATAGTGCATTTTTCTTAAATTGACAGAGTTGGTTGCTCCTTTGTGCAGTTTGTATCTCTCTCCATTGACTATAGAGAGGGTTTGGACTATGTAAGTAGCTTGAGTAAGGCTAGATGAGTAAAAGAGGATAAAATGAGAAAACATGAATCCTAAGCAGGGTATTAAAATTTGTAGAAGTTTCTAGTGACAGTATTTGAAAAATCAAGGCCTTTGTATTTGGCATGAAGTTTGCATGCAGGTTAGCATATGGCTCCATAACGTGTTCATAACTTTAATGTGCTTACTTTCAGAGGTGCTCCCAGTGATGCACTGATGTTACAAAGACTACTTAGGTACCAAAAAGCAGATAAACCTGCAGTGTTTTCTATCATGCCCATTCTTACCAAGTCAAAGTCTGTGGGCAGTAGGATTCCTAGCATTATAATGTTGATGGTGTAAACTGTACTGCAGCATTGCTAGCTCTAGGAACATATTGCAACCCCTCTAGTTTTGTCTTCCCATGATTGAAGAAGGGAGCTCTTGCGCTGATAAAGTTGTTCCACATATGCTTTGTCAGGTAATTGGGCATTCTGAATGATGGTTGAAGAAAACAGGGTGAGTACTCTGTTTTGGCTCGATATGGTTCTCTTGAAGAAGATACATCACGAGGATTATCCTGACAGATGCTCCATCTCATTAATTATAACAGTCTAATTAAATGCATGCAGTAAAACCAGACTCGCAGTCAAATGGTCACATAGTAAATCGTCTGTACAGTTTCTCTTCTCTAAGTTGGCTTCAACTTAATTATGAGGGTTGTGGAGCATTGCTGCACGGTGTAGTGCAGTTGCATCCTGTTTTCCCAGGCCAGGCTGCCTTTCTCTTAACGCTGTTTTCAGCTGGATAATATCATTGTTGTGTCTCACTGAAGGTCGTCATAGAAGTATGCTGCCACCTGGCTGTTGTTACGAGACTAGATTAATTTTAAGATGAACTTCAGTTCACTGTGAAAAGTAATATCTGACTGATTACTGAACTTCATGGCCTCGGAGAGCCAGTTTTTATGCAGAGCTCTTCTATTGCAAGTTTTCTTCTGCATCACAGTGCCTTCAAAGATGTTGTAATAATGCCGATCAGTGCTGACATCTTAATTCCATTTCAATTTTTCTCCGATTAATGCCTGTGTAATAATTATCTTATGGCAAAGGTCTTCTCATAACAGACTTTACTTTCTTCCCTAGACTTAATGAAAATCATGTGCACGGTACATTTTGCTGATGTCTTGTCCTTTATCTTGTGGAATTTATACAGGTAATGATGCATAATATAGCAGAACAGACTGACTTGTGCATCGCGAAAGAATAACGGCTTATTCTCTGAGGAATACAGAGGTCATATGGTCTTCAAGTAATCGAGAACACAGATTAGCCTATATTGAGGATTTAATATGTAGTGAGTGAAAAATGTAAAATGAGACTAGTGGGTCATGCAGATTGAATACAGCGTATTTGCTTGATGAAGAGTAACATTATCTTCATGCCTTTCTTGCACTTTTCAGCCCTCTGGACTATAAAATTTGAATCTTGGTTTGCACTGTGGAGGGGCCACTTGGTTTGAATCTTGGTTTGCACTGTGGAGGGGCCACTTGGTTTGAATCTTGGTTTGCACTGTGGAGGGGCCAGTAGGAAAACAAATTCAGAATCGGTATTTTATTTTAGACAATTTTCATTAAATGTAAGTGGGAATGACAAAACCTTGTATGACTTGGAAAAGAGAATGTTAACTAATTCTGATGCATAGATCTGTCCTAGTTTTAAAAATTGTTCTGGGTTTATTTGGGGTAACTGCATACAGAGTGTGTGGAACGCAGATTGCAGCCATAAATCAGGGAGCTTGCTATTTGGCAGAGGTGTGTGTAAGTCTCTGCCTCCCAAATGACAGACACAGTGATTAGATAAAAGGAACGGGGTGAATCTTGTAGGAAAGGAAGCAATGCAAACTAACTGATTAATGTAAACATATTGTAAGTAAATGATTAATAGGCATGGCTAATATGCTGATTAAGTCTTATTTTTCAGCTGCAAACTCTATGGTCTCACATTTTGAAACTGTGTATAATTACAGTGATTATGCATGCAAATCAGATAATGACATATACAGGTAGCCACTTAGATGCACAAGTGGCCATTTGCATATAAATTTGCACACAATCACATTATAGGCTCATTAAGTATGGAACCTTGATGAATTTTGTGGGCACTGTCATTCTCTGAACGAGGTAGATCCTTAGAGAACAGTAATGTATGCCTGTACAGTTAAATAAAATGCCTAAACACCTGAAAACAAATCCAAAGTTACACAGGCAAACCTTAATCTTAACATTTTCCAATCTCTGCATGGTTAATATTGCAGTCTTAATGTTTTGGCATTTTTTATCATTGCTTTAAATTGTATAATTAGTGTTCAGACTGAACCGTGCATGTAAGCATTATTTTTTAATATCTAAACAGATTTTTATGGTGAAATCACTGTCCTTGTGATTTTGAAATCTAATATTCTTTGGAACGCTGTAACCAGACTGAGTAAATGTTAACTCATTTTCACAAAGGGTGGACTTTTCAAAAGGATGTAGGTAACTTCGAAACCTGTCCCATTTTCACAAGGTGACTTAATCACTGAGACTCTAAATCTCAGAGATGGAGATTGGAGTTAACATTCTTGAATCATTTTCAGGTTGTCTGGATATCCTCTCCAAGTCTCTTTGATCTAAAATGCCTACAGAGCATATTTTAATAGTTGTATAATTGCCTAAAACATTGAGTGATCAATGAGAATTTTGTTGTTTTACATATAAATTATTTTGTTATTTGACATATAAATTGCTTATGGCAACCTTTGTGTCTAAGTGTCTTTAAAAGTGTCTGTCCTTAAATGACTTCTGAAAAAACATGTGGCTTAAAATTCCAGTTAATTGAGGTACTTTGCAATGTTGACTCAATACATTCACTCTTCAGATTTTAGGAGTTTTCATCAATCATTCATTAAAAAAAGCCTTCCCAAACAACAAATTAGTTTGGAATTTTGATCTTTAATCCTCAATGTAACTGTTGTTGCATGAAGACCTTTGGGGAGAACTGAGGTCTGAGTTTCTGACTGTTTTTGATCCAGAATGATTCCCTATTGTCTGTGATTGTAAAATTTTATTGTAAAAGGTGTTGCCAAAGTGTTGTAAGAAGTGCTACTGAAGAAGGCAATGCCCCTCAAAGGTTCTTGGAAGTCTCACAAACAATAATCTGTTGGTTAATCAAGTGGCACTTTCACCTTTGAAATACTTTTTATTTTTTGCCATGCTTATGATAAAATGTTTCAGTCTGCTGTTCAAGTGGAAATCTGTGAAACTTCTACAAGTGCCTGGAGCTATTTAGTTTTAGTGTTGTCAGTTTGGATGTTCTTACTGCAATTAAGAATTAGAAGGGTCTATTGCATCAGTAGTCTTTCAGGGTTCACAGCTGTGATATGTAGTATCTGAAACTCAGGGAACCCTAAGCCCTCTTTGCCGGCTGTTGCTCTTGAATACCCTTCAATAAGAGTATCACATTTTAAAGACATCTTTGTTACTGTTTAATGATGGAAGAGAATAGAACAAATTCTTTGTGTGAACTTTTGTTTCAGCTATTTCTGCTCAACTTCATTTCACAAAGGAGAAAAGTCCCTTTTGTTTTAGTCCATGAAATATTCACTTAGACCACACAGATTGTTTTTGTTGTTTGTTTTTTTTTTAACTTGTCATCACTTCAGAAAGGAGGCCTGGTGTTTGTAAATGGCAGAGTCACAGAACAACTGAGGTTGGAAAGGACCTCTGGAGATCACACAGTCCAGTAGGATTCAGCTGTATTAATTGCTTAGGGCCTTCCCCAAGAGTAGCTCTGAGGAGGAAGAGTTCACAACTGCCACAGAGAAACCTGTGGCAGTACTGGACCACAGTCATAATACTCTCAGTATTTTGCACTTTGTATGTTTGGAGGTGTATGTATTTGATACCTAACTTTTCTAGAGACATGAGTCTGGCCTGTGGTTTCTGCCCTACTTGCATTTCTCAAAGATAAGAATGACATTTCCTTTCTCCCAGTCCTCAGAAATCTTCTTCAGGCACCTTTCAAAGGTGATGAGTGGCCTTTCATAGACTACTTTGAATTGGAAGGGTCCTGTGAAGGTCATCTAGTCCAACCTCTGGACCATAAGCAGAGACATCATCAACTAGGTCAAGTTTCTCAGAGCTATTGACCTCGATTGCTTCCATGCATGGTGTATTTACTACCTCTCTGGGCAACCTGTTCTGGTGCTTCATTGTAAAAATTGTGTTCCTTATATCTAGTCTGAATCTACCCTCTTTTAGTTTACAGTATCACCACCACCAAGGCTGGAAGAGACCTCACAGATCATCAAGTCCAACCCTTCACCACAGAGCTCAAGGCTAGACCATGGCACCAAGTGCCACGTCCAACCTTGTCTTGAACAGCCCCAGGGACGGCGACTCCACCACCTCCCTGAGCAGCCCATTCCATTTAAAACCATTACCCTTTTCCTATTGCTCCTCATCAGATCCCTTGTACCACATGTATGTTCAGTTTGTTTGAACGCTCCCTGACTTGATCCTCCCCCATCAAGAGTAAGTCTTTTTGCTCCAGATTTTCCTTCTGATCTCAGTGGCATCATATTTCTGAAGAAGAATCTTACTAGAAAAATCATATTAGAAAAATCTAATTCACTAAAGTGAGGAAAGGATGAAGTACCTTGGTCTTTTCCATGCCCTTGACCATCAGGTCACCTGTTCCATTCAGGAGGAGGTCTACATTTCCCCTAGCCTGCCATTTGCTGCTAATGTACCTGTAGAAACCTGTTTTGCTCTTCAAGTCCTTCCACTGATTCAACTCCAGGTAGGCTTTGACTTTCCTAGCCCTGTCATTGTATGCTTGGACAATGACTGTAAAGAACCTTGGTTACCTGTTCCTCCTTGCACATGTCTTTCTGATGTTTGAGTTTAGTCAGTAGCTCCTTTTTCATCCATGCAGGCCTTTTGCCACCATTGTGTGACTTGTGCATGGGAATAGGTGATTACTGAGCATAGAGGAGGTGATCCTTACAAGTCAGACAGCTCATCAGGACCCCTCATCTGTCCATGAAGGTCTTCCATGGGTTGCTTCTAGGCAACCTGAATAAACTAAATCCCTGAATCCCTAAATCCTTTCCAAATCCCTGAATAGGCTCTTCTGAAGTCCAGGATTGTGATCTTGCGATTATTTGTCTTCTTTCCTCTTCTCAGGAGGAATTTTGTATCTTTTTTTTTTTTTCTTTTTCTTTTTCTAATAAATAAAATTAATCTGTTTGTTTTTGAATAACTGTATTATATAGGTCCTAAAGTTCAGTTATGCCTGTAAGTATTGGAGCAATGTCAACTGTAACAGAGTGTCTATTCCTCAAGATAAAACATAGTATACTTAGAATGTAGATTGACTGATTCTTGGCAGATGTCCATTGAAATCATACAGTGGGAATTCTGAAAAGTATTTTAATGAACTAAGGGAATAGATGCTGTGTTGGAATGAAACATTATTGTTGGCAGTGAATTTTATGTTTATAATAATTCATATTATCCCCATGTGCAGTACAAGAAGAAAATTTCTGAGGAAATAAAAGAGGCATAAAAGGTTATTTTGCTTCTTATGGGTATCAGTCCTTAACAGAAAAGAATTGAGAACCACTTGGTACAAAAATCAAGACTTGAACAAAACAATTTCACTTTCTGGTAAATAGAACAAAGCATGTATGATAAATAAGACCTTTTATTTTGTAAGCTTTCTAGAACAGGTGGTATGAGACCTTGACTATGCTCATGGCAAAAATAGAAACTAAAAGCAAATAGCAGTAATTAATATTAAACACCCATGTTGAAGCATGAACACAAGAAAAGCTTGAAAACTCTACAGTGGTCTCCTCCAAGCATTTCCCTATACTTCACAAAGATATGCAATACTTAGATTCAGTCTGTAAGCAACATTTATCAATATGCTTTTTGCTCAGTTCTGATGACATACAAAGCCCATTTTTCCCTTCCCAGCTGTAAGGCACTCGTACATTCCTGAAGCTTTATGATGGTTACCAAATTTATCTAAGTTACAAGGGTTTATTTAAAAGTATCTGTTGTGTAATAAAAACTAATTTGCATCAATATAATGAAGTATTTAGTATAAATTATTCTAGTGAGAGTAGCTATAAAAATTGTTTTGAAGGATTTATTTTCCACTTATGAGTTTCTTTCTTAATAAGGATTACATCCTCAAAGGAGAACAAGTGTATACGGTTAACACTCCAGGAGGAGTGGCCCTGAACTCGACACTTGACCTCAGGTGGTCTTGACCCCTCCCCAGGGGTAGGTCTGGACACCACCAGGTGATGGTTAGCCCACTCCCCCCTTCCTGTCCCATAAAAGCAGGGGAACTTCCTGTTCCTCCCTCTCTGGACCACACTGCAGCTTTCTCTGCACCCCTGCATCCCTACACGCACTTGGTCACCACCATCACAAACTCGGATTGTATTTATACCTTTTTGTATTTGTTATTCTTCCTTCCCTACACCTTTTGTAACCTCCCTACCTTTGATACCCCTTTAAGTTATTGTTAAACTTTTCCTTTTTAACTTCCAAATCGAGTGAGATTGATTTTATTTGGGTGTGTTTACCTTTCCTCTCTACTTCTGAATTCCTTTCTTTGGGGAAGGAGCGGGGGGAAGAGGGAAGGGCACTTTAAATTGTCATCGGTTAGATCAAATTTTATTAGAGTCTCTGGGAATTTAAATTTGAACATCAGACAAGAAGTAATTGATAAATACAGGTTTTTGCCTTTCAGTAATATTTCATTCAGATTGAATGCCTCCAATGAATTTGGCTTAGTGATACATTGTATCTGGCATTGTAAGCTAATTAATGCTAGTATTTACAGACATTATTTTGGGTCAAGCCTTCTAAAGTAATGTAGTTAATTGAAGTGTAAAAATAGGAAAGCTTCTTTGCCTAGATTCAGCTTTGCATTTTTCTTCAAGACATCAAAGAAACATTTATTTTCATGAATTGCCATCTAGTTAAAGAAAACAACAATTAAAGACAATCGCCATTATAAGAAATGAATTTGTCCAAACCATCATTATTGGTAAGCAATTCTCTTTTCCTCAGTGGAACCGTTCTCAATTCTGCCAGGGAGCAAAACAAAAAGTTCTGTAAGTGTTTCCTTCCTGATGCTGTTTTTGTGGGCTGATCAGGTTATTCAGGACCCAAATATTTCCAGCTAACAAAGATATCCTATAAAGCAGTTTCTCTGCAATTGATTTCAAAACATTCTAGTAAATTCTTATGCCTTATACATATTTTACTGAGTCATTTCCTGATAATGTGACTGCTAACTTCATTCAAAGGATTGGCCAGAAGTATTCCAAGATCGTCAAGACTGTATCATGGCTCTTGCTTTTCCTGAAGACTCTTTATTCTCTTGGTGCATGGTAACTGCACACAACGACTTCTCTGTGTGATGGTTTGGGTGTTACCCGCGCCCCCCCCCCCCCCCGCCTTTAGAAATCCCCCAGACTAGACTCAGCCAGCTCTGGAAATTGAATGAAGCTGATATTTACAGCTGGCACAATTTACAAGCAGAGATTTACAGTATCTACAGAAATATACAAGTGAAAAGGTAACACAGAAACACAACAGCCCTGCCAGAAACTTGAGTCCCCAGGAGGGGGTCCCAACCACCCTTCCACCTTCTCCCACCCCTCTCTACCTTACCCCAGAGGTTGCCTTGTGCCCAAGGAAGAATGGAGGGTCGGACAGGGGGTTAGGAAGCAAAGTGGATTAATCAGGTTAGGTTAGAGAGAGAAAAATGCAGCTCAAAGCTCGGACAGAGAGCGACTACCTTATCTATGTTTGGATTCTTGCTCTAATACCTCTCAGCAAGCCTATGAGTGAAGTAGACATCACCATTGTTTCCCTTTCACAACCTGTAATCTAGTTCTTCTCACCAAAACATTCTAGCTAGCTTCAAACTAACACACTCTGTAGTCTGTATAATTTCAAATGGGAAAAAAAAGAGAGAAAATCAGAACAAATATCTGAAAAATCCTCTCTGAAGTGAAAAAACAACTTCATTGGTTCATTTTGAACCCAAATTCTAGAGCAACTTTTATATTAATAGGTATAGTTATGTATATATATATGTGCAATATGTGTATCAAACAGGGTCATTGTAATAGATCTGTTGCTAGGAGGCTTTAGGTGTGACTAAAACTGAGGGAACTGTCATTGTGATATTATTATATAACAAAACAGTTGTGAAAATAGGGGGGTTTATATCTGAATGTAAGAGAAAAAAATGGTCTGGGTGCTTGAGCTGCAGCCCAGAGCAGCAACACAGTAGTTTTACAGTGTCATTATAAAACTACTGCGGGAGAGAGTGTTGCCAGGAGGTACACTCTGAGGACCTGACTGACAAAATTGGAGAAGTCCTCATTTGTTTGTACACTGCTGAGTTAGGATCTGGGGGAGACCAGCTGAGCAGAGGCTAGGCTGCTGTTACTCTAGGCATTCATGCCTGACAGGTCTATTTAGAAACTTAGCATTGTTGATTTTAGCCAATGAAAAGTTCATCCCACACCAAAGCTATCTCTAGCGTATTTCCAAATCAATTACCTTTACTCCCATTTATAGTCTGGTTTATTGAGTTGTGAACACATTAATGACAGAAATGGCCTTTTGCTTCGTTGCTGCACATCTATAGATCACCTAATGTATATGTTTTGGGCAAGTAATAGGTTACCGTTGGGATATCTTTGGCGTCTCAGTTTGGTTGACATTGCACTCCCCTAGGCAATAGAACCAGTCTAAGTACTCTTGATAGGTTTATTTCAAGTGTGGTTAAGTTTTGCCCACGGTTGTGCTAACATTTGTTCTGACACAACAATAAGAGGCGAATAAATGTGGCTGTGGGCACAGTAGTACTGTTGAGTAAGTGTAAGCTGGTGGTAGCATCCCTGCAAACACATGTCTAGTGAAGTCTAAATTGAAAGTTGAGGCGTTCAGAAGAATTGGCAAAGCAAGTAAGAGACCTAGATAGGAATTCTGGGGCTGACTCTTCTATGACTACAGCAACTGCAGTGGATGCTTCTTTTCAAATCTTATTTACTAGCTTCTTTTCCATATTCATATTATACTGTGTGGGGTACCAATACTCTGACTGTAAATTGTTGCCCGCTACTTTCAAACAATGCAAGCTGAGGAAATGGATGTGCTTTCAGCAAAAGCTTTCAGGTAGAAGTGTGGTGGTTTGGCCATGCCCGGGGGCCAAATGCCTACCAAAGCTGCTCTGTCCCTCCTTTTCTTAGATGAACAGGGGAGTGGGGAAAATATAACAAAAGCCAGTTATAAGATAGAAGCAATTTAATAATAATAATAAGCAAAGCTAGACTATGTGGAAGCAAAAGCAAAGAGATATGTTAATCTCTGCTTCCCATCAGCAGGATGATGGTCAGTCTGGGGAAGCAGGACTTTCTATGCATAACGGTTCCTCTGGAGGACGAACGCCATGGGCGAATATCCTCCATTTCCTTCATTCACTTTGTTCTTATATCTGAGCTGATGTTCTATGGCATGGAATACCCTTTTGGCCAGTTTGGGCCATCTGGCTTAGCTGTGTCCCCTCCCAAGATCTTGCCTGTCCCTCAGCATAGTCTGAGGGAAATATTGGAAAAACACATCCTGAATGCTTGTTCAGCAGCAGCCAAAACACTGCTGTCTTATCTGTGACAGCACTGCAAAACACAGCACTTAGGAGGATGCTTTGAGGAGAGTTAACTCCAGCTCAGCCAAACCCAATACATCTTATTGTATAATGTATTATAAAATACATTTTAAAAGCAACTTTCAGTGTTCCAGAGACTGTGCATATTGAAGTCGATTATTTGAACCCTACTTCCTCCTGACTTGTGTAAAGAATTTGTTGATAACTTTCTTTTGAATGTATTAAAAAGAAAAGAAGCAAACTAGTGATAGTGCTGTTTAAAGCACGGCTGCCCGTGTGAAAAACTGATTTGTCTCTGAAGTGTATTACTGTACCTTGTCCATTGTACTGTGACTAAGCCTACCTATTTGGTAGCCAAATTTAGGTAATGATAACAATTCAGGAAGAAATGGAGTGAGTGCACACACAAAAAAAGAGAAAGCACAATTGTGCTGAAAATTTGAGCTCTCAGTATTATCCTGGCAATAGAATGCCGGAATGTATGAAGTGGCTAGTCTTTTAGAGAACTTCGTGCTTCCGAGTTTCACAGAATCACAAAGTGGTTGAGGTTTCCTGAACACTTCCAGGGATAACGACTCCACCACCTCCCTGGGCAGCCCATTCCAATGGCGAATCACTCTCTCTGGGAAGAACTTCCTCCTAATATCAAGCCTGTACCTCCCCTGGCACAACATTGTACTATATTTAGCTCATTTTGCTCAGTAAACTCTCTCTTTTTTTTTTTTTTTTTGTCTCAATCCCATTTTTTTGTGTGTTACTTTTTCCTCATTTCTCTGCTGGGAAAACAGTTAGGTTAACCTGCTGGTTTGGTTTGACTCCTCCTGACTTAAGCTATTGCATACCTCACTGTGGCTAGATATAATAAAGTAACTAATTATGAACTGTAATTTTTTACTATAATTTGAGGCATTTTGTACTGAGCTGCTCATCCAATTGAAAACTGTAATTACTAAAAACTGCTTGCTTCTTCCATCAAGTTTGAGATGTCATTGAAGCCCATCTTTGACCTTATGCTTTGCTGTATGATACTTTGTTTTTGTCACAGAATGGTGGTACAGGCTTATGAAAAGATAACTCATTTAACAAAAGGAAAATTAAATTAAAAAGTAGGACTTCATGCAGTCTTGCTTCCTTAGACTTCAAAGATGAAGTGAAGCTCTTTCAAAGCTTTCAAATAGCTAAATTATTCTCACTACAGTTTTTACTGATTCTTTATCATCTCATCTGTGAGGTTTACATTAGTCATACCTAGAGACTTAGGTTCCAAGGTGTAGCCATGCATAAGAACGTGAAGTTTTGAGGCCAGCTCTTTAAGCATTGAATTCCGTCCTAAAATAGTGGACTAGAAATGCTGCAGTGGGAACTCATTCCATCTCTTTTAGGCAGCTGTTATGGTTGGAATGAAAGGATTCCTGCATGTAACACCTGTCCCTTCCTGCTGACCTAGACCTAGTGCAGGAAGCTGGTTGAGATAGCACATATAGTTACTGCAGGTATAGCATGAGATGCTAATCCCTCGCAACTGAAGTACCATGTACATTAACACCTCCAAAGGGTCTCTGGCTGTGCTTCTGCAGAGGAAACACATTTTCACTCTTATATTCATAGAATCATAGAATGGTTTAGGTTGGAAGGGACCTCAAGGATCATCCAGCTCCAGCCCCCTGCCATAGGCAGGGACACCTCCCACTAGAGCAGGCTGCTCAAGGCCTCATCCAGCCTGGCCTTAAACGCCTCCAGGGAGGAAGCATCCACAACCTCCCTGGGCAACCTGCTCCAGTGTCTCACCACCCTCACTGTAAAGAACTTCCTCCTAACATCCAGTCCAACTCTCCCCTCTGCCAGCTTAAACCCATTCCCCCTCGTCCTGACATTACTAGACCTTGTCAGTAGTCCCTCCTCAGCCTTCCTGTAGGCTCCCTTCAGATACTGGAAAGCCACTCTAAGGTCTCCTCGAAGCCTTCTCTTCTCCAGGCTGAAGAGCTCCAACTCTCTCAGCCTGTCCTCATAGCAGAGCTGCTGCAGCCCTCTGAGCATCTTTGTGGCTCTCCTCTGGACTCGCTCCAGCAGTTCCATGTCCTTCCTGTGTTGGGGGCTCCAGAACTGCACACAGTACTCCAGGTGGAGTCTGATGAGAGCAGAGTAAAGGGGGAGAATCCCCTCCCTTGCCCTGCTGCCCACACTGCTCTTGATGCAGCCCAGCATACAGTTGGCTGTCTGGGCTGCATGTGCACACTCCTGCTCTGCTTGCTCTTAGAGGTGCAACCTGTGTTGATACCTGCTGTACTGCCTCTATTTCATGCAAAAGAAAGGAACATTTCTATATGCTAAAGGATGAGGTTAATCCAAGTACAGGAGAATAGCATATTTCCATGAACTTGGTAATGTATTTCCATGAGCCTGGCCTGTCACCTCTCTTTCTCCCTGATTTTGTTGAGTCAAAGCTATTCTCTAGTCATCATGCTGCTTACATAGGGTTTAGAAGAATAAACAGTTTTGCTGTTCCTTAGGAAACAGAGCATGGATAAAGACAGGATAAATAAAACATTCTATGTCCTTGTTCTCAAGGAGAAAGTGATAATTCTTTTTGCAGGAGGTAGTTGCTTAGATTGCTTCATATCATATGAAATATATAGCCATAGTCAATACTGACTTCCATATAGCTGGTGGTGAAAATAATGCAAATTCAGTGCAATTGCAAACTGAAGCAGAATGTGCCTAAGCTTGTCATTCAAATGAGGCATTCTGACATAGATTGTACCACATACTGAAAGCAGAAAAGCTTGTGCAATATTGAAGGATATATAAATAATAAAAATCAGTATTCTCATGGACAATTTTCAAATATGGTGTCTGATTTAGCATAGACTTAAGTAGTGGGTTGGAGAAAGGTCTGTGGAGGTGTCTCAGCATGCATTTTCTTCAATATTAGTCTGAATTTGAAGAAATGTGAGCAGGCTGCTGTCTACTTCTGCAGACTGGATCAGCAATAGGTCAGCTGTTTAATTTCACTGGACTCTTCAGTAGAAAGTGTTAGAAAATGCAAACTGAAATCCATAAACCATTTTTTGAAAGGAAGAGATGTATTATTGCTTGTCATCAAACACTAACATATATCATAACAAATAAAATAGAAATATATATAATGATGAAGTAATAAAATGGGATCTAGAGACAAATGGCTTTTTCTAAAGCCATACATATCACCTATTCCATATTGCATGGGGAGTAAAGTTAAAGTCTATGCTAAGTACGTAATTTCCTAGGAAATAAGTTGTGTTTCAGTTTCACACTTTGTTGCATGTTTTTGCTGTCTCCACTTGTACCTAAGCTACTAATTCATTCTGGTATCTCTGCTCTACTAATTAAAGATCTAGGAGCAAGGCAGAAATTTTGCAAGCAGGGAAACTCATACAGCAAGAGACATCTGGGGTTGCTTTTCCTGCTACAAAGATGAATAGAGCTTATCACCTTAAGGGATGTGAACTTCTCCAGATCCTTTCTAGCCCCCCCGGTGGACCCCCTTCATGTGATGTAGAAGTCCATAAATCCATCTGTTCCCTGACGAAGACTTTGGCTGCAGACCTAACAATCTTAACAGCATCATCTGCACAGGTTTTATAGACATGGAGCTGTCTGATTTGGGGTGATCTGAAAGATTTTAGTTCTTCCTCATGACTTTATATGATCAGAAAGCGAGTAGCTCAGAAGTGTGCGCGCTGTAGTCATCAAAAATTACGCAATGTAAGCGGCACCCATTCCGTCCCACCTACATCATCTTCCAGTCTGCTCACCACAAGTCTAGGCATCTCAGCCTTTCTGAGCTGTCGGCTATTGCTGTGACGGAGGAGTCCCTCAGATTCCTTCCATTTGTAGCTGTTGTCTGGTGGTTAACAGCCTTCTCCTTTGAAGCGACTTAGTCATCAAAGTAACCTATGTTCATCCGGTCAGATGAGGCATTTTCTAATGAACAGACTCTCCTGTTTTTTCTTCAAGGACTTTCATCTGAATCATAGCCTTGTCTCGCCCTCCATCTCCTCTAGCTCTTCTGTAATTCCTCTAGATCGAGTTCCACTGTCGATTTGTTAGTTTTCTACTACAAAAAGCAAAACTTCAAGACAACACTGAGACTTCCCACTTTGTTATCCACGAGCCAGAAAAAAATCATACTCATAGCTATTTTTTTTTTTAATTTCTGAGTGTGTGGTCTATGATCTAATTAATTCAAAGCAATTTAAATTCCCAGTATCCCATCGTATGTAACACATTTTGCCTTCTTTGTCACCTTTCCAATTATCTTTTTATTCTTTGGTACTAAAGGATTTTATTTCTTTTACCTGCCTTTCTGGTTCACCTCATGCATTTTCAATGACTTGGAGAAACTACTGGTATTAAAATTATTAGGTAGTGTGTTCAGTATGTGTTATAAGTATTTCAATCTTTTTAACACTTCTAAAATAAGGAAAAAGGCCAACAGCACAAAGCTGTTAAATTTGCTTATTTTTGTATTTTTTTACAAACTATTACAGGCAGCTATTTTAAAATCTCTTTAGTCCAAACATTTTTTTCCCCAGTCTACTTAGCATATTGAATATTTGGTCATACTGAATATTTGAATATTTGAATATTAGGTCACTTTGTCTGATTTTATTTATCTCTGCTATTGAAATATCTCTAGCAGCAGTAAGTAATAATTGTTGAGTAGGAAACTCTTTTTCGTGACTTAGGACACAGAGATCCTTTTTGAGTATCTCTGCTTAGGTAATAAAAGGAGAAGAGTCTTAATTTGTTTTCTTAAGTGTCCTTTTGTTTGGAGGTTTTCTTTATAGGTATTCCCACAAGCAGCTGTAGTGTTTCAGTGCTTACAGGTCTTGTCATCATCTTTCCTTTTTGCAAGCTTTACTTGGAGTGATTGGGCTCTGCTTGGAGAGGCTTACTGGGCTCTACTTGGAGAGGCTTGTTGGGCCTAGTGTTACTCAAACCTGATACTGTGCTGCTGAGTTCCATTGCTTTCAGAGCTTGTGACTCAAGCCCTGCTTCATTCTAGCGAATAGCTCTGTGTTTTCCTGCAAACAGGGCAATGCAGAAAACATCAGAAAGCATGTCTCTGAAGATAATACTTCCTGGAGAGAGCAGTGGTGGGAGAACAGAGGACCAACCTTACTCCCAGAAGAGCTCATGTTTTAGCGTTTGAAATTGGCCACCTGGCGTAGAAATTGCTCGTTACCAATGAACAGTAACTCGACATCGAGTATTCTTTGAAGTCCTATTCGTTACTTCTGTTTTCATAGCACTTGGGAACTGCATCCATGAACAGACACTTTCATGCCCTAAGCCGTCTATGCGTTAAAAAGAAAAATTCTCTGCCTTCACTCACGGATTTTTATGTCAGTGCTGAAGGAAGGGCAACAGATAGGTACAAACAAAAAGATAGTACAAAAACATTGAGGCTCTCTTGCTTAACCCCATAGACCTTAACGAAGGTCTAAGCACTTTCATGTAAGGCACTCTTGCTGTATAAATATCACAGTAATGGGAGGGTAAAGAGCTGAGTTTATGACTTCTTACACTGAGCTCCTTCCAAGTATAGTGAGTAGAGCAGAAGAAAGCAAGATGTGATTTGACTTACTGAAGGTTTTAGTCAATTTAAACCACACTGGTCAGCACAAGGCCTCTAACATTGGGTCAACAGGGGTAGGATTTTTTCTGCCTACCTCCCTAACACATAGATATGCAATTTATTCTAGTCACTCAGGCTCCATCAGTGATAAGGGGAGAGAAGCCTTTGGAGGAGATGTGTCTCCTCCCAAGTCAGCCATCTGCAATGGATGAATGGTATCACTTGTTCTGCAGGGGTGCCTCCTGCTTATGATGTCCTTGACAGAGCTTAGATAACAACCTTATATATCTAACTGCTAAACAGATAGAGCTAGGGAATTTGGCCTCTGGAAGGGATTTCTTTCGTCTTGGTTTAGCAAGTTGCCAGCTAGGCAGGTCAACTTGATTTGTATGCTTTAGCTGTGAAAGTTATTTGAACAGATGGTTTGTACTGAGGCTTTTAGCACGCGTACTTTGAAGGTGTGCAAAAAGAAACCAAGGTTTGAAGAGGCTTACCTGAAAAGACTGCAAATCTCTATGACATATACTTGAACCTCAAATTCAAAGCATACTGTGTAGATATATTATACAGGTTAGAGCATATTGTTTCTGTTTGAATTATGACAACCACAATCTATCCATTGAATTTATGCACTAGATTTGAAATATTTAATGGTAGGTAGTAAGAGTAGTTTAGAACAAAAGATCTTTCAAAACAACCCAGACAGTTTTCACATTTGTCAATATTGTAGGTCTAGAGCTTTTCTAATAAAGGAGTGATGTAAGTATATCAGTCTCCACAATGAAATATTGTATATATGGTGTGAGATACATGAATAGTGGCAGAGTTTGCAAAAGCACGTGCAAATCAGGTGGTTCAGGATAAAAGCATATAGAGTTTAGCAGAATTTTTTTCCTGGTCTTGGCTGGAAGACTAACTTTTTGAAGTGGTGTCTTTAACTGATCTGACATTATTTAAATACTGCTGGGGTGAAAGATCCCACTTGCTCTGACTGATCTGCTGAAATAAATAATAGAAACCAGATTTTGTATTGTTGTTTGAGAGAAGACATATGTACTTAAGGACTTTTGGAAAGAAGAGATGAAATGCTTTTATCATGCTGTTGAGCTGACCTAGATATTCCTCTGGGCTTGGTTCACACTGGTGTAGTGATGCTGCTGTTCGGCAGTTTGCACCTCGTTCTTAGCAGCCTAGTCCCTAGTCCCGAGATACAGTCGCTGGGAGGCAACAAGTCTTTCCTCCAGCAGCAGTGGGTGACTGGGTAAACCACAAGTTTTCGCTGCAGTGCCCTTCTTGTTGTGTCCCTGGTGATGCATCATGTTTCTTTCAGCATAGACAAAATGCGCTTGGGAATCCAGATAGAACACTTGAAGGAGATGTGTTACTTGAATCGTGTTCTTGTGCTGTCCTCCTGCCTCATTTAACTTATGCTGGTTAATTTAAGGTAGCATATGTGCAAAAAGGAGAAAGACTGAGTTTTCATGCCAGGCAAGGCAAAGAAAGTCTTTGTCTGAAGGCAGTTCTTCCTCTGCATTTTTCAACTAAATAGGGCTTTCTGTGCTGCAAGGTTAGATTTATGGTTACCTCTGTAATCTTTGTTAAATAACACAGAATTTGGAGAAATTTACTGATGTTCCTCTACTGCCTGAAGCTACTGTTGAGGAAAGATAAAATGAATGTATGCGGGTTTCACAATATCTTCATCAAATCAACTCTGCAAGTATTTTGCTTCTCAGGAGCATAACTCTCCAACAGAACAACTGTTTTGGGGAGGAGATTGTTTTTTAAAAGCTATGTTGATGCTTCAATTCTATTACAGTGGCTGTTGCTAATTGCTAAATAATACAAGTCACTTGTCAGAAGTTTCTATTAGCATGTTATTATCTCTGCAGAAAAAGGAAGATTAGCTTAGCACGTCAGTTACAGGACCTAGGCAGGATTTCTAACAGAAAAGCATCAACGTGCAGAGCACAGAGTTTTCTCCTAAGGCCAGATAAGGGTGGGAATTTTCATTTTGACTGTTAATATGAAGTCTCATCAGAATATAGATACAGAGTCTGCAGTGATGAAACGTTAACTGTGAAGTTGTCAAACTTATGAATTACAGATATTTCTTTCATTTAAAATTAATTTCAAGAGAGTTTTGTCTTTGCTTCTTAAAAGATGTTCATTCATGCGACAAAAGCTCTCCAGTCTCTCATATTAGCTGATTACTAGAGGAAATTGCTCTTTGAAATAGAAGTTGTTGGCAGAAGTAAAGTGTAGTACTTTGTTAGAAGCAGCTTGTAATCTGGGTGTTTTTGCCAATCCTGAAATCATAGTAAAAAACTGTTTTCTGTGCTATCTGTTTGACAAGTGTAACGTTTTCTATCTGTCCTGGTTTTGCTGGGACAGAATCCCAGACCAGCCATGGGCTGCAAGCCATTAGCAGTTCTGAGTCAGGTGCAGCCCAGACCATGGGGACCACACTCTGTATGAAGGAGGAAGTTTGCTGAGAAGAGGGGAGCCTTCAGCTAGAGCCTCTTGGCTTTGCTTCTGCCTGTTCTAGCTTGCCTTCCTTCTTCTGCTCTTGAGCACTGCCTTCCTGTGTGTTGTGACTACTGCACCTTTGCAAGTGATGTATATGTCATCTTATATATGTGTATTTATATATTTCTTTACTGAAAGAGTGGTCAGACATTGGAATAGGTTGCCCAAGAGGTGTTTAAGAAGCATGTGGACATGACATTTTGGGACGTGGTTTAATGACCATGGTGGTCTTAAACTGATGGTTGGACTTGATGAACTTAAAGGTCTTTTCCAATCAAAACAATTCCATGTTTCTATATATTTTGCATTGACACAGGTACCAGTTTGACTATTTAGTGAAATCTATTTTTTATTTCAACCTGTGGATCTTCTCTCCCTTCTCTGATACCTTCTCTACTGGGCAAGTGTCACTGGTGATAGAGTAACTGCTGTGGTTTAACCCCAGATATGGGCTAAATATGGACTCTACTTTGTTCCCACCCCATTTTGTAAACATTCAGTTACTGTGAAAAAATATGACTGCACCACTAGAAAGACACAGTCCTGCCACATTGAACTTAGAATCTTAAAGGAAGAAGACTTCCAAAAAGGATTAAAGCACACAAGTATCTGTGTGACTAAAGCTATGGTTCACAACTTGATGGTGTCTTCAGTTGATTTCTAGCTAGCCATTATTTTTTTCTATTTTATTTTTGGCTGTATCCTGGTTTTGTTTTTTTTTTTTATTTCATCTTTTATTTACCTGTTTATTCTCTGCTTCTAACCCAAGCTTTCCAACTCCCTTAATATTTGTCTTCCCTACCATTTGTCGTCCCTACCTTGTCCTGGCTTTCGAACAAAATAAAATAATTGAAAAAGCCATCAGAGAGAAACCACAACACAATTCTTGACACTAAATGTGTAAAATCATTTTTGTAATCTAATATTTGAGAGGATTTTTTTTCAGATGATAACCATACGCCATGGATTACACATAGAATCATAGAATCATAGAATCAACCAGGTTGGAAGAGACCTCCAAGATCATCCAGTCCAACCTATCACCCAGCCCTAGCCAGTCAACCAGACCATGGCACTAAGTGCCTCAGCCAGGCTTTTCCTGAACACCCCCAGGGACGGTGACTCCACCACCTCCCTGGGCAGCCCATTCCAATGCCAATCACTCTCTCTGTGAAGAACTTCCTCCTAACATCCAGCCTATACTTCCCCCAGCACTACTTGAGACTGTGTCCCCTTGTACTGTTGCTGGTTGCCTGGGAGAAGAGACCAACCCCACCTGGCTACAGCCTCCCTTCAGGTAGTTGTAGACAGCAATGAGGTCTGCCCTGAGTCTCCTCTTCTCCAGGCTAAACAACCCCAGCTCCCTCAGCCTCTTCTCATAGGGTTTGTGCTCCAGGCCCCTCACCAGCTGTGTTGCCCTTCTCTGGACATGTTCCAGCACCTCAACATCTCTCTTGAATTGAGTGGCCCAGAACTGGACACAGCACTCAAGGTGTGGCCTGACCAGTGTTGAGTACAGGGGCAGAAGAACCTCCCTCGTCGTGCTGGCCATGGCTTTGTTTTGGAGCAAAGCTCCTGGGAAGTAGAGAGGTGCTATTATTAATGGTGGAGACTTCCCAGTCCCCAGGTCATAAAAGTCATTTCCCAGAGACTGAAGGAGCTAGAGTTTCCACCTGGTATGCACTTCTGCAAAGCAGATCACAGGCTGGACATCTGATAGGGAGATTACTGCAAAGGCATGATAAACTGCTTCTGTTTCCAAGTGTGAATAAGAGACAGCCCTCCGAATGGCAAATCCGGTCAGAGCTCATGAGCTTCGTACACAGGAGGTTTTATACTTTCACTGTCATTTTTTTCTGATCTTTATTCAAAATCCAAATACATACAGGCTTTTATTTTTAAATTATGGACTGCTTTTTAAAGGCAGCTTAGCAACCCATCTGGAATAGATTTTTTAGATATTTCAGCAACTGTCATTTCTGTGTTCACTGAAAGATAGTCAGAAGAGCTTAGCTCTGAAGATAAGATCTCCTTAGTCGTTGTCAGCCAGTTCTTTGCCCTTGCAGAAAAACAGGACACAGAAATCTCCTTCATAAACTTATTTAATTCAGTTCTAAAAGTGAAAATGTTTTGTTCCTGTTACTCTTTCTGGAAAGTTGTTCTAGGCAGGTCTCAATATATGCTTTTTTTTCCAGTAGCTTCAGCATTCAAAGATAACTTGTGTCCAGTTTGTTACCCTCGGTTGTTCTTGTGCAAGCGTTGTTCTCTATCATAAGCAGTTTTATTTGCTCTCAGTTTTAACATATTTAACAGCATGTATCTATAATCAGCCATATATTTTCTTAGTCTGTATTTTGCCAGGCCAGACATGAAAAGCCTTTTACACTCTGTCTGATCCTAGTGGTGCTATTCTGAATCTTTTCCAAGTCAGAAGCCACTTTTCTTGATCATTGGTGACAAACACTATAAGCCATACTAAAGATGAGGTGCTGTGAGCACCTTCTCAACAGCACCAACGCTTCGTTACTTGTACAGCTAACACTGCCTAATACTGTTGTTTTGTACTGATAGCTTGTTGGTATATCCTGTCGTGGTAATGTCTATACATTATCTTCTAGCTTGCAGCATGTTTTTTTCTTACCTGTCTCCAAAGAGATGTAAGCACTTCCAGCAAGGGTTCGTAATAGAATTTTCATCTGAAGATACCTCTTCCTGTCTCTTTTTATTAGCTTCTGGGTAACAGATAGGTAGTTGAAATGAGGTTGCCCAAGTTAAAGGTGAACAGTACAGATCTGAGTACATGCAGCCTGGTCATTCCCTGTGATCCTTAGGGTCTTCAAGATGCTGTTGTAAGTGATGAAGATCTCCCTTGGTGTTAATTGTTCCTCTTTGTTTTATTTCACCAACAAATTTGTCAGCACAAGATGTGCCAGTTTTCAATTCGTGGAAACCTTAAAAATGCCCAGGCTGAGATCTGAGCCACAGTAAAGTCTTCAAGAAATCTGCTTGCATTCTCCTTTTCAGTGCTTGCTTACTGTAGACTCCTCTTAATCTAACTCTTTAATGTCCTCCAATTTTCTTGTCCTGCAGTGACCCAGATCACATTTGTCTGTCCTTTTGAGTATGGGAATTAACTTTTAGTGCTCCCGAGATCTGGAACATTGCTCTGCAAATAAGGGATGTGGAACACCAGGCTACCTGGGCAACACCATCAAGTGCCTGTAATTTTTGGGCAACAGTGTGTGGTGATGTTTGTTTCAGAAGGGCTTGCAGAACAGCCGCTCCGAGTGCCACCATGCCAGCTGTGCCAATCATCCACAGAGTGATTCCTTAAACCGAAGTTACAATCTGCAGTAAAAGACAAAAAAGTCATATTTCTTTAAGTGCCACAAAACAAATCAGGGAAAACAAAACTACCAAACTACCTGGGTTTTCCCTTTTGTTAAACGTGGTGAGCATTTGTTAAACAAGGGGAATAGGCATTAGAAAAGCCTTTCTGCAGAATCTGTGAGTGGATATGGCAGCTCTTCCGAAGTTCTGGAAGACAGCAATCTTTGGTCAAAATCCACAAGTATCTTGGGATTTTTTTTCTTCCACTTAAGTTGAGGTGATTTCCATTCTTATTATCTGTCCTGCTTTTGCTCCCAAATTCAACATCATTATCTTTATTGATAAGTGAAGGAAGTGCTCATTTAATTTTGAGAACCTTCCAGGATTATCTTTAATCTTTACCTTCTCAACAGATTTCTTTTTTCATTGTTTTATTTTAATTACAATGATGGAGAAATGTTTGCCACTATTTCAAATAGCCTCCGAAAGCTGTGGCAGCTCTTCACTTCTTGGCCTCTTGAACTCTTGAAATATGTCTGTTTTCTCTAGCATTTGAGTGGCGGGCGGATGATAACCTCTTCTGAATATCTAGCTCTGGGAGGGAGTTCCAAGCTCATAAAATTTCTAGCTTGAATCTTTAAGGATTTTCAAAAGCGTGGAAGACATGAAGAAGGTTAATTACCAGTGACTTTCATGATAGTAATTTAGATATTTTTGAAATACTTATTCAGGGTGTAAAGAGTGTCGCTTATGTACGTGAAGCTTTTGTAGTTGACTCACTCTGTATACCATGAAGAACTACTCATTTATACTCTATTTTCAAGTATAAAATGGCTAAAAGTTTTCAGACACAGCTTTTTTGTATGTACTTATCAGTATAATTTCACTGCACATGTTCCCGATTTACCATTCCACACTTCTGTGGGAAAAAAATTACAATGTATCAGCTTGTAACATTTTCACTTGCTGCTTCAGCTAGAAATTGTCAACATTTGTTTTGTTACAGATTAGCAAAAAAATCATAGTTTAGAATCAAGAAAATATAATGAAAGGCTCACGGGTGGAAATAAGGGTCACAGGCCAAACAGACTTGACCTGGGGAAAAATTAACATATTACCAATCAAATTCAAAGTAGGTCAATGAGAAAAAAAGGCCAGGTCTTAAAAACGCCTTCCCACAACCCCTCCATTCTAAACACCCAATTTTCTGTTCCCCCCACCCCGCCCTCAGCAGCACAGGGGCATGGTGAATGGGGTTGTGGTGAGTTCATCACACATTGTTTCTGCTGCTCTTTCCTCTGCCAGAGGAGTAGACTCTTCATAGCCTCTTCCTGTTCCAGTGTGGTGTCTCACCCACGGGAGGCAGCCCTCCATGAAATTCTGCAACATGAGTCTTTCCCACAGGCTGTAGTTCTCATAAACTGTTCTGTTGTGGGTCCCTTCCACATGGTCACAAATCCTGCTCCAGTGTCAGTTGAAATCCCCGTGGGTACACAGGTCCTGCCAGGAGCCTGCTCCAGCACAGACTTCCCATGGGGTCACAGCCTTCCTTTGGGTGCCTCAACTTGCCCTGAGGTGGGGTCCTTCAATGGTCTGCATGTGAATATCTACTCCACAATTAAGCTCTGCGGACTTTCGTGGGACAGTCTGCCTTATGATGGGCTTCGAAGTAATCTCTGCTCCAGTGCCTAGAACAGGTCCATTCTCTCCTTCACTTGCTTTGGTGTCTGCGGAGTTGTTTCTCTCACATACCTCACTCTTCTCCAACTGCAGTTTTTCTCTCTTTTAAAATATGTTATCACAGAGGAGCTACTTCTGATGCTGATGGACTCAGCTTTGGCTTGGGGCTGGCTGGTGCTAGCTCAAGGGAGCGTGGAGGAAGCTTCTCACAGACTACCCCTGTAGCCACATGGGTACCAAAACCTTGCCACAGAAACCCAATGCATATATAAAAAAGCATTCACAAAGTGACAGTTTGTACCTGATTGGTTTTGACCATCTGCCTGATAAGCAAATCTTTCCTAAGCTCGAGCATCTCTCTTCTCAGCATTCTGCCTTTATAAATCCAAATCACCAGGAGGTATATCCTCTGAACAAGCATTTTAGGTAACCCTTCTGTCACATAGTATATGATGATTATCACCTCTTTTGCTGTAGAACAAGAACTAAATATTACCTTGTTGCTCCAAAAAATCTCTAATAATTCCTGCAATTACAAAAAATACTGATTGTCTTGAAGAAACAGATTTAATGGTAGATCTTGCATTGACACAGCTTTCAATCACTCTTGAAGTTGGTTATCCATGTTCTTAAGGAGAATTCTTAGAACTTTTGCTATTCAACATATACTCTTGATAATGTTACTTCAGAAATTTTACTACAGACCAGTCAAAAGTAAGAATAATAAGGTAATCCAAGATGTGCAGACAAACCTACATAAATTTCAGGCTAGCCTTATCGAAGGCATCATTCAGACACCACGGTGGAGTCTTCCTACACAGCTATGAATCTGTGCTGTTTTACTAGCTTCAAATAAAACTAGCCAATAATCTGGGAGATGCTTCTAGGTGGTTTCAGCTCATTGGCCTTGTTGCTGCATTGAGATCTGTCTTGTGTGAACAAAGAACAGAGTCAAATGCTTCAGAGAAAAAGAAAAATGAGGAGGCCAAGAATTTTAGATGGGTCTGGGAATATTTTGCTACTCATCTCCAGCATGACCAGTTAAAAAATCCTGTCCGCCTAGTGCACTGTGTGCTTTGCTGCAATGAGGTATCTAAACCTATGACAGGATCTTCTACAGTGTTTTCTGGAGCCTTTGTTTCCTCACATATAAATAGATAAACTGAAAACTAATCCTATCAAGGAAGTACATATAATTTATTCATTAATATAGCAAATAAATAGAAACAAATCAATGTTGAGAGCTATTGATGAGAATTTCACCCTCTAAAAATACTTTATTAGACAAAAAGTAGCATCATGTATGTGAATGCAATAGTTCCCCTAAAGACCCAACCAGATCAAAACTGGCAAAAAGAAGTTTGTTCGAAGTTGCCTTTTTATTTCCCCCCCATTGGAGATCTCTGCTACAGCTCTTGTGTAATGGTTAAAAGAATAGTAGCATTATACATCTGCGATCAATTAGATCATTGACTGTACACCTAGTTATTAAGTGCAGCCTAAGGGAGGCTTGTAAGTACACCTGAAAGTGGATTATTGTTAATGCAGCAGATAATGTTCAAAAACAGTTTAAACCAATTTGCTTGAAAAAAAAGGTATTTTCAGATTCTGAAATCTTTCCAGAACTTTGTTTGTTCAAAACCAGTAGCTGGCAGGCTGCCTGAGAAAGTAAATGTGATAAAGAGAAACCTATTATATCTAGCACTTCTTTTGCAGGAAACTGTAACTCCTGTGTTTCATTGTTCTGCTCTGCTTGATAATGTAATCATTCTCATGAAAGGAATACACAGGAGTATAATGAAAAATTATATGATTGTGCAGTGAAAGATAAAGCTATTTGAAACTCCATGTTTCAGAGTGCTGCACGGTGCTTTAGCTGTGTGACTGTTCATTGAAGTCAACAAAACTCGTTTACCTTTGGATATTCGCACTACCTTGAAAAGTGAGTTTGGTGCAGTTGAGTCCTAGTCTCTGTCTAGCTGGGTGTATCTCTAGGTGACTCCTTTCAGGCTCTGCGTGTACATGAGGCAAGTGCCATAGAACTGCATCTAAATTTTGCTTCTAATCTCAGATATTTGGAGAAGGGAGTGGTGATACTCCAGTGTTAACCCTTTGACACCTCTTTCCTGCTGCATAAAAAATTTCTACTGCATCTTATCCTCTTTGTAAAAAATAGGAAACAAAAATAGATACAAAATGTTTCCAAATAATAAAAAAGTGTGATCTGCAGCTAATACTGGGGTATTGTTATTAATGCTGTGGTTATCAGTCGAATGACTACAGACAAACTACAGGATTACTTGTAAACATTCCTGGGAACTAATTCCTTCAAGACTCAATCCAGTTCATCAATAGGTGAGTTTTTTTCTTGATCACAATACTCAGCTTTTTGAGGAAACTCTTGACATCATCTCCCTTTAGATAAGTACATTGAGACTTAGATCTACCTGATTTATTAAAAGGAACACTGACCGAATTTTTCTTCTGTGGTATTGGGAAGTAGCATTCAAATCTGGAAAATGATGTCAAGTGACAGAACATCCCTGCTTTTTGTTTGTTTGTTTGTTTATTTTGAGGGCCAAGTGCTCTTTGCAGGCAAAGCATCATCACTGGGGACCACAGCCTCTTGTGTGCTCCATAGAGGGATGTGCTGCCCAGTCTCATCCTGAGGGTAAGCAGGATTCTCCAACTGGGTTGCAGGGCTGTGCTGCAGAGTCAAAGAAACAGAAGGAAATTTTAGGTCTGCAGAGTACTCCTGCCATTATGAAGCACAATGTCCAAGTTCAGGTGTCAAAGAATGGTTTAATTTTAGACACATACTCAGAGCACTCAGAATACAGAGCAGGCTCAGAGCAAAGTCCTACAGAAGGAGTGATATCTGTGACTAAACTCTAACATTGCTCTTCAGAACGTAACCCAAGTGTCTCAATTTTTGTGACATAGCAACTAGATTAATTTAAAGCTAATCTGGCAAGTTCTGAAAACAATAACAAAAGAAAAAGATTAAAGTAATTTAAAGGTATTACTGAACCTATGAATTACAGTTTCTTATAGAAGACATTTTGCATCTGAGTTTAAAAGATCAAATCAGCATTACTAATACATTACCCTAAGGAGTAACAACTCAAGAACTTATCCTTGAGGGACTGCTTCAAGGCTATAGGCAGATTCAGATCACTGGTCTTTACAAACTAATTATTTTATGTGAGCCTGATGAATAACATTTCAGCCAGGCTAAGGCCAACTCTAGTATATCCTTTTCCTTTTACTTCCATCTATGTTGGAAAAAAATGATGCTTAGATATAAAATAAATCTATTTCTCTATGAACATCTGTAATCTTAGGATGAAAGAAAACATTATTTGGGAGCAGTGCAGAGAGAGAATAAATATATTGGAATATTAAAATGGTATTAGAGGTGTAATAAGTTCATTTACAGAAGCAGTTTACAACTGCCACTAGAAATGAGAGAGAGAGAGAGAGAGAGACAGAGAGAGAGAGAGAGAGACAGAGAGAGAGAGAAATGATTGCAAGAGACAACAGCCTGACCTGGGACAGTGCATCCATCAGAATCAGCTGAACTGGTAAATTACGGCTATACAAATTACCTTACTTCTAAAGCTTAAGGATAAAGAAATCTTCTATTTTGTAGAGTTAGAGATTTTTTTAAAAATCAGGAAAAAAAAGGTAAATACACTGCATGTTGATAACTAGGAGTTACAAATTGAATTCCTACTGAAAAAGTAACTCTTAGTCACAAAATGAGTAAGAGTTGTGGAATCCAGCTTCATGGAACACAGTGGAATCACCCTAAAAATTGCAATTCATGTCTCATTATAAGTACGGTGAAATGTGAGCCTGCAGATCAAAGGAACTCATCATTAAAAGCTGTGAATCACAGAAGCATTAAGGCACAGATATATTTGACAATCTGATGCAGATAGTGGAATTGGTATTGGCCTAATTAAAATGTTCAGTAGAAATGGAATCTTTTAGATTTAAAACTGTTAGCATAAACTGCCAAAAATAAAGATTTAAAAGGCTGATAAAGCAAGTCTCTGGATGACTTAAATCCCTCCCCCCTCTTTTTGTAGACTTCTGGGGCTTACTTCAAACCCAGCATTGTTTTCAGTACAGAATAAGAAGCTACATGGAAGAAGATGCTTATTCCAATGACTAGTTTCAGAGAATCAGAGAATCATGGAGCGGCAGAGATCGGAAGGGACCTCTTGTGATCTTTTAGTCTTTTCCCACCCCGTTCAGGCAGAGTCAGCTAGACTAGGTTGCCCAGGACTGTATTATTTGGGGTTTGAATTACCTCCACTGATGGAGAGTGCACAACCTGTTCCAGTGTCCGATCACTCATAGTTACCAAAAAAAAAAAGAAGAAAAAAGAAAGTCCTTATATTCAGATGGACTTTAACCTGTTGTTACTTGTATCCGTTGGCTCTTTGCTGTGACTGGGCACTACTGAGTGGATTCTGGCTACCTCATTTAGACTGCCTCCCTCTAAGCTGAACCAGCTCATAATTGACAGGAGAACTAATGGAAAGAATGCTCTCCACAGGGTTCCAGCCTCTCTCCAGAGGACCCCATGTCCTAAGGAACCCCTTTACAATTGACCTTGCTGTAGGACAAGTATGTAGACAAGGATTCTCTACTGCACAATGTTGTGTGGGAAGTCATGTTCAAAAAAAATGTGGTGCAGTACTCCGTAACACATAATTTTGGAGGTGCCTTGTATGCCAAGAGAAGATTTTCACTCAAAGTCCTTTTAATAAGTATTTGTTATCACTTGGATTCAGCCTTGATTTGGTGATTGGAAAGCTCTAGGAACAATTAAAATACACTGGCCTTATGTAGTGATCAGAAAACAATTAATCTGCAAATCTCAGTGCTGGATACATGCAGCATTTTCTCTGCTTTTAGAAGAAAATAAGATATGAACATCCCAATGCAATTATTAAGAAGTATGTGTTACGTTGCCAGGCATGCTGGAAATATCCTTGTGTTGGAGAGGTTACCTGGCAGTTTATTTAGTTGCTTTACTGGCAGGATGGATGTAATGGCGATATTTCAAAGTGGCTGAAAACCAGCCAGAGCAGTTTCAGGTAACTGAAGTGTTAGAAGTGAGGTAGTAGCAATCCTAGCATTTGGATCTGTGAGTGTATTGCTTGGTTTAATTTTAAATGGTGCTATTAGGTGTTGTGTTTTTGAGGTCTATATTTTGTTGAAGCAAACGGTGACATTAAGATCCCTCCCACTGTCATGACCCAATCTCAGAGGAAGGGTTCACAAGAGGTTCTTTAAGGAGTGAGGCAAACTGGCATGAAATGGCTGAAATGATTGGCAATTTATTGATTACAAATTAGTGCAGATCACTTTGATCATGTGGTGGTTAAGTCAGGTGAGGTGATTAGCTAGTATGTGCCAGAGAGAGAGAAAAAACATGAGAGTGAGGGAGAAGACTGAAGAGAAGAATGGGGTAAGGTAAGAGGAGAAAAATATCACCGCTTCAGATTCCAGCAGCATCCTGTGTGCTCAGTGTCTTCTTGTTGATGGGTGTTGCTGCCTTTTATTCCTGAATTCCTCTTCATTTGCAGCCTAGGGGTGGTTGGTAGAGGTGTTCCCGAAGCAGGGCAGATCATGGGCCGCTCATGTGATGGCACAGGCGTGTTGGGTGTCATGCTGGCTGTAATGCCTGTGCTGTTCTGGGTAGCTGTTCCTTCACTGTTTGTCTGCAAAAGCTTAGTTGTGAAGCAATGGCCTTGAGTTGGCACAGGTGAGGTTTAGGCAGCCAAGCAGTGCCAGAACTGCAGTGTACCATTGCAGGAGTAGACTGTCACAGATGCTTGAACAGAAAGAAAGAGGAGCAGGGAAGTCTATTTGACACAAACTTCTGTGACAGCAGACAAACAGTTTGTGCAGAACAAACTGCTATGGGGACATAGCTTGCACACCCACAAAATATGCAGTGAATAGTTAGTTTCTTTAAAATCAAAATTCATACTTCTGTCTTTGATTTGGCCATCTGAGATACATTTTAAAGTAGCTATCAGAGAATTTGAGTTAAGGTGCTCTCAGTTTAGATAAAAGTAATGATAATGAGGGTGAAGATACCCAAAGGCTAATAAGTATCAGAAAAAAAGATCTATTTTGGGCAAAATTGAAGACTTAGGAACATTGAATAGATTCTTCTATATGCCTGCACATTCATTGGTTTAGAAAAAGGCAGAAGACAGCTTCATAAGTGTTAGAATCAGTACATAGCCTATTAAAATATTAACTGTAATGTCCACTCAGTGTGATTACATCAACTGCAAACCAGAGAAGCTTAGCCATAAAATACAAATCACATTAATTAAATGTGAAGATGATACCAAACTCTGAACCTATCTGAATGTTACAGAGGAAAGTAAAAATGACATGAGAATACAGAAGTATTAATATGTTCAGTAAATGAGAGTTCAGAATTCTTTGTAGAGAATGGCAAGCTAACAGACCTGCCTGAAAATCACCTGTGATAACAAATAAATATGAGACCAACATGAAAAGCAGAGGAAATAGTGGGCATCAAATAATATGTTAATTTGTAACATGATGCAGCAAGAAAGTAGATGAAGACTGCCTGTGCGGCTGCATCAAGCTCTGTCAAGTGCAATTCCTGAGTATTTGCTTTATTCCAGAGGCTTTAAATGAATGAAATGGGATGAAAAGGAGCTCAGAAACAACTGTGAGGAAGGACTGCTCCAACAGGAGCTGCTGAGAGACTTCCCTATGCTCTTTCTGACCAGGTGATACTGAAGTAGGGTCTGCAGTGCCGTGTAGGTCATAGCTTAGCAAAGGGATGCAGTGATCACTGTAAGATATATGTGTATCTGTGCATGCCATATTATGAGGGATACAGATGGCTGTATCTGGAAAATAGACCTTTTGGTATATTAATTCACAATTAATATACCAATTGCATAATATTAATTAGTTTTCCAGTTTCATGTGCCTGAGACAGTACCAACTGGACAGCTGAATTCAGCATGTGGTGTTGCAGTGCTGGAAAGATGGTAGAACCCATGTATTATAGGAATGTATATGAATCATGTAAATAATGATGCATAACACCAAATGGTCTGAGAAAGTATATCCTAGGCTCTTGATCTCCTCTCCCAAGTCACAAATGATAGGACAAGAGAAGGAGGGGAGGTTTAGATTGGCTATTAGGAAAAAAGTCTTTGCTGAAAGGATTGTTAAGCATTGGAACAAGCTGCCTAGGGAAGCAGTTGAGTCATCATCCCTGGAGAGATGTAAAAGATGTAAAGATGTAGTGCTGAGCTACAGGCTTAGTGGTGGATTTGGCAGTGCTTGACCTGATGATCTTAAGGGTCTTTTCCAAACCTACATGACTCTATGATTCTGGTGGGAAAGTGTAAGGATGGTATGAAAGATGAGTCTGGATAGAGTTGTGTGAGGCCTTGATATAAACTGCTTAACTTAGTGAATCAGGATTTCATATGATTTGGGACTTATTTATCTCCTGGACTTATTTATCAAAACTAAGCTGGGGTTGAGGCAGGATCTGAGTTTCTTTCCCTGGTAAACCATGAGCAACTCTGCAAGAACTACAAAGCACTCTGAGCTCTCGAGGGAAGGTGAAAGTTTTTTCAAATGGGCATCTGAGGACAAAGAAATGTAATAAATACAAAAAGGAATATATATGCTGGGAAATTAAACCTGGAATCTAATGTACTGTAGATTAGAAAATTACAGAATGGTAGGAGTTGGAAGGAACCTCTGGTGATCATCTAATCAAATTGCCCTGCTAATGCAGGTATGCCTGGATATGTTGCACAGAAGCACATCCAAGCAGGTTTTGAAAGTCACCAGAAGACACTCCACACCCTCTCTGGGCAGCCTGTTCCAGTGCTCCTTCACCTTGAAAATAAAATAGTTCAAAGGAAGCCTCCTGTGTTATAGTTTGTACCTATTGCCCCTTGTCCTACTGCGGCCGTGGGAATCCAGCGGAGGCGGGATGGGGATGCTGACGAGATGACTCAATGTGAGTTCGCTGCATGCAGTACAGTACACTTTATTGAGGCAGTACAGCGGCTCATATGCTGCTTGGAAGAGGCATGCATAACTAACTTAGTTCGAGATTGGTACGTGTGGAAAGTACGGATTGGTCCAGGGTTATGTCTGAAATACAGACAGGTTAATCCATATCAACAACCTGCAGAGTCCATCCCCTGCAGCTGCGTGGGGGGGGTGCCACCCGCCGCCTGCTATCCTGAGTCCGGGATGGACTCAAGGACACTTCACAGCACAGGTTTGCTTATTGCTTGCCAGCTCATGTCCTGTTAGCAAGCAATTCTCCCACATCCTACCACTGGGCACCGGTGAATCTCAGCCTTACCCTCGCTGCCTGCACACTTCAGATATTTACATACATTTAGAAGATCCCCTCTCAGTCTTCACCAGGCTAAAGAGCCACAGGTCTCTTAGCCTCTCCCACTAGAGAGCTGCTCCAGTCCTCTATTTATATGAGAATTCCAAAACATCTGGAGAGAGCAGATGCTAAGGTACAAATGGACCGTATCAAACCAGTTTGAAATGAGATTTTTGCAAGCTCTTGATGATCTTTGATCTCCACATTTAATGAAAATATCTGCTAAACAGCACTAGTGTGGAGATTTTGTTTCACTAGTAAAACAGTACAGTGATCATCCTGCACAGGTAACATGGTTGTTGATATTGCTATAGTAAGATTCTGGTTCAACAGGACAGCTAAACACACATCCAGCCAAGGTTCATCCACCACACTTTAATACAGTTTGGTGACAATTCCAACACATTTCAAAATTAAGTCTTCATGATCCCTAAAACTAAATTTCAGTCCCTAATTCTGCTACTCTAGTTCTGTAAAATCTCTTGATCTTTACCAGAAGAAAGAGTACTTGGAAGATACATCTTGGGAACCAAACACAGGACATATAGCTGTTAAAATAGAGGGATGTGTACAGAAAGTATTTGAAGTTTCTTCTATGTAGGTCAAAATATGGCAACAAAGTTTCAGGTAGTAATTTCATCTGCTTTAAGGACAGACAGCCCCACTGTAAGTGATCTGTGTGGATCTGTTTCCTTCATAGCAACAGGTGAACTCTGTATGACTTCAAGTGAATGAGTTAATCCAAGGCCTATCTGTGTGCCAGCCTTCTCTTTTTCAGTACATTGGAGAGAGAAGATCGCAAGGTTTCAAATTCTACAGCCCTCACCAGTGTGTTGAGTAGGGATAGCAAATGACAGTCAGGTCTAGCCAGGATGTGTGGCTGCTGAAAGGAAATCTTGGAAAAGCGGTGAAAAAGTCTGCTTTGGAAAAATGAAGCCACTGTTAAAGTGGCTATTCAAATTATTTTCCCCACTAAGCTCTTACGACTCTTTTGAGCCTTGTTCTAACAAAAAAGCTAAGCATGAGTCATCAGTGCACTACTGCAGCAACAAAGGCAAGTCAGAATCCTGATCTACATCTGCAGGGACCATCACTAGCAGAGACAGAGACATAATATCTCACTCTGCTCGGTTCTTGCCAGGCCATATCTGAAGTCCTATGCCCAGTTCTGGTCCCCACAATGCAAAAAAGGAGTGGACAGACTGGAGAAGGTCCAAAGGAAAGCCACAAAAATGATCACGAGGGTGGAGAATTTTCTCTGAGGGGTTCTTTTCTCTCTGAAGAAAATGAAGGCACAGATGGTTACAAAGAAGTTGGAGGCTCTCTCTTCACAGAGAGTCACATGAAGAAGATAGAAGGCAAGCAGTACAAGTTACATCAAGGGAGGTTTCATCCTTACATAAGAACATATATTTTTTACAGTGAGAATAATCATTGATTCACTGGAATGACATCCCCAGGGACACAGTGGAGTGGAGGTTTGAAAGATGCATTTGGTGCTGAATACTCTCACCTAGGCTCACTTTCTCACAAAAGGTTGGATCATATGCTTTTTTGAGGTCACTTCCAATCTGAGCCATTCTATGATTCTAACCTAGTTAAGATGAACTGGACTAACAGTCAGTGCTGTTTTGGGTTACCTTCTTGAATCTGATTAAATACCATCTTAGGAAATAATTGTGAAAAATATATTTGACAAGTCTACGTTGAATTAAGTAAGGTTCAGACATAAGCAGTTTTTGCTGAGGAGTCATTTGTGTAGATAAGGTTAAGTAACATTTCTTGACTGAGACCTACCCACAGAAATAAATGATTCTCAGTTTTTCTGTGACAGAATGAGCCAAACCAGACCAAAATTGAAATCTTCAGTCCAGCCTCAGACAGTTGTTGCAGTCATGCTATTTAAAATGATCAAGACATTTAGGAGACCAAGTACCATTGCCAGAGACCTAGATAAGGACTGGCAGGAAGGAGGTGCAAATCATTTAAGGACTTCAGCTTGGAGTTCTGGGTTTTGCTCATTATTCAGGACCTAGCTCGGACTTTGGAGGATATAAATAATGCAGGTAATTACTTTTGCTGGCCATAAGCAATGGAAATAAAACATTGGTACTAGTGGGCAAAAGTATTCCTAAAAGTATGATTTTGATGGGTTTAAAATAATTTTCTGATTTTTTTTTTTAAACAGTTCTAGAAGGAATTACACACTGAAGTGAAATGTGTGTAAAACTACACGTGTTAGTAGCAACCAAAGGAGCTGGAGCTGTTTAGTTTGAAAAAGAAGAGGTGGAGGGGAGACCTCACCCCTGTCTACAGCTACCTGAAAGAATGCTGTGGAGAGATTGGTGCTGGTCTCTTCTCACAGGTAATTAGAGATAGAACAAGAGGGAATGGCCTCAAGCAGAGGCAATGGCCTCAAGCTGTGACTGGGTAGGTTTAGACTGGATATGAGGAGAATTTTTTTCACAGAGAGTGGTCAGGCATTGGAATGGGCTGGGCAGGGAGGTTGCTGAGTCACCAACCCTGGATGTGTCTAAAAGTTGTTTGGATGTGGTGCTTGAGGATATGGTTTAGGGTGAACCTTGTGGAGTAGGGATAATGGTTAGTCTTGGTGATCCTGAGGGTCTTTTCCAACCTGAACGTTCCTGTGCGATTCTGTGAGATGCGTTTTTTGAATGAGGAGTATTCAAAATTGCCCTGTGTTACTTGTTTAAAATTGGTTAGTTGTTTTCTACCTACATTCCTAACTAAACAGCAAAATCAGGAGACATGGGTGTGCATTACAACACCCTGATTCTGTACTAACTTTTCAAAAGGCTAGTCTTAAAAAATATCTGTTGAAAGAAAACGTGGATAGTTTCTCTACTAGGCTGCCCTTTGGTAACCATGGAAACTGCAGACTTGCCCAAGACATAAAAAAAAGAACTATATTGTATTGGACGCATTTATTTGTTTAGATTTGAAGTTTTACAGCAATGAAAGTTATATCACTTTGTACAGTGGTTCTTTGTCAGGATTGTGACCTCCACACTGTAGCGATACTCCTTGGAAAAAGGAACTCTCTAAATCTCTGGTGATCTGGTACAACAACAGTTTTTATTTCTGTCAGGTTGCTGCTCCTGTGGAGCAGAAAATCATTACTGATCAATAAATCAGACTTCTAAGGAAGTATTGTAAGGTGATGGCATCATCTCTCTCACTTCTCCTTGCAATGAAGAGAGAACACAGTGAACAAAAGGGCTGCTCCAGCACCATCTCACCCCTGCAGAGAGGAACAAGAAGTAGTCCTGGAGCACTCATCCCATCTTCATGAAAATACATGTCACATTCAAGAATTATTAGCTTATAAAGGTGGCCCAAATCCCCACCATCTGGAGACACAGAGAAACGTCTGTGCTACACGTACTATGATGAGACCCCATGATTTTGCTTTGCCTCAAGGCAGAGAGATGGCAGAAACAGCAAAGTAGCAAAGACATGGCCAGCTGAAACTTGAAATGCTGAGAAGGTTGTTCCTAAAGAAGGGAAGAAAATTTTCGAATAACAATAATTTTAGAGTAGTTTTATCTGATAATTGCTTACTTCAGCATTCAGTGATGAAGGAGCTGCACGCATGTTTTTCCCAAATCACTCCATAGCTAGAAGGGATAGTATTTTAACTGCCAATTTTGCCCTATGTCTTTCAGAAAATATACTTAAAAGGGCAGTTGATGATACATTTTAATTAGAAGGTCCATTAAGAGTTTGGGGCTAACTGTTGTTTATACTCTTGTTGTAAACAACCCACAATTAGAGTATTAGCTGTAATGAACATCTGCTCCCAAAATGCTGAAAGTACTAAGGACTATTGAAATTGATCTAAAGTTAGCTTTTGAAATGAAAATTTTATTTTACTCCTTAATTTAACTCAAACAATTTTTGAGCGTACTCCAGAGAGAATAATATTTACCCCTTGGTGACTAAATGTGACTAACTCCTGCCTTGCAAATGAAATCAAAGGTATTCTGAACTGGAAGCACTGTTGGGTTTGCGTGAAGCATTCCCCGCAAGGTGTGAGCTGTGTGAACAACAGAATTTACACCTCTGTGACCAAAACAACAACAACAACAACAAAGAGTTTACAAATTGAATTTAAACTCTTTGGCCTAAAATTGTTGTCCTTAAAACACAATTTCTGTGTCAGGTTGACTTCAAAACAAAAAAAAATACAAAGGGCATAGGTAAGATTTTTTAATAGGTATTTTCCCTTTTATTACACCTGAAAATATTCAGCAAACACTGTTTGCAGCATTAGCAGTTTTGGTCGAGCTCTATACTTCATAAGAAGTATTTTGACAAGAAAAGTCTGGTGAGCACTTGGTAATATCACAAAAAATAGATACGCAGAGCACAGAATGGTGAGTTAGATCCAGCAGCAGGTTTCCTTGATTATGCACTGGAAGGTGGTTTGGGCTTTTCTTGGGTTTGTTTTGTTTTTAAGGGGATGTGTGTTTCATTTTGTTTGGCTGTTTTTTTTTCTTCATTAAATGTCAAAAAATTAACAACAGTCATCAGCACACCTGTTCTTCTTCCTTTTAAATCCCAGCTTTTCAGAATTATCTATTCCAAAATGACGCAGGAAACAGTTTTTCTGTGTATCATTCTGACCTCATTTTCCTTTTCAACCATTTTAACACGCTTTCACCTTTTGCGTATTTTAAGTGAAAAGATGTTTCATAGCAGTCATTATAAAATACATGCATAAACAGAGATACAATACTGGGGCAGACAGTGTGTTTATACCTTGAAGAATTTTGACCTGATCTTTCAAATCTTATCCCAGCAGTTCTTTCTTTAATATGAGTTTGGCTTAGGCACAAATTTGGGCAAGGGTCCAAGGAGGAGGAAAGAAAAGGTGAACTTTATGCTATTATGGACTGCAATAAATAAAATCAATAAAATTACCTGGAATGCTGCCAAGGCTGTTAGAGTTGTATTTATTAATCTTGAACAATTTTTGACTGAAAACAAAATAAATACAAAATAAACACCACGATTGTTAAAGAGCAAACTCACACATTCTCAGCATGGAAAATAAATTAAAACTGCATTTAAATTTCATGGATAATAGATAAAGGGAATCTTTCATCACAAGGGACAAACACAGTTCTTTTGTTATTTAGGGTCTTTCAGGTGATTTGTAAAACAGCATAACTGTGTATTCTAAAAGGCTAAGACAAAAGAGAAATATTTTTGTGAGATCGTCAAAAGTAATTAAATGCCAACCCCCTTGGCAGTTAGTAATATGAAAACTCTGTAAACATGCTGTTAGGATTATGGGATTATTATAATTTACTAGCTCAATGCATTCTTTTGTCTTTACATGAAGGAAAAGAATTTGACAAGGTTGAGTGGTCAGTTTTTAATCAAGTAAGCATTTTAAAAGCATTTCAAGGATACAGAAGTACAAAATTCATTTTAAAAATCGATGGCCTTGACATGCTTTCCAAACAAATATACTTCCAAAGAGAAAGTAAAAGGTTTCAGAAGTTCACAGCTGCTTAGGGAGTGATATCTCTTTCCATTTCCCCCATATCTGCTGATGTCCTCCAGTGTAATAAAAAATAAAGCATTTTGTTAGGAAGCACTCAGTGTCCATATGTTCCATTTGCATTTCAAATTATATTACGTGGAGAATGTTCATTATAAAAGGGAATTTTGATATGGATATGTGAGCTGCAGTCACGTAATAACCATCCCATACATGGACTGTACTTAGCTGAGGACAGGAACATACCGGTAACACAGCCATCAAAGGGCTGAACATCAGTAAGCCTCACCTTGCCAGGCAATCAAGTCTTTGCTGAAGTGGGATGTAGGATGGCAGCTTTGCCACTTTTGATTTCATTGAGAGAATAGCTTAAAGAACTATTGATATGAGTGGAAAGTGACAAAAATCCTGATTGCATTGTCAATCCTTTTCTCACCAGGTGTAAATGAGCAAAGAAACACTGAATTAAATTCTCTGATGCTTCTCATGAGAGAGAGGGCACAGAATGTGCAGCATGAGAAAGTCTTTAATGAAAGGGCATATTTATGGAAACCTTCCAAAGCAGATGAAGTGGCTCTTGTGGAAATGTAGTGCTGCATACGTTGACATGGTGCAGCCCAGCTGTTGAAAGGACTCCTACCTAAACTGCTGGCAAGACTAATACACTGATAGAATTGTGTAAAGATCAAAATTAGAAGCCAGTATCTGGTCCATTTATTCAAAGTTATTAATTATGGACTTTATTCCCCTTTATTAAAAAAAAAACACCATGGAAATCTATGACAATAAATAGTTAGTGTAGTTTTATATCCGGTGCCTCATTAAGTGCCGTCGCAGCTGAAAATACTGGCAGAGAAAAGGCATGCTTCTTCCCAGGTTGTTATCATTATTATGCATTTATTGCCCACTTACTCAGATTTTGCACTCGTTGCCAATTAAAACATTTTTTCAGTAAAGTGAGAGCTGAAGTATTGTGTGACTCCCTTGAGATCTGGGACTGCTGTTGGCTTCTACATGCCATTTGCTTTCCAAGTGAATGAGCTTCACATCCTGTTGCTCATAAACATGCTGTTGTGGTACAGTTGACTTTAAGTCCTCAAATGCAGCAGCCCTTCCACATCTTTTTCATAATCAGAAACTGGAATTCAACTTGTTCGGCTCATCTCTTAGCATAACAGGGCCATCGTTCCCTCTAACTGCAGCAAAGGTTTCATACCATTTCCCCTGCTTAAAAGACTTTATTAGGTTTTTCAAGCTGTATTAAATTGAGCAAGGTTTATGTCAAGTGATTTGTCACTCTCAGCAAGCCATCGTGAGAGGAACAGTAGATTTATTCAGGGTATTATTCCAGTCAGTGTATTTGCAGCCTCCACATTTATTTTAGATAAAGTTAAGCCGATTCCTAGAGGTTTATTTAAATAATTTACACCAGAGTCCTCCTGCAAATTTTCTCTCTTGATTTCTATTTCCCCATCTCATCTGATTGTTGAAAACTCATCCCTAGATGGACAGAACTAGTGCCTCTGACAACATCTCTGTGTTTTTGAGTCACTTCAGAACACACAGGTGCTATGTTTGGGGCAGTAAATTCAACTACTTCAGGCTTGCATTTGCCTTTTGCCCCCTAGAAATCTTCAGGATACTGTCATGACTCAGAAGGGGTTGTGGACAGTAATTTACCTCTCAGGTATTTTCTAGAAGAACAGAACTTGATAAAAAACTTAATATACAAAATTAGATTGGAAGACATTAGTGATTGTCTTAATTATTTAGTTTTAATTTGCCATGCTTTCCTTTTATCTTGTATTCCAGCACAGCAATACTGTTAGGCCCATAGGTTTTGTGTCTTCCTTCCTTCCTTCCTTCCTTCCTTCCTTCCTTCCTTCCTTCCTTCCTTCCTTCCTTCCTTCCTTCCTTCCTTCCTTCCTCTCTCTTTCTTTCTCTCTTTCTCTCTCTTTTTCTCTCTTTCCCTCTTTCTCTTTCTTTCTTTTTTTTTTTAAATTTTTTGTTCGTTCTTTCTTTCATTTGTTCTCTTTCATTCTTTTTATTTTCTTTCTTTCTTTTTCTTTCTTTCTTTCTTTCTTTCTTTTTCTTTCTTCTTTCTTTCTTTCTTTCTTTCTTTCTTTTTCTTTCTTCTTTCTTTCTTTCTTTCTTTCTTTCTTTCTTTCTTTCTTTCTTTCTCTCTTTCTTTCTCTCTTTCTCTCTTTCTCTCTTTCTCTCTTTCTTTCCTTCTCTCTTTCTTTCTCTCTCTGTTTCTCTATTTCTCTCTTTCTTTTTATTTCTTTCTTTCTTTTTCTTTTTTATTTCTCTTTCATTCTTTCTCTCTCTTTCCTTTCTCTCTTTCTTTCTCTCTTTCCCTGCCTTGCAAAAGGGCAGCAGGATGCAATGCAATGTGCAGTCTTGGCACAATGTCAAGGTGGTTATGCAGGCCAATCACATGCAGGCATTTAGAGCCTGTTCCTGGTGAACTCGAGGCAGTGGAGTTTCTGGGCAGTTTCATGATGCAGTGAGGCAGCAGCAGCACCCTGGGCTACCTGCTCATCCCTTTTTATCAATACAGCCTGAGACTAATGGTCATTTGGGCATAGACTGGCGAATCAGAATGGCACTTCTTCAAGCTTGACAATATTAAGTGAAACCATGGCTTTCATTTTCCTTTCCTGCAGTTAATTCCTCCAGAAGGAGGGGGAGTAGGGAAACATGTCTGGACAAGTCCTTAGGCTCAGTGGCTCCAGGTTCTTTGTCCTCTTTCTCATGGTTGCTTCTCCCCACAGCAGCAAGGGGGAGAACAGAAAAACATGCCTGGGCCAGCCAGGACATGGATAAGCCCATTTTTGGCCTATCAGGCCTACCATGACAGAGGGAGCTGGGTTTGTTCAGCCTGGAGAAGAGGAGGCTCAGGGGAGAGCTTATTGCTCTCTACAATTACCTGAAAGATAGTGGGAGTCGGTCTCTTGTCCCAGACAACCAGTGACAGAACAAGAGGACACAGTCTCAAGCTGCGCCAGGGCAGGTTTAGGGTGGACGTTAGGAGGAAGTTCACAGGAAAAGTGATTGGCATTTGAAATGGTCTGCCCAAGGAGGTGGTGGAGTCAGCGTCCCTGCAGGTGTTTAAAGGGAGACTGGATGAGGCACTTAGTGCTGTGGTTTAGTTAATTAGAAGGTGTTAGGTGATAGGTTGAACTTGATGATCTTGAAGGTCTTTTCCAATCTGGTTAATTCTGTGGTTCTTTGATACACTGAGGAGTCGGCAAGATCTTGGGAGGGGACACAACTAAGCCAGCCGACCCAAACTGGCCAGAGGGATATTCCATGCCATATGACACCAGCTCAGATATAGGCATGAAGTGGAAGAAGTGTGGGGATATTTGTTGATGGCATCTGTCCTTTAGAGAAACCATTACAGATAGAGCACTGCTTCCCAAGACCAACCATCCTCCTGCTGATGGAAAGTAGATATTAACATCTCTCTTCGCTTTCATTTATGAACGTAGCCTTTTGCTTCTGCTTATTATTATTGTTGTCATTGTTATTAAATTGCCTCTATCTTATTACTGTTTTTGTTATATTTCCCCCCTCCCTTGTCCATCTAAGAAGGGGAGTGGTAGAGTGGGTTTGGTGGGGGGCATTTGGTTCCAAGCCATGGCCAAACCACCACAGCCATTTCCCACGCCTGACTCTTTCAGCGTTGATTGTTATGTGATGCTACAGAAAGGAAGGCATTTTGTCTGAGCTCAGGGAGCTTTGTCAAGATTGTTTTCCTTGTATGTATGGATGCACAGGTAATATAAATACTGTTCCTCAAAGATTTGCTTTATAGTGTTAATACAGAGACAACAAACAGTAAAAATCAAATACTGAATATATTTATAATGAGCCAATAATTCAGCTAAGAATACTCAAAGAAGAAGCTGTTTCAGCATTTCTCTTAGCAGTATAAATTGACATTACCATATAATTTCACATATAATTTCAGACTCTAGGTGTTGTATATGTTTATAGTCACAGCTATAATAATATAGACATCACATTTACACTGAAATAAATAATGAGCCAAAGCTGTAGTCTTTTTTTGCAGTGGAAATATATAAAACTGAAGGTAACTGTAGTTAAAAATTAAAGACTTGTTGGGCGATGTGATCATCTACATCAGTAGACCAGGTGGCTAAGAAAGAGTAGAAAGACAATTTGGCCTGGAGAGCAGTTATTTTCAAGGATTTTTCTTAAAGAGTTCCAAGTGCATGGCACTGACAAGACCTGAAAATGTCACCTCAGTCCATGTTCCTAAGCCTTAAGGATAAGAACATGCTTTGATATTCTTCTGGGCGAAGACTCAATTCAATGTAACATGTTCAGTCTGATCTCACAGAAATGAGTGAATGTTCGCCATCATTTCAGGACTTCTTGAAAGTTCTTTGTGACTCTTTGCCAACATTGCTATACCAGGAATTAAAGCACAGTTTGCTCAGTAAACTGAAATCCAGGAAGAAAGTTCTTTTTCACCTACTGGCCTTCAAATGTTAGATGCACTAAAGCTCAGAGCAGAATAGATTTTAATGTGAGCACCTTATGTTCTGCATCACATGTACCATGCAAAATCTTTTTGAAATCTAGCTTAATTCTAATGTATTATTCATCAAGGTTTTGTTTGGTAGGGTTTTTTATGGTTTTTTTGTTTATTTGTTTGTTTTTTATGTATCATCTGGAAAAGTGACAATAACCTTAGCTGAAAAGGCTGTGCATGCAGACTCATAATGCATGTGGAGATTACTGGCACCACTCTGTCACAAGTGAAGCGATTCTCATGGTCCTTCATGTCCTGCATTGCACTGAAATACTTTGGAAACTTGATGATGAGAGATTTGTATTTCAGACTTCTTCCTTTAACTCTCTTTTGGGAGAATTAAAAAAAAAAAAGGCTATTCCCATACATGCATCTGATAAGAATTATACCTCTATTGATCACAGGATCGCAGGGTATTAGGGGTTGGAAGGGACCCAAGCAGATCATAATAATTGCTCCCACACACTATTTCCAAAATAAACATTAAACTCCTTAAAGTTTAAGTTATATTTAATGTACTTGCATATTACTCTAGTCACAGTAGCAGAATCCTAATTCTGTGAGATTTGTGAGTATCCTACAAGATTCCTATTGAAGTGAATGGCTCTTGAAAACCATTCACAATAGAGAGTCAGGCCACACAAAGGGTACAAGACATACTAATTTTTTTATTGTTCTGGTAATAGAAAGCTTTTTCTTTTCATTGCTTATCATTTTTTTGCTGAATCTGGTTTTCTCTCTCAAGACTGTAAGCAAAATTCTTTACTGATGCAAATAAGTATATCTGCTTCCATTGGTATCATGCTTATCTTCAACAACAAATCATAGGCTCCAAGTCTCAAGAACAACAGTGATTCCAATATATGAATAGGATGTGTTATTTTATCTGAATAATAATGAAGAATCACCTGTGTGGTTTCTGTGGCTGCAACACACTGGTTTTGTTCCCGCTGAACTGACATCTGTAGTGTTACACAGAAGAGCCTTTTACAGGGAGCAGGTAGGCAAGGTCAGTAGGATGAGGGAGGTTATTCTGCCCCTGTACTCAACACTGGTCAGGCCACACCTTGAGTGCTGTGTCCAGTTCAGGGCTTCTCAATTCAAGAGAGATGCTGAGGTGCTGGAATGTGTCCAGAGAAGGGTGACAAAGCTGGTGAGGGGCCTGGAACACAAATCCTATAAGGAGAGGCTGAGGGAGCTGGGGGTGTGCAGCCTGGAGAAGAGGAGACTCAGGGCAGACCTCATTGCTGTCTACAACTACCTGAAGGGAGGCTGCAGCCAGGTGGGGGTTGGTCTCTTCTCCCAGGCAACCAGCAACAGGACAAGGGGACACAGCCTCAAGTTGTGCCGAGGGAAGTATAGGCTGGATGTTAGGAGGAAGTTCTTGCCAGAGAGAGTGATTGGCATTGGAATGGGCTGCCCAGGGAGATGGTGGAGTCACCGTCCCTGGAGGTGTTCAGGAAAAGCCTGGATGAGGCACTTAGTGCCATGGTCTGGTTGACTGGATAGGCTGGATGGGGCTGGGTGCTAGGTTGGACTGGATGATCTTGGAGGTCTTTTCCAACCTGGTTGATTCTATTCTATTCTATTCTATTCTATTCTATTCTATTCTATTCTATTCTATTCTATTCTATTCTATTCTAAATGGTGACTTTGATATGAGTCAGACCAGCTGACTTCTGGCACAGGTGAATCCCAAGCCCTGACTTGGGGACAGAGGCATGCTAAAAAGAACTATGTGTGAAACAAAGGGCTAGAGTTTTCCTTCAGCCCTAGTAAGTGCTGTTGAGCTGCAGTAACTTCAGGAGAGTACTTTGCTACCAGGATGCTCACAGACTCAGCAGAAATGTATAGCAGGTAGAGCTAAATTCATGGCAAAATTAAGATACATTTCTGTGCAACTTGTTTGCTGTCTTGTGAGGCAAATGTGTAAGACGCCTTGTAACCACGTCACAAACCAAACTTGTGAGTAGATGCCTAACCTTACAGGGTGAGACAGAAGGGGAAAGCCTGTGTCCTGCATCTGTCTGGCAGCAAAGGAACACAAGGGGATGACTCTCTTTTAATTTATTTTGGCCATGTCAAGATGGGCCTCAGAAACTCTGACGAGGCCAGGGAGTAGCAATGGACACCTAGTAACAGCAACATGTTTAGCTCCCAAAATTCATCTTGAAACATCTCACAAACACATACTATTCCAGGGCCTGCTTTCAGTTTTAAATAAAGGGGATGTAGCTTGTGGTAAAAATCTTGCAATAGAAACTAAAATCTCTACTTCTTGCTGGCTTTGAAAAGACAACATTTGTCTGATGATGTGTTTATATGTTTGAGAATCCATTTTTAAGAATTAAAATTAATATTACGAATTTTGCATAACCTTTATTCTCTTGGAGATTTCAGAGGTGGATTAAAGCACCTTCAATTCACTGTTGCTTTAAAGTGATTGATTTGATAAAGTCAGATAGTATTAATATCTTCTTGTCTACTCAGTCAGCGTCAGCCTCTTCTTATTTCTAGCAGCCCAATGGCATCCTCTGCTTTATCTGGAATGATTATGGAAAGACTGCAAATGGAAAAAAAGGTCCTTGATAAAATACTGCTTTTTATTATTACCTCTGTTCATTGAACAAAAAAAATACTTCATCTTGGTCTGTCAGTCTGCTAGTTTCTAATAATCATGCAGTGTGATTCGTGTGCTTATCCTCAATCAGTCTGGTTCAGTCATGGTTTCTGCAGGCTGAGAATGTGATTTAAATCAAGTTAAAGAAATTCCAATTTCACAAACTGGTTTGCACGACCCCTTTGCTTCACAATCCAAGAACAGCATGTCCAGGTGAGATGACCGTATGTAAGGTTGTTCATATTAAAATCTCTTATCCCAAAGCAGGTTCCCTTGTCTTTGAAGAGAGGGATTAACTAAATGGTCATTTCAAGATACCTTTCAGACTTTTCCCAGTAGTTTAAGGACTGTGAAACAACAGCTGCTCTTAAAAAGTTATTCTGTTTTTTCCTCAGTGTAACACCGTTGAAACAGTGTAAGGACTAAGTTTTACTTAGAATACCTTAACATGAACTTGGAAACCAAATTAATTTCTAGATTTTTCCAGGATTTGTGTTGAATACTCCCTCCTGGTTTTCTTCATTAGCCCAGTGATTGGCAACAGGGAAAACAGCAAGTGGTAAGTTGATAATTACGGGTAGTGAAAACAAGAATGATCAAAGTCATGAAGAAACTTCTACAGAGGAAACAACACAGATTAAAAAAAAATCCTGTCTTTTTGAAGAAAAGTGAAATGAAATCAGGTGGTGCATATTTCAAGATAGAAGTGGTTCTATCACTCGATGGTGCAAGAATGAATGGAACAGAGCTTGGTTTACACTGAGTAAGAATTGTAGGACAAATGCACATAAAACCCCTTACATGGCTATTAAATAAAACAACAGTAACAAGTGCTGATCCATCATCTGTGGATCTCGGAAGAATATGTGCAGGAGGTATCATTATTTGCTTGTCCTCTTTTTTGCTCTCTCCTCAGCACTCACCATTAGTCACTGCCAGAGACAAGAAAGTGGGCTAGAGAAATATTTACTTAGTCTTACTCAGTAGCTTCTTTTGTGTTACTCTTTAATAAGTTTCACATTGCTTTAGTAATCTTGTTTCTAGATTTTTTTTTCCCATTTCTAAGGGGACTGAAGTATAGAATTTTTCTTCATAAAGAACTACAAAAGTAGCAGACCCTGTGTTAGAGATTGTAAATTGCCTTTACAAGTCAGTTTTGTATGTAAAATGAGAGATTTTTCCTAAATTACTTTAAGCTTTAGCACCAATAAGTTGCAAATTTAATTTCCTTTTCCAGAAAATGTTTTGTATGCCTAAGGGTTTCTGTCACTGTATGCTATTGCCCTCTAGTATTAGTGAGTTCTTGATGTTCTATTTTGACATCTTTGTGAACCACTTAGACATTTTTCTCCTTTGTCCTAGTTTTCCTCCAGCCCTGTTTATCAGCTGACTGCCAGAGATAGTTTTATGACATCTTTAGAAGATCTTTCTCTATGGTGTCCTCCTGATTTCTTTGAAAGCCACGTCCTCTAATTTTTGCAAGAGAGTGTCAATCCTGGAGAAGATCTAGTTTCTTAAACAGGTGATCTCACTTTCACTGGGATGTGATCAAGCATGCTAAAATAACAGAAGCACTTCATTAACAAATTTCCAGACAAGTTAGTCTGGAATAAATGTACAGTGTGAATAAATTACAGAGTCTTATTCCTTTAGCAGAAAACATTGATTGCAGTATGAAAATAAGAATGTTAACTATTTAATTATCTGCTCTGTTTTTATTTCCTTTATTTTTTGTAATGAAACAATATAAAACTAAACTTCTTCTAGATAAGTAGACATCTAATGTAAAACTTTCCTTATAATTGGGAGTGTAAAGTGTCCCTATTAACAGAACCAGTTATTGCTTCTATTCTTAAGTGGACATTTGATTTAACAAATATATATTTGATAGGTCTTTGTTATGATTTTTTTTCTATAGCAGTAGATATCTGCTGAAAGAGGCTCTCTTTCACACCCCTTAAAAACAACTAAAATAATTTAAGTAAAGATATTTTCTTGTTCCCAGTGTTTTCTAATTAGGAGTTGCTCATTTTAATGAAAGAGATGCATTCTATTTCTCAAAAACCCTGGAAAATTTAATGGTTCTTTGTCTCTTTGACAGGATTGGGCTTTATTGGCAAAGGGGGTTTTCTGTATGTACATACGTAGTGTGCTTTAATCTGCTTTGTCTAAAAGCTGATTCCTCTCTATGTGCCATTCTCTGTCTTTCCTGCAGTCTCTTCAAGTTAAAAATAAAGAAAAAAGGAAAGAAAACAAAAGGAAGAGCTAAGTCATCTCTAAAATCTATGTAGATTGCTGGACTACAGCTTTCCAGATAGTATGCCTGGATGTGGGAACTATTTGTTTCACAGACCAGAAGATATACATTTCCCACCTATGGTGTTAGGGAAGAACTACCTCCGAGTTCTGGAGTTACCCACCCAAGATGTGCTGGGTACTTTGTTCTCCCTCCCTTTTTTTTTAGCCTGGTCCCATCCCAGAGTGCACTCTGGTTATTCTTTTTTGTTTTCTCTATTTTAACATACAGATATTTGTTCTGCTTAGGTTTAAACAAGATGTAAGAATGTATGAAGTCACGACTAGTCTGCAATCAATAGCCTTTCACAGTCACTGAAAGCCTGTAGCATTTTGGGAAGACCAAGTGCAGTTATTGCAGCATTATCATACCACTGTTAAATTAAGCTTCCTACAAGTTTCTCCACAGCTTTACTCTATTTTTTATTCCATGGCTTGTCATGTGACATGACATTCATCTTCCTTGTCTTTCACTGTCTAGACACTAAGTGTTTGATATAAGCTGGTTGCCTATGTCCTGTTTGCAGGAAATACCTCCTTAGTGGGTTTCATCCCAACTGTGTTAAATAGTATCTTAAAGAGGGTGACTTTCATCCACAATTTCTCAGTCCCTTGAAATACAGAAACGCCAGAGAAGACAGCAGGTAAATGACAAAACAAGAACTTATATTACCCATTGTAGTGACCCTGACCAGAAGAGCATTTCATGTGGAGCCATTAGTGGTTCACAAGGACTTAGCCTGAGCATACCCTGGTCTGTGCTGTGTTGCATGTGCAGCATAGCTTTCAGGCCTATGCTGGGCTGCACAAACCCAGGATGACCTCATTTACCAGTATGGATTCTTTAGAGATTGTTTTGAAAGCTCTAAGTTCTGTAACAACAGAAGAGGTTGGTCCTCTTGTCCTTCATTTCAGTCCTTTGTCATCTAATATGAATTAGGTTTAGCAGGCTTTGTTCTCAGGGCCAGCTATGTTTCCAGAATAAAATCTGAGACACAGTAGGTTAGGTTAGTCCTGTTGAAATCACTGAAAACTCAAACTGACAAGGGGAGCAATTAGCTTCACGTTTCTAAAACATCATTCCAGACAATGCAGAATGCAATCAGAGCAGGTCCCAATACCACTGAATGCTGTGCCAACATGATCAAAAGTTACCTACTACACAGGTTTCTCCTAGACACATTATGACATGTCCAAATATATACGGTGACAGTGGGTGTCCAGCCACTATGACATCATAAGGCAGTGGGTGTCCTGTACAGTGTTGTTGTACTGCTAGGTGCCTCTGAATGTCATGTTTATTTAGGCAATCACCCTAAGTTAAAAACCCTGCCTCGAGCAGGTGTTTGCCCTTGAAAGACAGATGGTTTTACTCCAGCATGCCTTCGGAGTGAATTTTGTCTTTGAGCGAAAACTTCCAACACCTCAGTCTGGAAGCATCCGTGATTACTGTTAACTGAGTTTACTACAGTAACTGAAAAAGAGCAGGAAACAATTACAGATGTAACAGTACAAAGATAAAAAGTGCTCTTGACCTAACTTGATCTATATTAAGAATTTCTTATAAATTCAAATTTGCTTGACCCACAGTTGCTTAGGAATCTTTATGTGAGACTCTGGGGTCAGGAAATAATTCTCTGTCAAAAGCAAAACTAAGTAGGAGAAAGGACTGGGCTTTGGAGGCTTCTCCTGTGTTACTGACATGGTTGAAACACACTCAGCTCTTAAACCAAAAATTTCAATACAGTTACAAATTTTATATAATACTTTCCTTAGGATGTTAAGGGTTTATTTTTAGCAGAGAGAAAAGAATTTTTCATCTATATATATAAATATATATATACATATATAAAGGTTCCTCTGCAGCAGAGCTTTACAATTCTTTTAATGCAGTTGAGTCACATAAAATGTCAACATTTCAACTTTTTGTTCTATTCAGTTAAGAGATAAATTTTTTCAAAGCCTCAGAAGCTCTGACAGGATGGAAAGCTCAACCTGCTAAACCCAGGTCTAGTTTTGAAGATCTTCTGCAAAGATATACTTTGAACAAATTTGAACAATCTGTTCCAAATCTCCTAGTCTTGTCACATTGGAAGTAAAGGTTAGAAACATTAGAAAAACAAGGTCATTGGTGGCAGTAAGAGCTTGATTAGATAAAGAAGGTAAGATTTACTCGAGCAAGAAACAGACAATTCTAAGGCATGAGACACTTCATCCTGAAATAGACACTTAAAATAGGTCAGATAAAGGTTACCCTGAAAGTGCCTGTTGCCTTTGGCTGTCTATAAAAAGATGACTAGTTTGAATCTGGACAGCTGCACTTTAGATGCAGAGAATATCACCTGCAGAGAATAAAGAGCATTGAAATAGCTGTTGGCATCTGCACTGTCATCAAGTGAGGACGTCTGAAGTGTCTGAATCATAGAATCATAGAGGTCTGGGTTGGAAGGGGCCACCAAAGGCCATTTACTCCAAACCACCTGCAGTGAGCAGGGACATCCTCCATTAGATCAGGTTGCCCTGTGGAGCTTGACCTTGAATATTTCCAAGGATGGGCCTCGACTTCCTCTGTGGGCAAGAAAGAACTTCCTCCTAAAGTCCAGCCTAAATCTACTCTTCTCTAGTCTAAAACCATTGCCCCTCCTGCTATCATTACAGTTTGCCTTTGAAAACAGTTCTTTTTCAGCCTTCTTGGAGGCTTCTTTCAGGTGCTTGAAGGCCACTATTAGGTGTCCACAGAGTCTTCTCTGGGCTGAACAATCCCAGCTTTCTCAGCCTGTCCTCACAGGAGAGGTGTTTCAGCCCTCTGATGGTTCTCTTGGCCTTCCTCTGGACTGTCTCTGCCAGGCCCACATCCTTCTTGTGCTGAGTGCTCCAGACCGTGGTGGTTTGGGTAGCTCCAAACTAGCACACAGACTCAGTTCTCCAGGTGAGGCCTTCATAGAGCAGAGTAAGTGGCAGAATCACCGATCTTGGCCTGCTGGCGATGCTTCCTTTGATGAAGCCGAGGAGGCAGTCTGCCTTCTGGGCTGCAAATGCACACTGTTGGCTCTTGTCCAGCTTCTGGGCAACTCCCGGGTCCTTTTCCATAGGGTTGCTTTCTATCACCTTAGCCTCGGGCCTGTATTGATAATGAGGATTGTTGCAGTCCAGGTGCAGGCCCCTGCACTTGGTCCTGTTGAACCACACAGGTTCCCTCTCCAGGTCCTGGAGTCCTTCTGGATGGTATCCCATCCCTCTACCATATCAACAGCAACACTCAGCTTGGTGTCAGCTGCAGACTTGCTGACAGTGCACTCGATCCCACTGCCTATATCATTGACAAAAATATTGAACAGTGCTGGTTCCAGTACAGACCCCTGAAGGACACTGCTTGTCACCAGTCGCCATCTGGACTTTGAGCTATTGACCTCTACCCTCTGGATGCCACCATCCAGCCATTTCATTATCTGCTGAATACTATTTTTGTCTGTTTGTGAAAGGCAGCATGGGAGAAAAATGCAACTGTTCACTAGAGGATGCAGAGAGAAGTCTGGGTGAAATATGAGGAGATGATACCAGAGATACTGACAGGTTTATGGGTAATGTTTTCATAAATGCAGAAACAAGTAGGAGGCTTAAATTTGATAGAATCACAGAACAGTTTCAGTTGGAAGAACTAATTCATCTAGTTAGGTCATTAGTCCAACTGACAACTGACTTAGCAAGGGCAGGAAAATCTTCTCCCTGGGCAGCCCATTCCAATGGCAAATCACTCCCACTGTGAAGGGCCTCCTCCTAATATCAAGCCTATACCTCCCCTGGCACAACTTGAGGCTGTGTCCCCTTGTTCTGTTGCTGGTTGTCTGGCAGAAGAGACCAACCCCCACCTGGCTACAGCCTCCCTTCAGGTAGTTGGAGACAGCAATGAGGTCACCCCTGAGCCTCCTCTTCTGCAAGCTAAACACCCCCAGCTCCCTCAGCCTCTCCTCATAGGGTTTGTGTTCCAGGCCCCTCACCAGCCTTGTTGCCCTTCTCTGGACACGTTCCAGCACCTCAACATCTCTCTTGAACTGAGGAGCCCAGAACTGGACACAGTACTCAAGCTGTAGCCTGACCATCAAAAGAAGATGGAGGAGAAGCAGTAAAAGGTGATGCTTCCATTATCTGTATAACTTGTTTTGGAACTGTGGTCTGATTTGACATTTCTCTGGAGAATAACTAGAACCAGGTTCACTTAAGAACTTGGTCATTTTAGACAGTTGCCTTCAGACTTGGCACATGTTTGTTTGAATTCTGAATCCTGATAAACAGTAACAGCACATTTTTAAACAAAGGTTCTATGGCTCCATTTCATCATCCACAGCTTTGGAGTATTTATTGTGCAGTTATTTTTTGTATCTACAATTCAGCACTCTCTCTATAGGTGTTTTTATCCATGGACAGTGTTCTGGACACGAAAGTAATTGATTTCCTCACAATACAGTGCACTGACACATAATTAGAGAGTTTGAAACATATCTAAAAATAATTTGTAGGACAAAAACATCTCATTAGGTTTGATGCAGAAGTCTGGCAAGTAGTACTAACTACTGGCAATTGTAGCACTGAAAGAACTTTAAATTTATAAGAAATGTAATTTAAATGGCAAGATCAGGATGATGAAGATAGTTTATGTAACTGAAGGAAAACAAGGACTAATTAAATATATTTTGGACTTTGCAGAAAGTCCCTCTACGACTTAACACTATAAAAGTTAATTCTCACCATTATTGTGGCTGTTGATGTGGTTGTTTTTTTTGAAGCAAGACTAATTAGCCCAGGAAGATTTCTGTGTTTTGATAAAGATTCGTGTTCTTCGCAGTCCTTTGGTTTCCCAGCATGGTGTATTTTGTAGAACTAATTCCTTTCACAGCCTGTCACATAATTACTGGTGGTGTGCATCTGCATTGATGTTTTGAGATACTGGTGGTCTATAATTCTATCATGAAACATTTATTGGGAAAAATAAGTTAGACAGTGATTGCCTATGGGTCTTTTGCTATATTTCTGATCTGCAAAACAGTTAATGAGACCCAAGAAGATGTGCTTTTTTCCCCCAAGGAGAAATTTGTCCAATATTTCTTGATTATACTTTAACTCGAACAAGTGTTCTCTGAAGAACAAAAACAGGTGGCTGCCTGGGCAGCCAAATTCCAGGGGCAGCAAAACTGTTTGCACAGATAACTTCAAGCTGGCAAGGTTGATTGGGCATTCAGCAACACATTGGTTGGGCTGGGCAGTTTGCCTAGGGCAGCAGACCCCTCTGGAGCCTACCCTGTTTGATTTGACCAGGCAAATAAGGATTAATGCTCATTGAACATATGGCAGTACTGCTTAATGTGTAGGCCCTCCTCTGATAAGAAGTGATTTTGAGCAGCTGGGTGGCACTGAACTTAGTAAATGGCTAGGTTCTTTCTTAGCCAAGAAAAAAAAATGATCAGGTATTGAGTAAGTAAATTGTCCCAATTAAGTTTTATTTTTAGAATAGCATTCTATAAATAGGGATATTAAGGACAAATTTAAAGTACAAGCTCGAGGTTATTTAGGAGGGTTCAGCAGGGCACAGGAAGAATGGTCCTTGCCTCTGTGAAATGGTGTAGACACAAGGCCACCTTCCTACCTGATAACTGAGCAGTTCGGGTAGATGCCCAGGTCCTGCCATCTGCCGAGAAAAGCACCTTATGAGATTAGTGTAGGAATCTCCCTCCCTGCCCAAGGATTTCTGGCTTCTTTCATAGCCTTCATAGTTATGAAAAAGAATGTTAAGACTTGATTGACCCCACTGCTCTCTCATGACCTTCCTAGAAGAGATTGATTGGTTATTCATTGATAAGTTATTGTGACCTAGGACACTGGCAAACTTAAAACAGCACAAAACTTAACTGCATTATTAACTTAGTCACTCACCAGACACCTTTGCTCACTAACAGGTTAAGTTTTCGGGGTGGGGGATTTTCAGGGGTAGAAGATGGAACAGAACCCAGCAGTGCTCTGCACAACAGGTACACACCAGGTGAAAAATAGTGAAAATTCATGACAAGAGAGAAATCACAATTAACTTGGGTGATTGCTTCCACCACAGAATGGAAGTAAAAGAGGGATGTCAGGCCAATGTTGAGGTAACAGTACTATGACCTTAGTAAGCACAGAATTAGTGGCAGGTGGAAAGGTCTGCAACCTCTGCCCTGTAGGCAGTGATAAACTGATAATTTGATAATTTAACAATACTGAAATAAGGGGGGATGACAGGAGTACTTAGACAACTTGATTGTTGTGATAGATAAGAGAAACAGAATAAAAAGACCACAGGTGACAAACCCGGAGGAATGAGCTGCTGCAGCAAAGTGTCAGGAAAGAAAGGGAGTGTGAAAAAGAAGTGGGAAATGGATTTTCTCCTTCTGGTGTTAGGATTTACTAAGCTTGACAAGGTCTAGTGTAGTAGCATTTGTTCAAATGTAAATAGTATGCAAATGCCTTAGAGTGATGTTTTCAGTAGCAGCTTTGTGGATATAAAAAAATTGAACCCTTACAGAAGCAAAAGGAGAACTACAGTATCATATACAGTGCATGGTCTGAACACTTTCCAAGTATAAACATCTAGCTCTGGCCAGCTTGATCTAGGGTAGGGTGTCCCTGCCCATTGCGGGGGGCTTGCAACTAGATGATCCTTGTGGTCCTTTCCAACCCTGACTGATTCTATGATTATGCTATCAGTAGCTGATTCTAAGGAGTAAATGTCCTGATTATAAACTGAATGTCAGGAGTAGAAGTACAGTGGACATGAGAAGATGCAAACTGTACTGCAGTTCTTGAGGAAACCATCAATCGAAGAAGGTCAAGAAGCCACTGACACATAGCTTGGTATGAAGCCACTGCCATCTGAGAAAGGGCCTCTCTGCTCTTCTACTGAAAAAGAAATTCTGCAAAATGATGTCTTTATATAAAACTAGCTGCATAAGAACAGCAAAAGTATCATCTCAGAGTATGGTCACAAAGGCACAGAAGAAATCAGTTCCTCATAAAAATATGCTGTAGGTACTGAGGAGAAAGATACTACTGGAATATTCAAATGCTTTACATTCGATATTTATAACTACTTCCTCTTTCCCCCGCACCTTTAGCCAAAACATCTCAACATTTATTGAGATGTATTAGTCACAATACTAATTAAAACAAGGACTTATTTTTTTTTAATTTTAAACTCCCAAATATTATTTAAAAGTATGACAGTGTAGAAAGGCAGAGACATCATATCTATTACTGGTTTATTCCTAGAGATTAGCATGACCTATTGAATACATAGTTGTAATAGCTGCCAAAGTCACGCCAAGACATGTTATTTAAAAGTGAAAGCAACACAGACTTCCCTTTTCCCTTCCAGTAATACTATGGCATAAAAACAAAATTGAAAACAAACATATTTTAAATATACTTTGACAAAATCTCATTAGCTACAGCACCTCTGCTAGTAAGACCGTGTTCATTTTAGCAAAATGTGTATCATAAAGAAGCCTTTTTATTAAACTTCAGCTAGATTCTGGAACTTATAGGTATTCTTACAGGAATTTTCCAGGTGACTTCAAGGGCAGCTTTTGTATCTTGGATTGTCACTTTAAAAAAACATAAAGTGAATGATTATGCATTTTGTTTCCATGAAGTTAGACAACTGAGAACTGAATGTTATATACATATATATGTATATGATTTGGGAGTTAATGCCTAGGGAACTGTAAACAGGACAAACTAAACAAGCCACTGCTGAGATAATATAAATTAGGAACCAGGATTGTTGACAATGTAACTACTTTTAATGTGCTTTTAACGTGCTTTTAACAGAGGAATTGTATAACTAATGAGGTACAACATCAATAGTGTATTCAAAGTATTAATGTATAATGTTCACAGATTTGTTGAACCATAATAAAGCCAGTAAATATTCTGTTGCTATTTAATTAAGCATTTAGCTAGATTACAGTAAACAGGCTATTTAATCTAGCAGTTTATATTTAATCAAATAGCTACAAACATGTGCCACCAACATTAAAATAAGATAATTACCACCCTGTAAATACCAAGTAGGGTCCCCCAAGTAAAAATGGGTAAGGACACAGCCTTGTGCTTCTATGCCTTTTCATCCTTTTGTTTGAGATTTAAAGCCAAATGCAGGATGTGCTGGCGCCTGCTCTGGAGCAGTAGGTACCTGGCCTGTGCTCTATGTGAAAAAGGACAGTGTCCCTTGAAGACAATGAATCACTCCCTGTCTAACACTGGAATGCAAATCTGCTGGCCAAAATCGTTCTTGGATGAAGCTTCTGTCTTTCCAGGCAGAGAAGCCTTCAGCAGGGTCAGTGACCTGCCATGCTCCACTGTGGCTGCAGCCCCTTGGGGCTGGGGTTGCCAGCAGCTCCCTGTGAGTGTGGGTGCCCCATGGGATTGGGAAGCGCTTTGGTGACACCTTGCATACTGCAGAAGGAACTGGGAGGGCTTGCTTTGCTTTTCCATTTCCCACTTCCATAAGAGTTTTAGAAAAGTATGTGCATTTTCTGAAATGCCCATGATTACCTTCTTTTCTACTATGCAATTTGTGATCTCTTCTTCAAACACTCCAGATTAAAGTGAAAACAATGTGGGGGAGGCACAGACATAGCTGATGAAGTTGCAGGCAACAGATATTCATTCCCCCGTTTCATCACGTCAACAAATACAACAACAAAAACATTGTGCCCGTGTCATAAAGTTGAAAACATCATTTCAGCTGGCTGGAAGTGGCATGGTGAGAAGTTGTCTCTGGGCAAAGGAAGCAGGAGCCAAACTCAGGGTGCTGACCAACATGGGGGCTCACAAAAGAGAAAGAAAGTCCTTCATGGAGGCTCTGTGTAGTGTACATGACACAGCCTACAGGGCAACAGTTGGTTCATATGAGGGCGTAGCTTAACCTCTGTGTGTGTGTTAAGATGTTCCTAGGGAGGAACATTATATCTGATGTTTTCATTTTGCACAAAGTGTAGTCCTCCCCACTCCAGAAAGGAAGACTGGTAAAGAGAAAAGAATGCTGAGGAAACCCAGGTTCTGAGAAAGTAACGAGAAATGAAAGCAAGTTGGTCAGCTGAATGCCAAGATGCACGTTTCACACAGCAATTTCCTGAATGCCTCTTGTCCTTCACCCTGCTACAACTTTGTTCTCTGAAGACATTTTCTCTCCCTAAAAGCAGTGGATGAAACCCCCTCACTCTGACTTTACAGCAGCATAGTAACATTTTTTTAAGTTGTACAGTATAGTGTAAGAACACCAATGGATAATTTCATTGCATGCTCTCTTCTTCCTTCCTTTGCAAGAATTCCACAAACAAAATTGATACCTTATGTAACAGATACCCTGTGAGATTCACTATAGCTTGAAGAGAAAGAATGACATCATGTAGGCACTTTCTTTAGCCTGTGTTTAGGCCTGGAGCTATCTATGGTCTGGAGGTTGCCTAGAAGCCTCACTCTCTGTTTGAGTCAAGAAAATGTATACCTTGCACCCAACTGAAAAGCTTTAATTCTGATTCACAAAGAGCAGGCATTAAATGTCTCACAAGCCACAGAAAAATGATTAATCAGAGACTGTGACCATTTTAGGAAAAATGTAATTTTATCAAGCTCAGTTTTATTGGTGGAGAGTGAAGTTATTTGCAGAAAATAAGATGATTATTTGATATTAATTATTCACTTCATTTTAACGTTAACCAAAAAAGCACAGCCCATTGCTTTGTTTGTACATCAAGTTCCCTCTGCAAGGTCAAGCTTTGCCAGAGCTTGAACAGGAAACTTTCAAAAGAAGTAGTATGATCAATATGAGAGCTAAGGATACCTGATTCCCCACAGATTTCTTTTGAGGTTGGTTGACTTTGATGCCTAAGCAGCCAAGATCCATGAATGAAGTTTTTCGCTTGACAGTGTTAATAGTGGCTCACTCCACATGGATCCTCTGATGTCTAATCAAGATTAAATCTCTGTAGCCTTTTCATCAGTAGAGGTCCTTTTTTCCTTGGTGCTTCTAGGAAACAAATTACTTCAGGAACTGCATAGCTTTCACTGTTTTGGGTGCCACTGGCCAGTGTTCATTGGAGAGGTAAGTTATTTGGGAGGCAAGGTAGACAAGCAAAGCTAGGATAGGACCACAGAAGTTTTCCCTGGAAAACAGTAAACAAAACCCCAATACTTAGAAAGTGGTGCTTAAAGCTGAGAGTCTCCCCTCTCAACCTGAGTTAAAGCTAAGACTTTTTGTTGTTTCAAAGAGGCAATACCCTTCTGGTTGTCTCATGAGAGATAAACTGAAGTATTGACCTCTTGTGTCTTTCTCTGCTAGTGTGAAAGGAGCTGTTAGAGATTCCTCATTCAAAGCAGAAGGGTCCCTGCCCACGATTAACATATTTCTTATACAGAGACACTACTATCCAGTAATGACTGTAGTTATTTTGCGCCAGATGACCCAACCTTTCTCGGCAGGATGCAGGTGAATTTCCAACAGAAAGACTTGAAAACATAATTACAGAAATGTTCCCAATGTTAACCTGTATTTCCAAATGTAGTGGCATCTGTGCAGAGTCACAAAGTAAAGAATATGGAATCAATATTACTGTTATGAAAAGTCACATTATTGCTAGCAGGTTGAGAATAAACTTATGAGGCATGAGCAGAAGCTGAGAAACCTCTCCCATTTATGGCAGCCCTCATCTACATACCAAACAGATCAAGCTCTTCCATCCTTCTGATTTTCCAAGGGAAAGTTCTTAACTGTTCACTTAAAATCATGGGGTTTGTTCAGCTTTAGACAGATAAAGCCTTTCTAAATACACATCAACCTTTCAGAGATTATAAAAGCAACAAACTGTGTACTGTGAAACTAAACTGAGAGATTAAATGAAGATGTTTCTTTATTTTTACCTCATTTTCACTGTCTTGACAATCTGTCTTTACTTTCTTGCTTTCCGGGTTTAACCAACCTTCCCAAGGAGAAAAAGGAGTTACTGGAGTGCTGTACTTTGTTTTGGCTTGCAGAGGAGGACATGAGCTCCTGGTGTCACCCGAGGTAAGATGAAAAGAGTGGGTCTTGCCACTGACTTCAGGGAACAACATTTCAAGATCTAAATTCTCACAACTAATGAAGATGGTGATTGTTCACATCCAGGTTTCAAAAGATCATAAATTCTGATTGAGAGTAATAGAAATGAGGCATTCTGCAATTATAGAATCCAGTATTTGGGGTTACTTTTGTAGCCATTCAAGTGGAAACAGATCTTGTGCTCTAGAAGCTGAAATAGATATTGATTTAAGATGTTAGCACTGTTTTTTGTGTTCCTGAGAGGGTAAATTAATTTGTATCAGGGATCCCAGGAGTCACACAAACACAAGAGGCTGTTCAAATTCTGCCTACTAATTGAAAAATTAGATACTACATAATTAGATACTACATAAATTCAAATCTCTAGAAATACTGTTTATTAAACAAGGCAGTTTAAAACAAGTGAAATAACAGAGAAAAAATTGCAGAGAAAATTGCCTGCAAGTCAGTTTTCTCGGATTTTTTCTTTAAAGCTGCCCTAACTTATCAGCAAAGGGAAAAGGACAGTACACAGACTCGTGATTTTGCTGTAGTCAGCAGCATCTAAAAGAAGAAAGCAGTTTGGCTAAAAAATAGCACTTGTTATATTTGTACAGCAGCATGTGGGGCAGTGTTTTTTATTTGACTTTCCATTGCAGTTGTTGCCATTGGTCTTGGTGGATGTTAAAGACAGGGATAAAAATTACATTTTACTTTCATTTGAAGGTCCCTCATGCACTGAGGACAATCCACCAGAGCTCCGTTTCCCTTGTTTTGAAGTACAATAACTTGACTGTAGATTTCAGCAAATAAAGGCTTTACAAGGGACCTGCCAGTTGTCATGGAATCACACACTATCTTTTCCAATGGCATACTCCTCCTGGGCTCAAGCAGCAGCGATCGTAAATCACATATAGGTTAGAAAAAATGATGCTGCCTTTGGTGAGAAAAGTACGATCTACATTTTTAGGAGTATATATGCTTCCTGCTCTGACTGAAGCATTTGAGTTTCTTCATTGCTTGTTCCCTTATAAAGAAAAGAAAGAGGTACTCTGACTACAATTGTTGTCTTCTTCCTTATAGAAACTATGAAAACAGAAGACATCTTGATGAAAATATGTTCTAGTGTATTGACATCATCAGCATCTTTCAGTTTCACATACATTTATAAATCTCGTATTTCAAAATGAGCCTATGAAAATGTTAATCAACTGTTTAGGTCCTAAGAACTTGAAATTTCCTGTGGAGGAACAATAGGAGTATATAAGAATACTCATCTGAGTATCTCAGTGCTTTAGTTAAATTAACAAAATGGCATAACAAGTTTGTAAGGAAAGACAGGCTATTACACGATTCATAGTGCTACTAATAAGCTAAGAATAGATAAAAGTAATATATATGGACTTAAGGCATTCTGTCATCCATACCTTTGTCTCTTCCTTGCTCTACCTGAGCAAAACCAGCCTGAGACAAGAAGATTGTGCAAAGCAAGTTAAGAGGTATATTTTAGATGCATGTTTTGGATGTATTGAGGATAAGAAGGGAATGTATCTTGCAAAATGAAAAGTGGTTGTTGTTGTTGTATATATATGATGTGTAATAGATATGGTGTTTAATCATATAGTCATCTAAAAAAAATAACCAATGGCAAAGAACAAATCAGCAGAGACAATTCTCAAAATGAAAATACTTCCACTTAAAATCAGTATTTTTCTTCTTTCTTAATACCTCCTCATAGATACAGTTCGAAAACTTTCATAAAGACATTTTTACATGTGAGGGAGTAATGTAAAAGTGTAAGAATTTGTTACCTGTACCCAGAGCTGGCCATATTTGGGAAGAAAACCTTAAAACAGATGATAGAGCAGATAACTTAGGGGCAGGAGCATACCTCTTCTTGCTGTCAAGCTATGGGACTAGAAGACAGAGTTGCAAGCTGCAACTTTAGGCTGGGTATTAGGAAATATTTCTTCTCTGAAAGGGTTATCAAACATTGGAATGGTCTGCCCAGGGCAGTGGTGGAGTCGGTGTGCCTGGAGGTGTTCAAGTGGCATGTGGACCTGGCACTTAGGGGTGTGGTTTAGTGTTGACCCTTCAGTGCTGGGTTGAGGGCTGGACTGGATGATTTTTCCGGTCTCTTCCAACTGGATGTGTTCTGTGATTCTGCAATTATGCAGGTTTTGTACACAATCACCACTAAAGTCAAATACCTCTTTCTGTCAGGTCTTGACAGCAAGCAGAAACAATATCTCCATCCCTGTAGATGGGAATATAATATTATTCAGTTCCCTGAATCTACTTGAGCTTCAAAGATGTATAATTGATAGTATATTGAAATCATTAAGTCTTGAATTTGCTGTAAATCTGTTTTATTAGGACTTGCCTTTATTTTTGACTGAATGATTCCATTTACTCAAGTAGTGTTCATGTTCTACAGCAAAGTAGCTTAGCACAGAAATATATCTCCCTCAACTTTCTTTGTCAAATTATTTCTGAAAATCTAGCAGGTAGAAAGCAGTAAGTTCCATGAGGTATTCTGATGTGTCTGGAAGAAGAACCAGTTACTTACTTTTGCTTGGTTCTTTTAGAGGTGCAGTGAAGAGCTACTTTCAGCCAGCTAAAGCTGGACATATTGACCCACAGTGTGTCTGGTAGCTGAACAGCAGAGGAAGCCTGTAAAAGTATGTGTCATTTAGGAGTCTTAAGGAAACAGGATTACTCAGAAGTGGCTTCAGCCCTAATTCTTTACAGGGCTGCTTGGTTTTGTTACTGCATTTTTACCTAAGTGTAGTTGCTTGGACTTCAAGCAGGAGTGAAATATTTCCACTCTGTTCATGGATGAACAGAAAATCTGAGAGAATGAGGGACAAATGAAAGGGGCTTCTGCTAGACGTAAAACATGTTCAGTATATCGATTTGTTATCTGAGACACTTTTCTGTTAAAAGAAACGTAACTGTGGAAGTTTCTTAATGCAAGAGGACATGGAAATTCACATCACCATCTTTGCTTGAATGCTGATCTCCGGTATTCTGTGACAGGACACATGGGAATGGCTCAAAGCTGCAAAAGGGGAGGTTCAAATTGGACATTAGGAAGCATTTCTTTACCAAGAAGTCAGTCAAACTGCAATGGGCTTCCTATAAAGACAATCAGTGCTCTCTGACTGTTTGAGTCACGTGGACAATGCCCCTAACAACATGCTTTAGGTTTTGGTCAGTGTTGTCACTGTGGCCGGTCAATGCCTTGCAGAACTGAACCTTCTCAGCCCTAATTTTAGTGGAGGCTCCACCTTTGGTCAAATCTACAAAGAGCCATTTTTATTTACCAAATGTTGAGTGATTGGGTCATTGTCCTGAAAAAATACTGTACCTCTAAAGTACTTCCCTTGGAAAAAAACCAAAACACAAGTGAACTCTTCAGAATCATAGCTTTAATGACAGTCATACTATTCATATATTTTAAATAAAGTCCCTAACTGGCTGGCTGTGAAGTAGAAAGAGAATTGATTCAGTGAATGGCTTAAATGCAGCAATTACAATATTTCTTATTCTTTGCCAATCTAAAATTAATGAAAAACCTTTCTTGCTGTGACCTTGACAAATGGTGCTGTAACCTTTTAAAATTCTCATAGGGTGCTGAATTCTACCCCGTGAGAAAGTGATGTAAAGGAATTGCAGCTGAACATTTCTAATTAGTAAACTGAAACTCTGTGACAGAGAAGAAAGCTGAAAGGCACTGATTGGATTTAACATATATTAAACACCATCCCCAGGGATAGGAACTTGAAGACAGCTCTGAGTATTTTAATCTCTGCATACCTGATTATCTCTGGGCATTACTGAATCATCTGCAGAATTTGTGCAAACCTACTAATTTTTTCACTCAAAGTAAAATCTGGTCTTGTAAAAGGTTGGGTATGTTCAATTTCTACTGCTGTCAAGAGGTGCTCAGCTCCTCAGAGAACTGGTGGCAGAATTCAGCTTCCCATTGAAAGCTTTAATGTCATTTAACTGTAACATTTCACCTGTTACCGGCATTACTAAGAGATATAGCACAGTTAAACTATCTTTAAATCCTATTATCACTTCCAAAGTGATAATTTGTCCAAGTATCATTTCCATGTAGCTGTTGACTTGACATCACGAAAACTCCTGGGAGACTTAAAATCAAGAACATCTTTTTTTACTTGCTAGGTTGCAACTCTGATGCATAATTACTCAAGTTATGTTGTGTTTCCTCGGTTCTATTTTTATTTCTTCTAAGAGGCAAAGGATCTTTGGGTGACACATGAAGGAGTATGAGGTTTTACTCTGTCATACTTATGTCAACAAAAGGATTTCTGATCTCTACCATGCCAGAGTGACCTATTACTAAAGAAAATAATAGCTATATTCGTTTTATGTATAGCATTAGGTTTCTGAAATTCCAGGATTTTCCATGGGCCAAATCATGTGTCCCTTTCTGGTAATGGCAAGCCATTTCCCTGGCTGGATGAATTATGCAAAGCTGGCATGAGTTAAAATGCTCGTAGGCACTGTCTGTTAGTAGTGTGAAGATAAGGTTCGCAGCGTGAGTGCTCTTAAAGACTGTTAGCTGAGGTCTTTAAAATCAGGAATGAAAAATTAACATCTAAAAATATTGTTGTTGTTGGTTTTTTTCATTATGTCATTTCCCTGACTTTTGTAACAGTCACAGAAGGGAAAAAGCATCTGAAAATAATGCTGCCGAAGCCACTGAGCCATATGGACAATAGAAACCAGTACAAATTTGAACTTGCCTCTTCATCTTTTTGTGTTGCTAAATCCTGTTTTCAAATGCCAGACTGTCTGAAATCTCTAGGGTATGTACAAGTGCTGGTATGATTATTATGATAATTTCCTAATTTATTGGATAATTCAGAAAAGTTCTCAATCACTGTTAAGAAGTTGGACATCTTGTTCTTTATTCAGTAATTCATATCCTGATAACCTTTCATTATTATGAGTCCCACCTCTCTGACTTCTTTCTGCTAAGCAAACTGAGTGCAAATATAGGTCAGGAAAACTAATACCCAAATTCCCTTCCTCTCTTGTGAATGGAGCATATTAAAATTTTCCAGTGTAATTAAAGAGATTCTGCAAGGTTAGTGGAGCAGGTCTGTCTGACATTCATTTTTATTACAGGATAACTATTTCACAGGTTCATTTCAATTTTTAATTTTAAACTCAAAATAGACGCTTTTTCTTCCTACCAACAATTGGCCATTGATCCTTAGTTCTGACACTAGAAATTAGCTCTGTATGGAACCAATGGTTATGTTTGTGTGTGAAAGAAAAGAGACTGAAAGTAAATGAGAAAATTTAAGTGCTTTTTGGGAAGTTGTCTGTGAACAGATGCGTCATATAGAATCATAGAATGGTTTAGATTGGAAGGAACCTCAAGGATCATCCAGCTCCAACCCCCTGCCATAGGCAGGGACATCTCCCACTAGAGCAGGCTGCTCAAGGCCTCATCCAGCCTGGCTTTAAACGCCTCCAGGGAGGAAGCATCCACAACCTCCCTGGGCAACCCGTTCCAGTGTCTCACCACCCTCACTGCAAAGAACTTCCTCCTAATATCCAGTCTAAATCTCCCCTCTTCCAGCTTAAACCCATTGCCCCTCATCCTGTAACATAATCTTTGAGATCTCTTCAGGTGACATTTCTTATTTTGTTATTTATTTTCCTTATTTCTTAATGCAAATATTGATTTTTTGGTGCATTTCAAGATAGTAGTGATATCTGACAGAGCTTCTAATGATCTTAGCCATCCTTCATTGTGACCAAACACAGCAGAAATGACTTCATGTTCAACTTTATTTCCCTCCTTCTGCCTTTTATTTTCCCTCTTTATCTTTTATCTTCCCTCAGTTTTCTTTATCTGTAGTACAGTCTAATTTTTGAGCAAGGCAACTGTGTCGCTGGTTTATGAATTAGTTATAAATACTTCCTTTGAAACTCCTCTGTACACGCAAAATAATATGTAACATAATTGCACTTTAAAAGTAGAGACATAACAAAAAACCCCTCCCTCTGCTATGTAAGAATATTTTTACCTGTGTGGAATGGATTTTCTTACAGTGTGATTCAATACTAATTGAATTTTGTAAAGAGAATGCCAGTATAATGAGTAAAATGAACGTACTAAATGATTGCATTATAGTATCTGCAGTCCTAGATTGTGTAAAAATGGATAGATTACCTTCTGCACGAAAAAGGCTTTTCAGACTACATTTTTAATATACGTGTGTCCCCTCTAATATTGCATAAAAATCAAATCAACTGTCAATATCACTATAAAAAAAATTCACAGAATCACAGAACCACAAAATGTCAGGGGCCAAAAGGGACCTCAAGAGATCATCTAGCCCAGACTTCCTGCAGAACAGGATCACCTATGCCAGAGTGCACAGGAACACATCCAGGCGGGTCTTGAATATCTCCAGAGAGGGAGACTCCACAGCCCCACTGGGAAGCCTGTTCCAGGGTTCTGTCACCCTCACAGTGAAAATAATTTCTCCTCATGTTTAAGCAAAACTTCCTATGCCTCAACTTCCACCCATTGCCCCTTGTCCTATCATTGGGCATCACCGAGAAGAGACTGGCTCCATCCTCTTGACACGCACCCTTTACAAAGGGGTTTAATGAGTTCAAGTTGTATAAAAGGCACAATTAGCCCCATTACTGCTCTTGTGCTTGCTATCATTAATTTAATTTCATAGGACAATAAGTAACTGCAGCATATTTAAGGTATTTCTGTAGTTCTTGTAATAGTATTTCATAATGCCTAGTAAAGTAAAATAGTTAAGTGGTGAGAAAGAGGCAAAAGCAGTCACCAAAGATCAGACTATTCTGTAGTTTCTGTTGTGCTGTCCTCAGTATTACTATTTGTGATAGAATCTTCTCTCCTGTCTGATCATCCTCCTTTTTCTGTAAAAGTGTTCTGACTTCCCCTACACATAAATACATTAAATTGCGCCTTGGAGTGCTCTCAGATGACTTTCTTTGAGATTAAGTTCCCCTAAATGAAGGCTTGGTATTATTTTCATTGTGCTTAAGCTGATGAGCTTGGAGCTGGATATAATTGGCTGGAGGCTGATTTACTATGACTCCTTTTAAAGATGGAAAATAAGTCAAAGTTTCCTTTCATGTCACTTACATTGTCATTGAAGTGTGTGGCAGGTTTCAAAGTTACAGAATCATAAAATAGAAATCTCTAGCTGCAACCAATTAAAGCTAAACTTGAACTCAAGTTGGAAGTGGTCGTGAATCACTGATATTATAGGTAGTGCTGAAGTGCCTCTTGCAAGCACCTCAAGGCAGCTTTGCACCCCAGCTAAGGTTCTTCCACTTCCTTGTAGTTCCAACCGGAGCAGAGAAGATCTGTCATGTGGTACTAGCTGCTCTTTCATCATGTGGTACTAGCTGCTCTGTCACACCTGTGTTTTTCAACATGTGCCCTTTCAGTGATAAATTCCTCTGGTGTTTCAACTCATACTTAGTCCAAAATCTACTGTAAATTAAAATCACCCTAGGCAACTCACAGTGACCCCCACAGATCTTGAAACAATCTGAATGTCTGCAAATCCTTCAGAGTTTATTGATCATTGCTGATTGTTGGGACTTTGAGAAAAAAACAGAGAACTCTTACATACTTAAACAGAGTCCTTTTTCTAAGTCAGTACAAATTTCTACAGAAATTCATAAAGAAGTCAACAGTTAGCACACAAAAAATTAGAACAGTGCTGAGATAAGGGCTTGGTTCCAAATTACAGCTTCCTGAGGAGAAGTGGCAAGGGATGTGCTGATTTCTTCTTCCTGGCACCCAGTGACAGGATGCTGGGAGGTGTTCATAGCTGTGCTAAGGAGGTTTGGACTGGACATTAGTAAGCATTTCTATACTGCAATGGTGGCCAAACACTGGAACAGGCTTGCTAGAGAAGTGACTGATGCCCCAGGCCTGTCAGTGTTTCAGAGGGATTTGAATGTTGCCCTTAATAAAATCCTTTAGCTTTTGGTCAGGCAGCTGGACTAGATGGTTGTTGTAGATCCCTCCCAACTGAAATTCCCCTCTCTCTGGGGTAAATCTAGAGAAGTTCCACTGAGGTGGAATGTTTCCATAGAATCACAGAATTATGGAATGGCAGGAGTTGAAAGGGACCTCTGGAGATCATTTGGTCTAATGCCCCTTACAAATCAGGATCACCTGGGGCATACCACACGGGTGAGTTTTGAATGTCTCTGGAGAAGGAGACTTCACAAGCTCTCTGGGCAGCCCATTCTAGTGCTCTGTCACCTCACAGGAAAGAATTTTTTCCTCATGTTGAGTTTGTGTGTATTGCCTCTTGTCCTATCACAGGGCACCACTGAAAAGAAATTGGCCCCTCTTCTTGACACCTGCCCTTCAGATATTTGTGAACATTAAGATCCCCTCTCAGTCTTCTATTGCCCAGACTAAAGTGCCCTAGGTCTCTCAGCCCTTCCTCATGAGAGACGTTCCAAACCCTTTGTCATCCTTGTAGCCCTCAGTTTTCTTTGTCTTTACATGTGTTACAGAGATCAGTGGCTGGATACAATATTCCCCATCTGCTTTCTCTTTCTTTGAGGTAGGATGCTGTGTCCAGGAAGCGACTGGCTTAAATTCATTGCTCCCTATTATACCTAAAAGCTAAGGGAAACAATGAGACACCACTGGAGCAGGTTTCAGGTCCCCTCGAATGGTAATAGCAGTCATTCTTTCTATTCCAAAATGATTTTTTTCCACTGCATTTCTCCACTGAAACTCTTTACATAATGTCTGAGGGTTTTTATGACTTACACATAAAACAGTGCTGTGCTCCTCAATTCATATGGGCTTAGGGGGAAGACTGAAGTATTAAAAAAAAAGAAAAAAAGTAATAAATGCCTGTAATTTATCTCATTTTTAGCCACCACATTATAAGCTTCATAGAAGTTTCAAAGTACTCATTCGTAACAACAGGAGAGATGTCTCCTCATGAACTTTCAATATGCTTCTATTTAACATTTACTAGCCCAATTTTCTTTGTATAGGTCAAGAGGATTTTTTTCACTTCTTGTTACAGGGAAAAGAGTACTTGAATGGAAAAGGTGCACTCTCTTTTATCACCAGAGAATTTCAAGTAGCTGAGCAGATTCATTAGAAGATGGAGGACTTCAGCACAGTTATGAGATCTTAGACCAACACTTGTGAGCTCCTATTGGAATAAGAATTGGTTATAGCTGAAAGACATAAAAGTGCAAAGCTCATATGCCAAGTAAGTCTGAGTTTTAGTTTGCATATCCCACTGTTAGTGTCCCAGTGACACTGCTGAGGCTCAGTTTCCATCTCCCTGCATACATTAGAGTGTGATGTCATGAAACAGCTCATTCATTCTGGCATTGTAAAACCCTAAAACCAGGGAGTCCTCTGTTTTTATGCATTAGAGTGGTGGGGAGAAGTCTGGGAATGGAAGGAAGACAGAAAATGGAATCAAGAAATGAAAAAGTAAGATATCTAAAATGAATATTGTAACAGACTGTATTTCTTTCCTGAATTTTGTATGCTGAGTAGTTTCAGAATTAGACAAAATAGTTTCTTCCAAACCTGTGAGAAAAATTCAGCCACTTTGTCATCTGCCTAATGAGGGTTTTTTGTATATTCATATCTTAAATAATTGATTTTAATAAAGTTAAGATCTTACAGCCCATAGGTTTTATCTATGTTGGCCTCAAACAATTAAATTTCTCCTTAGTTTTCCAAAGGATAGTTGACATTTAGAAATGAGTTAGAAATTACAGTTTCGTTGCCCATGTTACTGCAATGTAATGTTCATTTGGAGAGAAACACAATGTCCTGTTTAAGCAGACTGCACTTAAGTTATCCATTCGTTTTTATTCTGAAAAGTATTTGAATTACGATAAATGGATAAAGAATAATAATTGCAAAGGAGACACTGTTTCTATCCTTGAGCTAGAGAAATGAAGGCCAGACTTGAAATATATGGTCTGGGAAGATGCTCCTTGTATAGTAAAAGAAAGCACTGTTATCTGAAGAATGTTTCCTAAGATACTAAATCACTGTCTGAGCAGGGATAAACCTGAAAGGACTCAAATTCTAAAATAAATATCCATTTTTTTTCCCCTGGAAGGTAGTTATTACAGGTACCACAACTTTCCAATTTGATTGTGTAAGTCCTCAGATATATCACTAGCATTTTAATTTCCTGTAATTTATCTTGATTTCCTGGTGTCAGTTCAAGCACGAAAGACAGTATCTTTTCAGACACTCAGACAGGATCCTGTTTTAACTGACAATACAGCTAAACAGAGTCAACACTGCACATATTCAGATGGAATTCAGATAGACAAACACCTACAGAATTAGCATTCTCTTCATTATTGTGGCTTCTGCACATCCATGTACAGGTTTATTCCAAAACCCCGAGGGACAATTCTTTCAGCTCCATCACACCACATCTCTCTAGAAGGAAGGATTAACCCATCCAATATAGATGGAAGCAGACCAACAAATTTTCTTTGGTAAGGAAATATCTTTTCTAGAGGAACATTCTGCTTTTTTTCATGTTCTAACATAATCTAGCAAATTATCTGCAGGGTTTCTACACAGGAAATTATAGATTTGGAGATGAAAGGAAGGAATAGGAGAGATTCAAAAGTGCAGGAATCTGACTGTAATGAGACAGTAGATGATAGCGTCAGAAAAAGAAATTCTAGATTGAAGGGAAGTCAGTGTTGGACTTTCACAAGGGTTAATCTTTGGACAAATCTTTTAAACATTTTCATTAATGATCTTGGCTTAAACCCAAGAAATGTATAAATTGAATCTGCAGTATCATAAACATAAAAGGAAGATCTTAAAAAAAAAACAAACCACAACCCAGAAATGTGTTTTACATTCAGCCTTTGAGCTATCCACAGATTTGTATCATGTATTAAGCTTTGAAATTGATCTGCTATGAAGGGTTGTGGGGAAAAACCACCAATAATATAGGACTTTAGCCAAAGTAGTTTACTCCATTTTACCTCAAAGAGCGGGTTTATTTTAGAATATATATGTGATGCTGTGATAGTTAAGTGCTGTCTGTGGCTCTGCTTGACTCCTGCAAAGGTACAGTGCTGTGGTTCCAGCTGGTCAAGTGATATTTTCCTTTCCGGAGGGCACATTTGACATACAAACAGTGTGAAGTCGATTGCCCTGATCAAAAATGGCAGGACCTCTCAGAGTAGGCAGCACTGATAACACAAAATGTTTCAACTAACTTGCAACAAATATTCTTCAAAATTCTGGGAAATTGAGAAGTTCCATCTAAATTTGTTTGCAGGTCTTTGATTCCAAAATTCTCTTTTAAATTTATATTTTGAATACCATGTTAATGTTATATTTCATCTACGACTTATTTACACATCTCATATATTATGTCTTGCTATTTTTTTCTCAACAGATTAATTAAAGAATGCTGTGGATTGATAGACTCTTTTCTCTACCTTTGTATTTCAAGATAAAAAAGTGAAAATTTCCCACAAAACCCGTGGAACTAATTTTTTTTCCTCGACTATAAATATTAACATAAATGGAAAAAAGCCCACTGTATGCAACGGTGCTAGTTTGAGCCTACTTGGGATACTTTAGTGAGAGGAATTAGATTATAGACTGTGAAAAGGAAACAATTGCCACAGGCTGAGTACCATGGGTACAGAAGAAGAGACGGGGAGACAGCTTAACGTAAGCAAGTTCCAAATCCAATCCGTTTATTGCACCCCAAGCGTGGGTTTGTATACTTTGTATCAGAAGGTTACATAACAGGATTACGAATCACATTAGACTCTAATTGGCTACATACACTTGCATTAGGACTACGTTAGGATTACACACCAATGACTGTAGACGTTCTTCACATTCTCTCAACAACACGTGTACTGTGTCTAAGCAGAGACAGGAGAGCAGACTCCAGCCTTACACTTGGTTACATTCGCTACACCATTCTCTAAGGTCATTCCCACCCTCTAGCAGTACTTCTGAACTCGTGCACTCTCGCCTGTCCATGGCTTATGTTCCACTGTATAATATTCCAACAGCTGTACCACAGTCAGGCAATTCTATAAAATCACTACATTTAATGTTACTATATCCAACAGACAATGGTGATGTCTACTTCACTCATAGGCTTGCTGAGATGTATAAAAACAAGAACGTAAATATAGATAACACAGGCTCTGGCTGCCTGCACTTTTCTCCCTAACCTGCTGTCTAACTAATCCTTCTGCTTTCTAACCCCCCTGGCCGATTCTCCAAACTCACCTTGAACGTAAGGCAAAGTCTGGGATAAGGTAGAGGAGTGAAAAGGAGGTGGAATAGACTTGAAAAATACAGACCCAATGCTGCCTTTTTTGCTTTTAAAAGAAAGGAAGAGAATTCTCTTAATTTAGTCTGTAAAATGGACTTGTTTGAGGCAGTAAATAGGGATCTTAGTAAATGTTTAGAGTTATCCACTACATGTATCTGTCTATACGTATCTCTACATGCATTTTTGTCTGCATTCATATGTGTGAGTGTCTCTCTCTATATGTATATACATGCTTCTAGTGTTTATTTTAGTTTAGGGGTTCTATTTTAATTTAACAAATACAAGGTCCTGGATTCTATTTTAGGTTCCCCATTAGATTTTCAGTAAGCCAGACGGATTGTCTTTAGGATTCATTAGTAAAGGTGATGAGTTCCTCTGGGCTCCAGAGAAAACCCTGGAGCTGAAGGGTAGATGATATAAAGTGCCAACCTGTCACCTATCACGGAGACACATGACACTTTGTGGAAGTATGATTTCAAAAGGCCAGCAACTCTTTTGCTTTCATTTTAAGTAACCAACATGCCCAGGAGATTTCTTTGTTGTTTTGCAGCCCCCATGGGAGAAGAGAGCTTTGGACTAGTCTGAACAAATGCTGCTTTTTACTCCAGTCTTTCTGTTCTCTCTTGATTTTAATTAAAGGTGTTAATTTAAAATAAACTCACTCAATTTAGCGAAGTCATAAGGGATAAAAACTTTCCTTTTGCACTTAGACTTCCCTGCTTTCAGCTTTTATTTACAGCAGTCTTGCAAATGGAATGATATTCATTGGCACTGTCAACATCAACTTCTGTTTCAAAGCGAGGCGGAAAAAGTGACTGTCTGTGGGCAATACTGATATGCCAAAATTCAGATCTTCTTTTGATGAAATTTCAGTTTTTCACACTTAACAAATTTCAAATGTTCTTGCTTTACTGCTGACTAAAGATAATCCGTTTCTTGCTGTTTTCTAGCTTGTATTCCACTAGCAATTTAGTGGAATTGTGGAGAGCACATTATCTAAAAATACCCCAAATCCTGGAGTTCTTTGCATGACCTTGGTTAATCTGCTAAGCAATATGAATTTGATCCTTGTCACCATTGTTGAAATGTTTACTTTGCTTCTGTTATCTGGATTTTCTTTAAAAGAAATACCCTGGGAGAAAATGTGAGGCATCATGGTGGGGAGCTATGTTTTCTGAAAGGGAACACAGAAATCTGCAAGAAACATGATTTAATCCCCCCCCCCCCCCCCCNNGATTTAAACCCCCCCCCCCCCCGCCGCTATTCAGGGAGCAACTTATCACAGTGGTCTCTAGACTTTTTCCTAAATGAGGACCTGTTGACCTCAGAACTGTACCAACATGTACATATCCTTGTCCCAAAGTATGTAACTCGATGGAACAGAAAGTAAGAGCACTGCTAGAATAGAAGCAGGAGTGCTGAGAGAAGGAATCCTGCTCAAGGTTACACAGCTACTGAAGGAGAAGAATGCCAGTGGGCTTTGGCTTTTAACCAGTGTCTGTCTGCAGTGTGCTGTGAAGTTCTCGCTAAGGATGTGGAGTGCAGACATTTGTGCTTTTTGGAAAACGATAAATGCCTTCTGCAAAGGCACCTCACCCCTCTTTTTCTTTGCCTTTATTTTCTTTGGGGGTTGTCAACATTTTAATACAGTTTTTCATGGTCTTCCTCTTTATAGCTGCAAGGTGGACTGCCAGAGTTTTGCCAAATTGTGTACTTTTAGGTTCCCCAAGGAGCAGAATATTTTCCACTTGGTCCATTCATGTGCAAACATTCCTTGGGTAGACTGGCAGCTTCCATGCAAAAGGGAAAACTAATGAAAGGACCTGAAAATACTCCAAACATATTTGTGAAGATTCTCTTCAGTATTTTAATTTTTCATGCTTTTTTCATCATATTTTTAAGCATTGATCTTCAGCATGGTCAGGTGCTAGCATCTCCTGGCAAAGAAGACAAGTGTTCTGTTGGGGCTCTGTCCTCCTGTCCTGGTGACCTTTCCTTGCATGTCTGCCAGCATGGCTCTGATGAAACCAGCACCACTGTAGATTCCCCTGCCAAGTACTTGCAGTCATTTAGAGCACTCGGCCTTTATGTTCAGCATGATCTCCGTGGTTGGACTCAACCTTAAAGGTCCTTTCCAACCTAAATAATTCTAAGTGACTAAGGGAATAAACAAATTGCAAAAATGATTGCTGGAATGCCAGAAGGGAGATTGCAGAAAAATGAAATTCCAGGATGGGTATTGGAAGACTAACAGCAAGAAAACCAATAATTCGGCCATCTTCTGGAAGCGACTGAGGAAGATAGAGCCCTGGTATACTATTTACTGTAGAGTAATTACAAACCAACATCTGGAGTGTAAAAAAATAATCTGGGGAAGACTCAATGCCACTGGTGCGACTACGTCTGGGCTACTGGGGAAGATCTCCTTAGCTTCTTCCCTGGAAGCAGAATTCGCATTTGAGCAACTACAGAAAAGTTACCCTGTGACAAAGCATGAAGGGGAACACTTCAGGATGTGAGGAGAAAGAAAGCACATGAATAAGAGAGCCTGGCCAAAAATGGAATTCTGTCTTGAAATACCTTTGAAAATATGTATTAGAAAAGAAGACTTTCTCCTTAAGTTAAAAATAAGTACTGGCATAAAAAGGACCTGATCATATGTATATGCTCAGGACGGAAACGAGTGAGGTTTCCTGTCAAATTGAAGTGGTATTTGGGAAATGTAAAGCAAAGCAGTAAGAGCACCTATATAGCTTCTTTCGAGCCAGCATTTGACTAGCTTGAGAAAGGCCATTCTGAAGGAGATTGGGGTAACTGGGATTGCACTACATGACCTTTGTGATCCTGCTCCTTTATATCACTGTGTGGTTTGTTTATTTTGTCTTTTAAAATCACAAGTCACAAAGAATACTTTCCTCATCTTTGGGAGTATGCCTGGTAGATTCACATCTGGAGCATCTGTTTTATAAGGAAAGGACGAGATCATAGAATCATAGAATCATAGAATGGTTTAGGTTGGAAGGGACCTCAAGGATCATCCAGCTCCAACCCCCTGCCACAGGCAGGGACACCTCCCACTAGAGTAGCTCGCCCAAGGCCTCATCCAGCCTGACCTTAAACACCTCCAGGGAGGAAGCATCCACAACCTCCCTGGGCAACCCATTCCAGTGCCTTACCACCCTCACTGTAAAGAACTTCCTCCTAACATCCAGTCTAAATTTCCCCTCTTCCAGCTTAAACCCATGTTTCACTTAAGACCAGTTCACTTAAGAACTTGGTCATTTTAGACAGTTGCCTTCAGACTTGGCACATGTTTGTTTGAATTCTGAATCCTGATAAACAGTAACAGCACATTTTTAAACAAAGGTTCTATGGCTCCATTTCATCATCCACAGCTTTGGAGTATTTATTGTGCAGAAATATAGAAACAGTGGAGAATATATATTTATTATGGCTACTTACATTATTTTGCTCAGTTACATATCTGTGTAATGAAAGATACCTCTCCTCCCCCCCCCAAAAAAAAGTTTGTTTTAGTTTCAGTTGTATTATGGACACTCATTTGAATCATTCAAGTTAGATATGCACTACTGGACTGGAAAATTCATATAAACAATAATCTAATAAGATTTTTTTGTTTCCAGGAACAAGAGATTCCATGCAGAAAAGTGCATCTGGGAACGAGGATGACCAGAGATAGAGAAAAGAGTGATGACAAAAACAAACAAGGGACTGCTGTTCCTTGAAGTCATAGTGAGCTTTGTGAAGGTTGAAGTTCTGATTGTTTAACAAATTTCCCAGGTGGCTGCAGTAATAATTGTTTTTAAATGGAAGTAAATCTGCCCTTTTAAGAGCATTTTCTGATCCTCATCTCTCATTCCGTCAGCTAACAGAATGACTGGACTGTGTAACATGGATAATATTCCTCTCTTAGCATCTTTAATCAACAGGCAAAACAAAGTCAGCCAATTCCTTCTTTCCAAAGAAGACCTGCTGCCCGAGGGAGGATAGCTCTCACCACTGACCTGGAAATGGAGCTCCAGACATCTGACGCGCAGATACCTACGCCTCAGTGAGTGACTGACTGTGAGCTCCCATACACATTCAGTGAAGGGAAATGGGCACGTTTTCAGGTACCTGCTTCTTGAAGAGAGGGACTTCGTTTAGAGGTCTGAATTTCTTTCCACTGTGGACAGAAGAATTCCCATGATTTAAATGACCAAGTCCACCCAAAAGGACAATGGCAGAAGTCTCCAGCTGTGAATTTACTGCCCAGCTGAGTGATGAACTGTGCTTCTTGTACTCAAGCTTGAGAGGTACAGCTTGTCAGATGCTGGGAATCAAGAAGTGACTGCTTTAGGCTAAGTACAAAACCCAGGTTTTAGTTCTATTGCATCCCTTTAACATCTCCAATACACTTGATGCAAGAGGAAAAGCACTTTGGAATTAAAATTAGGGGGAAAAAAGGCTGAAGTTCAGATTTTTAATGAATATTACTTTCTTTTTCTATAAAGAGAGTCCCCTTAAATTTCATGGCATGTAATGGTAAGGGAACAAAATGCAAGGAAGTTCTGGACCCCCAAAACTCTTATTAAGCCTGCATCTCAAGGTTGATGTCTTCCTACTGTGCTCACGGACCAAAATTACATTAAGGATTTTGCAAACTCTTTGGATTTCATGGGATTTTAATAACCTTTACAATCTTGTATTCTTAATTAAAGCATCCTTTCTACCCTGGTGGTCTTTTCGATTTACAACAGAAGATTAAATTCAATAAAACTCCCAAGGAGCAGGAGATGGATGGAGTTCAGCTCCAAAGGCCACAGTGAAAAGAAATAAAAATATCCATTGCTAACATTTAATGATGGTTTATGTAGGTATTCATAGATTAATAATTATTTAATGGAGCTTTTATCTTGAAAAACACAGATTCCTCCTAGATAACAGAGACTGTAAATATGTGTATGTAGGAGAGAACAAGGTAATCCACCTTGGATGGAGGGAAAGTAATGACAAACTGACATGCTGCAAGGATCAGTTTTGATTGATCAAAATGATGAGGACAGTGGAATAGGGTCCCCAACATCAGAAGCGCATCAATGTCTAATGTGGTGGACAAGCAGCTTGTTACTTCAGGGACCACACATGGGCTAACAGCTTTTCCCTACTCTTTTAAACTCAGTAGGAAGATGAATTTGTGGTTTTATCTCAGAAGCAACGATGGGAAGTATTGCAGTCCTTTCACAGTATCCACCAGGTGAAACTGTACTATGAATTTGCTTGGCATCTAAGATACAAGCTGCTACAAAATTCCTCCTCTGAGCAATATGTAAGTTTGGCAGAACATTATATTGAGCTGATTTTATATTGAATCTTCCTATACCGAGATCTGTGTTTTTCAATGATGAAATATTTGTCATTTTAATGACTGAGTATGAACAGATGTGTTTAACTTTCATAGTTAATGATCTCTTTGTTTCTGCTTTTAATCCCTGCCTATTACACTAATGCACTCAAATTACTAAAGTGTTCAAGAGGCCATTAGGCTCTTTTATAGCACACGGAATGCTAATGGCAATTCAATATGGAAATTCAAGCAGTTTGCTCTTTTTATGAAATATTTGTGGTCTTCACTTCTGAAAAGAAAAAAATGTTTCAGAAGAGTTCATGGACTACATGAAAAAAATTGTCACTCAGCTCATTCTGTCACATGCACAAGTGTTGATTCATGGAGTGTTTTCCTCTATACTCTCCCTAGAATATGCTACTAACCTTTAAGTGGATATTAAAAACTCTGGGCCTCTTGCCTAAAGAAACCAAACCTGGGAAATAACATTATTGATATCATAAATAACCATTACAGGCCAAAATAAACCCAAACAGAAAAGGTAAAATCTGAAAATAAAAATAATAACCTTTGCTCTCTCTCTCAGCTTTTCAGTGGAAAATAATCTTGCAGTTTAAGAATATGCAAGATGATGAGGAATCACCTCTCTTGACTAGCAGCTAAATGTCTGCTGAAACTTTTGGTGATCCACTAGCATCAGCCTGTTTTGTACTTCAAAAGGTTATTTGTATTCTTTCAGACTGGCCAACTACCTAGGGTGAATCCACATATATTTACCAACAGACAGTCTCATAATAGTTACTGGAGTTGGTGGGTCATTCATGCACATCTCCATTCCTAAGCCACTGACCAAAATATTTTTAGCTTTTATCCTGTGTGTTTCACTAGGAAAATGTAAAAAAGGAGTTAGACAATGAAAGAGAATCTGCCTTTGGAGAAAACTGGAAGAAAAGAAAGAAACTAAATGCATAGCCACTGTAGTCTGACCCTTAGTACAAGGTCTGGAATAGCCTAACAGCTTGTAGAAAGACCTCTGGCTGAACAAGAGGTCTAATGCCCTACACAGGCTTAGACACAGCCTGCCTGAATCTGAATGGGCTTTCTGCATCAGCAATGAACACCCGAAGGAATTCCTCAAAGAAAGGCTGAGGCCAGAAACATATTATAGAAGAGCCAGGTGCAATTCTTCCCATCAAACATTTTCTCCTGGTACAGGAGCTGGAGAGAAGACAACAGACATCTCCTTTCCTATCAGGTGAAAAAGTCTCCTGGTCTGAAAACCAGAAAGTGGTGACACTGTAGGCATAGAGCAGGATTCGGCTTATTAAAGATGATAATGTTTGTGCCAGTGAGATGACTTTTATCACGCACTTACAGTCTGTGCTGAGAAGAGCTTGTAATGGAGGGGCATTAATTGATGCAAGATGATATTTATTGCAAAATTAATATTGTTTATTGATTTTGGTATTTAAGAGTCTCACCACCACCCCCCCCCCCCATCACTAATTTTAATAATAACTGGTTCTTTGCATAGTCATGGAAACATTATACAAATAGTAACATAGGATCTAGAACAAATAACTAGCAATAATATAACATTAGTTGAACTGGAAGAGAAGGTTGTTGCAGTTAATATACTGCTTGCCCACTAGATGGATTCAGGAAGCTCCTTCCTGCTTATGGCAGAAGGCAACTGATGAATTACAAGAGACTTTTAGCATTAACTCACAAAATATTAGTCTCCCGATTCCCCAGGATTAATTACAGCTTCAAACAGTACCCAAACACTTGCAGAGGGTTCTGTCAATGCCTTGTGAGCCTCTGAGGCTTCTGATTCTTCCCAGGCTTCACAGGGTGCTAGGAGAAAGGAATCAGACAATCTCCAACCTGGTCCTGATTTCTCTGAAGGATCTGTGTACCCTTCTAGGGCTCCTTGTCTTGGCAGGTGTAGGCAGGATGTTTTGCAATGTGCAGTCTTAGCATGATGTCATCCTGGCTGTGCAGGCCTATCGTGTGGAGACATTTGGAGCCTGACCCTGGTAAGCTCGAAGGAGGCAGTTTCCAGGCAGTTCAGGATGCACTAAGGCAGAACACTGCCAGAAGCAGGGAACAATGGTGGCAGCAGCAAGCAGCAAGCAAGCACGAATACAACGGCAGAGTGTGTTGTGTTACCTGCTCATCTCTTTTTATCAATACATCTTGAGACCAATGGACCTTTGGACACAGATTAGCCAATCAGAATGGCAGTTATGCAAGCTTCACCATATTAGGCCCCAGGATCATCATCTTTATACTTTTAAAAAGTGGATGTGATGTTTCTCTTTTCCCAATCACTGGGGACTTCTTTTGCAGTCACTGCAGACTTCCATGTTTATAAACAAGCCAAACAAACATAGTATAATGTCAAAGGACATAAAGAAACACAATGATTAAATGAGTATAATTTAAATGAACCTGATAGAATTCTTCAGTTATGCTAGCAATTCTGTAGATTTGGGCTAAGGCTCCTGAATGGTGAAGCACCATTTTGCATAAAATAGTCAAAGTAAAATCAGAGGCACAATATATGAATTAAAATATATATATATATAATTTCTACTTTTTCAACAGGCTTAAAATTTTGCTGGTGAGACAACTAAAGAGATGACCAAAACTAACAGGATGCTACTGTGAGTGGACAATCTGAGCTGTTTCAGGTAAGGGCTCATTCTCCCAGCAGGATTTTAGGCTTGTATTCAGCACTTGAGCGCATCACCTGCTGTGTCCTGTAGCTAGTGCAATAACAGATCCTGCTGGACTCTACTATAAACACTTCCAATCAATCAATACTGGCATCTTCCCGTAGCTTTGTTATTAAAAAGTGGAGGGAATTTTTTAAGCAAAGGCCATTTGTGTAATTAAAATAATACCAATAATTTGTAAATGAAAGCAGTTTAAGGCAAGTCACTAATAAGCTTATTTTTTCTCAAAAGTTTGGGATAATAGCATGCTACTAATTGATTTTTTTATGCCTTCCAGGTTCATTTACTGAAGCTGGACTTGTTTACTGGTGTGTATTACTAGTATGCTGGCAATGCACACAAAGCAGGAAAACACATGTATTTATAACTAGGTTCTTGCTTTGCATCAGTGAGTTATTTGCATGCAGAATACAATGTTCTAAACATCAGCATCAGTGGTGCATAATAGAGACTGGAAACAACTACTGTAAAAAGTAACTTGGTGAAACTATAACATGAAATTAATTGTAAGAACAGCCTCTTGAGTTCACAAACTGTGGCATGACAGACTATTTCTGGCACAAAATACATATGGTGGATTGAGTTAGAAAGATGTAGATAAACCTGAGAATAGTCATATCACCTATTGTAGGTTTTTTAACTGTAAGAATTTGTGATGAAAATCCTGAAGCACTCATTCTCTTGGCAGAACAAAAGTGCTTTTGTGTGACCAATCTGATCAGTCTTGAAATAAGCAGTGCCACTGAAATGTATCTGTGTAATTACATATATTACAATTGCAAAATGTGAACAATGAAGGATATCACAGCCAGCTTGTGCTTTGAATGTGCTGCAAGAGTTCAATTAATCTAATGAATTATTGGGTGTGATTTATCTCCTTGGTTACAAAGTCCAATCTAAGCCTCATGTTCCTTTTGCTTTACATTTTGCCCCAAATACAGATGATGACACAGATATATTTCTCTCGCCCTTACGGCTGCTCTTAACAGCCATTTCTAACCATCATTAAAAGGTGTGGCAAAAGGTGGCAGCAGCGGATGAGGATGTTTGAGAGTTAATTATATGAATGTTTGAACTGACTGCTAAATAACTCGGTGCTGAAATTTCTCAAGCTGCTAGATTTGACATTTTCATATGACATTCTTTTAGGCCCTGACTCATAGCAGGATAGAGATGGCATATTCAGAGAGGTGAACTCCAATTAAAAGAGGGAACATACCAAATTACTATTTTTTTTTTCTCTTTGAAGCAAGGACCAGAAACTACATGAATGTAATATGGGGGAGGTATAGGCTGGATGTCAGGAGGAAGTTCTTCACAGAGGAAGTGATTTGCCATTGGAATGGGCTGCCCAGAGAGGTGGTGGAGTCACCATCCCTGGAGGTGTTCAAAAAAGACTGGATGAGACACTTAGTGCCATGATTGGACAGGGCTGGGTGATAGGTTGTACTGGACGATATTAGAGGTCTCTTCCAACCTGGATGATTCTGTGATTCTACGAAAACTGAGCTTACAAAATTAATAGAGGCTCAAATTTACCGCTGTAAAAATCAGAACCTCAGTAACAGCTAGATGTGTAGTTATATTCATCCCTAATTTAAAGCTATACTTGCAATAAAAAAAAAAAGTATTTTCTACTCTTAAGATTGAAACTAGGGTGTAAATACTATCTACAAACCTAACTTTTCACAAAGAATAAAAACCTCTGTTTAATTTAGGTTTTAGGAAACGCAGGCAGGCTTTGGAGCACTGGTTCTGCAAATCTTTAGATGTGACAGCATAAGTGTCCAAAACTGCGTATTTATTTACAAGAGAATAACCATGTGCATTTTCTTCTTTTGCTAGCTATTTTGTGTGTGACTTCTCTACTGACAAATGAACTAATTAGCAACATTTCCACTAAGTCAAATTAGCTTTGGAAGTCTATTGTGTGTATCAATTAGCTCTGGTAACATATTGCGTCAAACTGCACGTTCTTAGATTTGCCCAGTGGTGATTTATCTCATTCCACTGGGGTTATATAACTAATTTTTTCCAATAATAAAATAATATTTACAATTAAGAAACTTGCACCTCATGGTTTCTAGTGCATAAAAGGTAAAGCCTAAGTCAACAATCCTAGGGAAAAGTACAAGCCAATAACGTAGACTCAAGCTCTAAAATCTTTACAGACAAAGCAGCATTTCTTCATTAAATATCTATCTTTTACTGCCCTTTCAGTTCCATTTTGTAAATTAATCTGTTCAGCAAAAATCCTAGCATTTGGAGGTATAATGTACAGAGGGGAAAATCCAGGTTTTATCTCCTTGTACTCTCTTCAGTCTCTCCCACAAGTAATTCATCTGTCTTACCTTCTAGAGCTGGAAACACAATATTTTAATCTGCTTTTTACCTTCATTTTCACACAACTCACTCCATATTTAGCCTAGGTTCCTTAGGTGAACCATTTAGGCTATCTCAATAACTGAAGCTGTATTGATAGCTAGTAAGTATCAGAAGCTTCTGTTATACTATAGGCATTCTTGAGATGTTAATTAAATATTGATTCTCCTGACACTTTTCTGCATTTTAACCTCTTTTATTTATTCATTTGTGTAGGCAGGCTTCTCCTTTTCTTAATTTATCTTCAGTAAATACTATTCAGAATGAGCAATGTGACTGGTAGAAGAGAGGATAAAGGAAACGTTTACAATAGTTAGCAACTCGACTAGAGAAGACTTCTAATAATTTGGCCCATCTTTCCCAACTTCTGCCTGCACCTCCTGTGTCTATAAAACTCTGCATTTACAAATGCAAGCTATTCAACAAGCTGTTTGTGATGGTTTGGGAGTTACCTGCCCCACCACTCTTATGAAATTACCCAGACTAGACTCAGCCAGCTGGAATTTAAGGAATGAAGCTTTGTATTCACAGCTTAGCACAACATACAAGCAGATCTTTACAATATATTACCATATTTACAGCTATATACAGAAATATACAAGTTAAATGTAATACAGAAACACTATACCCCTCCCAGAAATTGGAGCCCCAAGGAAGGGCTCCCAACCACCCTTCCACCTTCTTTCTACCCCTCTATGTTATCCCAGAGTCTGCCTTACATGCAAGGTGAGCTGGAAGGATCAGCAAGGGGGGTTAGAAGCAGAATGATTAGTTGGGTTACACAGATCCAAGCAGAGCGGAAGAAGTCCAGGGAGAAAACACAGACACCGACAGACTCTGACAGACAGAACTCTGACTGTCTAATTTATGTTTGTGTCCTTGCTTTTATACATCTCAGCAAACCTATGAGTGAAGTAGACATCACCATTGTTTTCTTTTTGCAGCCTATAATCTATTTTTTCTCATTAAAATATTCCAATTAGCCTCAAACCAACACAGTGTTATTCTTCTTTAAATACATATATTTTGTAGATATTGAGACAGTCTCCACTACAACTCAGCAGACACCACAGTGGCCTTTGAAAATGTGTCTCTATGTATTGCATTGTCTTAAAAGAACAACATGTGTGAATCACCTCACAAACATTCTCAGCAATATATGTAAACTAATAATGTAAGCCATTTAAAATTGTTTATCCAACATAGGGATGAAGAAGATGGTCTGAGAAGATCCACAGTGAAGTTAACCTTGTTGACATAGGCTTAATTTTTAAAGCTACAGCTTGCAAGTCTTTGAGAAGCAGTCAATGACTCCCAAGATTGGGTAGTTCACAGACCGAAAATCCTTCATGCAATTCAGAAGGAGCTGCTCCTGCCTTTTGATTATTTTGCTTGAAATCACTCTGATTGGAAAACCTAATCAAACACAACTCAATGAGGAGTCAGATCCAATAGGAATAAAAAATGTGATACACTTGCCAGAAAAGGAAATAAAATGCAGGGAAGTATTAATAGTAGTGTCGTATGTGAGACATTGGAGGTAATTATTCTGCTCTGTTTGTTTGTGAGGATGGAAGTGATGGTAGTCTGCCTGGCTTGAGCACCTTACTTAAGGGATGATAAAGGAAATTGAAAAGAGTCTGGAAGGAACAGACAAAAGCAGTAAGAGGTTTAAGAAGTATTATCCACTAGGAAAAGTGACTGTAAGATTATTATCCAACTTCTGTTAGGTACTTTTATTGTCACTTGCTGACTGACAAGAGGAGAACTGAGCAACTTACATCAGTATCTGCACCTGCTTTTCTGAAGGGTGTTATTTGTCCCAGGGAGGCATCTCTGGCTTCTAGTTGCAGGGTGCAGGCTCACCAGTGCTGCCCAGGGCCCTGCTGCAGCTCTCAGCCCTTGGAGCAGATCCTGAGTCTGCTTCTCTCTTTAGACATTCAAAATCTGCCTGGATACACTCCCGTGTGTCCTAGGTGATCCTGCTCTGGCAGGGGATTGGACTGGATGACCTTTAACATTTCAATGTCCCTTCCAACCCCTAATAGTGCACAATTCTGTGATTCTGTGTCATTGTATGTTGCACCTACTCACTCCACATCTTTGTAGCATGACCTTCAGCTCCACTCCTACTTCCTATGCTTCCAGCCCTCAGTGTTGGTTTATACTGTGGCCTGGCAACAGTGGATCCTCTTCAGGTGTCTGTGTGAAAGAAAAAACCTCTGGTATATCAGTCCCTAGCATTGCTGGGAGACACACAGTACAACCAGTACTGTGTTGTTCACTTCCAGGAATACCTGCATCCTTAAGCAAAAATATACAGTCACATTTGGAAGACCAAACTCCTTCTCAAGAGTCTAGTCAAAGAACTCCAGACAGGATAACCTCCTAAGTCTTCATGAGACTCTCATAGACTGAGGGAGACAGCTGTGTCCCAGGACTGCCTTTGTGCCTCCATGCACAAGAAAATGAGCAAAATGAAGTCACATAGAGGGTTGGAGCAGATGATGATCTAGTGTGTGGTAGATGTCCTCTGTAGGCTTCCTTCTCGTGTCAGAATGTTCAATTTATTCCTTGGAGGAATAAGGAAGCCCTATGCATTTAGTAAGAAGTGAACAAATGAGAGACTATATGTATGCACTACCTGACTGATGAGCACAGTTATGACACTGATACCATGTAGTATTTACATTTCAGCCTCATTCTGCCTCAGACCCAAAGAGGGAGGAAAGAGGGGAAAGAGGGACAGTTTCTTCAGGTTATAATAGAGACTTGCATTTTAAACTTTAAGCCAAAGCTTCACAGAAATTGCGTTTGAATTATCAACATGCTACCCTCTTGCCTCCGGTCTTTCATCTCAGATTAGGTACCCTAAAAGCTTACCCTATTCTTGTAATAAAAGATGCTGAGAAAGCATACAATTCTAACTGCTACAGCAAATTGGGAAGGTTTAATCAGTTTGGAAAATAATTATGAATATGGCAACCTTTAAGGTTCTCTAAGTGAACCAATGATGTCACGAAACAAAAAAATTAAATGCATCCAAAGATAAAAGCTGCGTAAGAACTTTTCCCAGGACCAAAACATTACAGAATCCAAAATGGCATCTGTTGTCTGACAATATTTAAAGTAACTGTGGTTTAAATTTGATGAGAATCCTAGGAGCTACAAAAAAGCGTAGGAAGAAGAAAGATCAGAGACTACTAAGTCAAAACTTGATCAGGAATGCTTACACCTTTCTTTGGGGAACTTTACAGGAAGGAAAGTCTTTTGCATGCTGACATAGTTACTTGTAACTAAAGTGTTTATAAAAATATTTCAGCCTCCTTTTGAAGGAATGGTATTTGTGAAGTTGCCTTTTCTGAAAATGTATGGAGTACCTTTTTCACTTACAGTGAAACGTTCCCATGTAAGTAGGATTCAAAGTAATTAAACTGCAGTAGAAATGGATTTCATGTACACAGTACAGTATAATTAAAGATGCTTCTCTATATCCAAATTACTATTCTAACTTAGCCATATCTAATCAAATCCTTGTCTCTTGACCCATCAAACCATCTTTTCTTATGCTAATTAACTCCAGATGACTACAGAACTTAACAAGAGATGTGGCTATAATTTTCTTCTCTTTATATAAATCATTAAGTCAGGTATATGTATTTTTCTCTTTACCACTTCATTTCTCCCTTAGTGAGTTATCACAGTCTCAGAAAGAGACTATTTTGTGTTGGGTGTAAGAAAGAAGTACAAATACAACTTTTTATTACTAAATATGAGCTTTATGCATTGTCTTCTGGAGATCAGTACTTGCTTTCCTGTTTTCTTTGGGTTTTGTTGCTGTTGCTTCGATGTCCAGCTTTCTCTCTCATATATGAGCCAGCAGTGTGCCCAGGTGGCCAAGAGAGCCAATGGCATCCTGGCCTGCATCAGGAATGGTGTGGCCAGCAGGAGCAGGGAGGTCATTCTGCCCCTGTACTCTGCACTGGTTAGACCACACCTCGAGTACTGTGTTCAGTTCTGGGCCCCCCAGTTTAGAAGGGACATTGAGATGCTTGAACGTGTCCAGAGAAGGGCAACGAGGCTGGGGAGAGGCCTCAAGCACAGCCCTATGAGGAGAGGCTGAGGGAGCTGGGATTGTTTAGCCTGGAGAAGAGGAGGCTCAGGGGTGACCTTATTGCTGTCTACAACTACCTGAGGGGTGGTTGTGGCCAGGGGAAGGTTGCTCTCTTCTCTCAGGTGGCCAGCACCAGAACGAGAGGGCACAGCCTCAGGCTGCGCCGGGGGAAGTTTAGGCTCGAGGTGAGGAGAAAGTTCTTCACTGAGAGAGTCATTGGCTACTGGAATGGGCTGCCCGGGGAGGTGGTGGAGTCGCCGTCCCTGGAGCTGTTCAAGGCAGGATTGGACGTGGCACTTGGTGCCATGGTCTAGCCTTGAGCTCTGTGGTGAAGGGTTGGACTTGATGATCTGTGAGGTCTCTTCCAACCCTGACGATACTATGATACTATGATACTCTGATGATATACTGCCTTTAAGAGTGTGACACTTTAAAATATTTTGTTGCAGTTGCAGAGATGAGTGTCAGAAAGCAGATGTAAAAGAGTAGACACCTTCCAGCATGCACTTTGTTTCCCAGGAGCTCCTTTCCTGGTAGCTGTACTTGAGTCATTCTGCTAATTCATATTCTGGTTGGTTTGGGATCAGATCTGTATGTATATATGAATACAAACCAAACAGATTTGCTTCCTGGAAGCTTCTCTTCCAGTTCAGTTTATGTTTATATTTCTGCTGGTTATTTCTAGATGTAATTATTCCTCTGTACATTTCCATGACCATGTGAAGAACCCATTGTTATTAAAAATAGTGGTTGGGGGTGGTGAGAGTTTTGAATATCAAAATTAATAAACAATATTATTTTTGGAAAATATAATCTTGCATTAGTTATTTACCCCTTCATAACAGTGCCAACACCTAATGATAACAGTTTCAGTTTTAAACATCTAAATCTGTGATATTTCTTGTGTAGACTGTCACATGTAACTTGTGATTGATATGGATTTCCATGAAGAGTATCACAGAATCACAGAATAGAGATCAGGTCTTGTCCACTTGTAGTGACTTTTTCACTGAGGAAAGCTACTCCCATGAGCTACTGTGTTTACTTTTAGCTTTAGTATTGTAGATGTGGGCTGTAATGTGACCAATACAGGTTCAAATGTTGATGAAGATCCATCACAGTTTCCCAATCTTACACTGCTTAGTGAATAAGATGAGCTCTAGAGTATATTTGTGGAGAAATACTCACTTTCCAGTGATTAACTTAGCTTAATCTACTGTTTCCTCATTCTGTCTGCCTATGAGTCTCTGAGCATTTATAACTCAGTGGATAATGAATGAGTAGTTTAGGGCCTCTCAAAGTTCTCTTGGTCTCCAAAGAGCCCCTCTGGTCTGGGACATGAGATCAGACAGTCCTGTTTTTGTCAGTTGCGGTTGGCCTTCAGATAGGGACGGAGTGTTTCACAGGCAGAAATCAAATTTGAAGGACTATCTGTACATCAAACTTACAAAACCCCCCATGTCTCAGTTTAGGGAAATCAGGTTTAGCCCTGTAGATGCATAAAGCAGTATTTGTCACTTTTGTGCTTCTCACACTTCTCTATCATTGATCTCAAAATCTACTGAAATTACTGTTTGTCCTAAGCATAATGTATTTGGGCCTCTATTTTCTGTACTCTTTGGGGTATCACTCGTATGGTTTTGTTATCGTTCATCTGGGTTGGTGTCACACATGGTGCAAAATTAATAATCTGTATGAATTTTGATACCCAGGTGAAGATTGTTAATAACTATGAAAATTGTTGATTAACATTAAATCTCACCAGAAAAAACATTTACAATGTTTGAAAGGCAAGGTTTGGATATTTATACAAACAGGGAACAGGCAACCTAGAACACTTCAGAAATAACTAGCGAATATAACAGTCCTTAACGCTTTAGGAAAGAGCACCTCGTGGCAGACATGCCACTCACCTTGGAGGGAGACCTGAGAGGAACCTTTCTGCTACTAAGGCAGAAGGCACAATAGAATCTAGTTACAGAATTTCTTACAAAGAGGCTTTGGATATTTACTCACAAAATGGTATCAGACAGTACCCAAGCACTTGGAGGGAGTTCTGTCGGTGTCTTGAAAGTTGTTGCAGGCAAAGCAGAGCAGAATGTGGCAGGGCATAGCAAGCAAAAGTGAAAGAGAAAGCCAGCATGAGGTAAAAGTCTGTTTATTGATTGCCAGAATGCAATGGCTGCCTTGGCCACAGAGATTTGCCAACCAGAATGGCACCTTGCCAAATGTGACCATGTTAGGTGATGTCAGGGGCTTGCTTTCCCTTATTTGGGAGAAACAACTCTGAGCAAGCCTTGGACCCGCCCAGCAGAGGGAAGGGGACCATGGCATCATGCCTGAGCAAGCCAGGACACGTATCTTCCATGACAGTTGGGGTTTGGGGGTTTTGCCTGTTAATTTGGGAGATCTGAGTTTTGCTTTATGTGGAAGACAGATGCTTGATACACAAGAATCATTCATTTGACACAATCATTTTTGCCAGAAGAAGAAAGGAGTCCAAACCATCTAATGAACAGTTATATGTGATCTAACCTGCATTAGAGCTCCTTTATTAATCCTCCCTCTTTTCCTTTAAAAACAGAAAACTTATCTGGAAAAGGTGGAAAATTGAAAGTATTATACAATGCCTCTTTAAATCATGAAAAAACTTGTTAAAAGGGTTTTCACAGGTCTAGTGTGACAACATGTCCTTGCCATCCTGATTTTTATATCAAAAGTTTGGCCTTAAATTGCATTGGATTTTTTTTGTAGCTGAAAGTCCATCTACAGTCAAAAAATGTGTTTCCATATTCAGCTAATGATCAGTAGTCTGGCTGAGCCATTTTTCCCTTTAATTGTACCATCAAGGTTTGCAAGGTCATAATTTCCATTTTCAGGTCACCTACTTTTATTTCAAGATACTTGCATCACTAACAGAACGTGATAATGAAATTCACCACTGGTTAAGTTTCATCACACCTAAGTTTTTAAACTGCTTACGGCTTGCATAGTTACCTAAATAGATGTTGCCAGCATACTGAGCCCCATAACTGCTTTTTGTGGGGAAAAAAACCTCAGCAACAGCTACTACTGAGTTACAGGTAAGCATTTATATAGCATGGTTTAGGTGCAAGACACCCAGACTTCAGCCTTTTAGAAGTTACACTGCCAGTCACAGAATCACAGGATGTTAGGGGTTGGAAGAGACCTCCAGAGATCATCAAATCTAACCTCCCTGTCAGAGCAGGACTATAATCTAATGCAGGTCACACAGGAATGCATCTAGACAGACCTTGAAAATCAGAGGAGGAGTCTCCACGATCTCTCTGGGCAGCCTGTTCCAGTGCTCAGTGACTCCTAGAGAAGTTCCTCCTCATGTTGAGGTGGAATTTCCTGTGCTGTAATTTATACTCATTACCCCTTGTCCTGTCACAAGGCACAACTCAGAAGAGCCTGTCCCCTCTTTCTTGGTATCCAGCCCTCATATATTTATAAACATTTATTAGATCCCCTCTAAGTCTTCTCTTCACCAGGCCAAAAAGCCCAAGGTATCTCGGTCTCTCCTCATAGGGCAGTGCTCCAGCCCCTTAATCATCTTTGCAGCCCTCTGTTGCACTCTTTTTGAGTATATCCCTGTCCCTCCTGAACTGGGGAGCCCAAAACTGAACCTAATATTCCAGGTGAGGTCTCACCAGGTAAGAGTAGTTGGGGAGGAGAACCTCCCTTTATCTGCTGGCCACACTCTTCTAAATACACCTCAAGATCCCCTTGGCCTTCTTGGCCATAAGAGCACATTGCTTTCCCATGGATAGCTTGTCCACCAGGACTGCCAGGTCCTTCTCCACTGGGCTGCTTTCCAGCAGATCACCTCCCAGTCTGTACTGGTGCAGTTTATTGTCCCTTCCCAGGTACAGGACTCTATGCTTATCCTTTTTGAACCTCATTAAGCCCCTCTTTGTCTACCTGAAGTTGACTGCATTGGTTTTCAATGAAGGGTTGGTCCCAGCCAGAAAACCAGCTAGCAACCAAGTCTATCTAAAGATTCACAGGTCTAATGGTTTAGTGCAAGGGCTAAACTGCCTGCTCCCCCAACACTAAAGTAAGGGGAAGAGTAACATACAAAACTCAGGGCTGAATAAAGAGATTAGAGTTTAATATAACATGAGATATCATAAGCACAATGTGTAATTACCTCAGCTGATAATCACATTAATCTAATAATACACTACATGATTACCTTAGCCTATTTGCAGAAGTACAATGAAATACACAGGAGAAAACCAGCACAAAACAGAAAACCAAACCCAGCAGCCACCTGACTCCCACCTGTTTCACCACCATGCCTGCAGAAAAGACCCAACACTCCAGAACCTAGAACCCAGAAGCAGCAACCAGAACAGGAAGCCTCCCATGCTGCAATCTGAGCTTCAAACCCCATGATTCTTTGCTCGGTTACCACCTTCACTTTCTGAAGCTGGCACGACTGCAGCGTGGGATGAAAAGCAGCAGCAGGTTCAACTCAATCTATGGCAGCAGATTTCCTCACAGAGAAGTTTGGGGTTTTTTTTTTTCTGTAGCAGTCTTTGTTGACTGATGAAGACTTCCACACCTTATAGCACAGCAAGGCCTAATTCAAGCCAATCAATTGGTTTGATACTTTTCCCTTAGTTACTCCTCACCTTTCTGACTGTGTCTTGTAGCAGTTGTCACTCTGCTTGATCCCCCTAACCTCTTCTTGCTCCACTAGCTGTTCCAGCACCTTTTGACACTTTATCTCTGAAGTAAATGTCTGTTGCATGAGAAACTAATCTTGCTGTTTGCTTAAAAAGAGACTCTTGAGTAGCTTTATTACTTGCCATGCCCTTGCATGGAACTTTTAAAACACAAAGCCTTCTGCTCTCCTTTCTCTAGCCTTCTTACTCTGAAGTTGACAGCATATTTACACAGAGAAAGTTCATATATAGATATATACACACTGTTTTCATTGCAAACTTTCTCCTACTTTATGATATAGTTTCCCCCCCCCCCCAGTGACCCTAAAATGTGACATGTCACAAGCTAAACTGTATTCAGACCTGAACACAAGCTAAACAGCTATGTCTCAGAGCAGTTTATTTCTCTTTCCTCTACCTGAGCAGCTGAGCATCCTTCAGTGAGAAGCTCCTCTCACCTCTGGAGCCCTTGGAGAACAAAGGACCTTTACAGATCTTTCCCTTCTGCTCTATCAAGGTCACATAAAGGTGCATGAGATGAAACCCACCATTTAGGGTTTTCAAACTGATTTGTAGTCAGTCCCTTGCTACAGAGCAAACCCATCTTGAGTGGGTGCATACCAATCACAGAGTCACACAGAATCACAGAATGTCAGGGCCTGGAAAGGACCTGAAAAGATCATCTAGTCCAACTGCCCTGCCAGAGCAGGATCTCCTATACTAGATCACACAGGAACACCTCCAGGCAGGTCTTGACTATCTCCAGAGAGGGAGACTCCACACCCACCCTGGGCAGCCTGTTCCAGTATTCTGTCACCCTCGCAGTGAAAAAATTCCTCCTCATGTTTACATGAAACTTCCTATGCCTCAACTTCCACCCATTGCTCCTTGTCTTGTCAATCACTGGGCATCACTGAGAAGAGCCTGGTTCCGTCCTGCTGGCACTCATCCTTTATATATTTATAAACACTGATGAGGTCACCTCTCAGTCTCTTCCTCTCCAAGCTAAAGAGCCCCAGCTCCCTCAGTCTCTCCTTGTAAGAGAGGTGTTCCATTCCCTTAATCATTGTGGCTCTGGGCTGGACTCTCTCAAGCAGTTCTATGTCCCGCTTGAACCACAAACTGCTTTGTGAATCAGGAAGTAGCTTCTTTCTGCTCTAGAGAGTATGAACCTGCAGAGCACAGTCACACAGAGAGCACTCGATGCCACACTTTTCTCTCCTGACAAATGTTGAATCTGACAGGCAGGTATTTAAAAAAGTCTCCCATAGCAATTGGAACATCCTCATATACCTCCTGTTCAATTTTTATTGTTCAGCAAAATAGTTCTGGCTAAGGCTACAATGGCTTCTAGGACTTTGAATCAGTCAGGAAAACTAAATGTGAATTGTTTACAACTGAAATTTAAATTCACAGTGGGATAGAAAGTTGACCTTTAAGTTTTGTTACGCTTGGGTAACTCTCAGCCTTGGGATGTGCCACTGTCAATGCATTCTTAGAAGTTGTGCTAGAGCTAGAAAGCAGTTCAAACTGAGGGCAAAAGTATGCCACAATCATGGAAAAGTCTTATCATAGGCTGGCTGAAATCAAGATTGGATACAATCGTGGTACGTTCAGGAATATTAGATGATCGTTGTGAGAAGGCTGATAATTGCTTTAAGTGGCCAAACAGCACTGTCTGCTACTCAGATACTGTGCTTGTGTCTTTCAAACTCCAGCTGGAAGAATCGTGATACTTGTTGGTTCTCGATTCAAGGAAGGTAGCATTTTGACTTTGTAGCCGAATCTCCTTGTAACCAGTGGTGCCTCTGCTGTATAAAATACATTATTCCTTAAACAAATTCCCACAAAGTGTAAAGCACTATATTTAGGTCTCTCACAGTGCTGTAACTGGGCGTTACCGGGCACATACATACGCTTCCACACGGCTGTGGTGGTTTGGCCCGGGCTCCCCTTAAGAAAGCCGCAGAGTTCTCCAGGAGGGTCAGAGAGGTGTAGAAGGTGGACCCTGGAAACTGTAATTTTGTTATTCAGTCCCATAATTCTGCTGTTAAAGTGAGCAACAAAGCCAAACCTTTCTCCTTTCTCTCCCTTCCTTTGGCTTTCCAGGAGTCTTATCTCTGATAACCAATGGGGGAGTAACCTGCCTGTGGCCTCCAAGGCTGCGCTGAATTCTGTGCTGAACAATGAGACTTGTTTGGGCCTAAGAGGAGTCAGTGGGGGGAGAGAAAATGAGCGCTGGGGCTTTGTGGTCTAGCTTGGCGGGGGGAAGGTTTGGGGGGAATCTTCATGTATCCCATATCTGTATTAGGTATTAAGGATTCATGTATTCCGTATTTTTTTTCCTGTACATCTTTACATACAAATTTCTGTTTTCCTCTCCAATTCAGCAAGAACATTTTTGGTTTACTTCCTTTGAAAGTAAAATGGTTTTTATTCTGTCCACTCTTTAAAACCGTGACAATGGCACAATAAAGATATTGATTCTAAGTTTAGAATAAACTGTCAGGTAAATAGGCTCGATCACAGCAGAGATCCTGGTGACTCTGCTGGAGAGTGACAAGTAAAACTCTTAAGCTTTACTTGGCCCAAAAGAATCCTTTGATGTTCTAATCTGTGTTTAGAGAAAAAGTAACCCACACACCCATACTGAATTTCACTTTAAGTTTGCATTGTGTGCTTTTTGGTTTGTGGGTTTTAGGGGTTTTTTTAGTTGGTTGGTTGGTTTGGTTTTGTGGGCTTTCTGGGGTGCTTTTTGCTTCGTTTGATTTGGTTTGGTGCTTTTTGTTGTTTTGTTCGGGCTTTTTTTTACAATTATAATAGCCACTTCTAAAGAAAGGGAAGTTATTCACAAGGACACTGGCAAACAAGGACACCTCTTTGGTAGATCTTGCCTTGCAGTGGTAGCAGCTCAGTCCTATTCAATAAACATGACTGTAGGGCAAGTGACTATTTAAAATGGATGAGAGGCAGAACCTAGCCAAAGGGCATAAGGGATGCACAGGCAGTGTGAGCTAATCCAGTGACCAGATCAAAAAAGTGCTGCAGCTACTGTGTCCCTTCTCCCCTGCAGCATCTTTGGATCATTTGCACACTTGCTATGTATGTTTTATACTGGGATGATGACTCATGTCTTATACATCACCCAACACACTAGTTCTAGTCATACTTGCTGCCTAAGGCTAAAAGTACAGAGAAATAAGAAACCTGAAGGCAGAAACCTGGAGCAAATTGAACAGATGTAGTCACATACTAAGTGAGCTGACTGCACATGGCAAGACAACTGTTTGAAAGCTTGACAAATGTAGCCTTGCTTCACCTAAGAGCAAATTTGTCACCTTTGAGCTGGGACTGAACATTTTGTAGATGTAGAGGCACAAGTCTGCAAGTTCTTTTAATTACTGGACAGTTTTCCTGCCAGGCATTAACCTATTGACATAGTCACAGCATAGATGCTACAAAATTAACTGCAGTGGGAGATGCAATCGATCAGAGTTCTTATAATTTGATTTAAAATAAATTATTACTTTATGGAAGTACTATTTCCTCTTCCTTTCTTCATACTGCCATCCCTATAGAGAAAGTCAAGTGAATTCTTTTGCATCAGCTCCCTAGGATCAGGATGAGGTCAAAAGCATAAAAACCCCTGGTTGTTAGGAGGACTCTGCACCAGAAAATTCAGCTGCAGATGTGGAATTGGAATTGCTTGAAGAGGTGTCTGAGATTACAGGCTTAGTGGACAAGTCCTGCTGACACGGTGTTTGTGTGTGTGTTGTGCAGGAGCTGGGCAAGGATATGACTTGGAAGACACTTCTGTGGCAGCATTTAGGGAAGGAAAAAGATGCAGTGTTGAAGGCATATGCGCAAGGAAACAGTCTGTGACAGCTTCCTCAAAAGCTCTCAGAAATGGTATTTCCCTCATGACACAGATATAGATTAGGCTTCTGTCAACATTACTGATTACCTTGTTTGTCATTAATCTTTGGAACAAAGTCTTATAACACACATGAAACCTGGACCATCACTTGAGTGTGTTAAAAGGATTTTTGTCATCCTAATTCAGTTCTTTGGAGAAGTGAAGAACAAAAAATGTATGTCCTGCCTTACCTCTATAGTCATGACTCCAATCATTGATGTGTGGACATGGCACTTCGGGACACGGTTTTATGGCCATGTGGTTTTAGGGTGACAGTCTGACTTGATGATCTTAGAGGTCTTTTCTGACCAAAACAATTCTAAGATTCTATGACTTTGGAAAGCACAGAAGGCTGCAGTAGTGACTCTCTGCCCAGTGAAGCCTGAAGATTCCCACTTACAGATGAAGTGGAGGCTGTGAGGAGGAGCACGCTGCCCTTTCTGGCCCCATGTAACATTTGCCCTCTGACTCCAGAAGCAAAGACTGCCTGGGTTTGTAAGTTTTCTGCTTTGCCTTTCACCTAGTGACAGGCACCATCTCCTGCTGGTATAGTGACAGATTTGCTCTCTGAATAGGACAAATTGGCTTTTTCTTTGACTCTTTATAATCAAAGTGAGTACTTAAGAGAGAAAAAATGCACCGTAAATAAACAAGGAGTTGAAACAAACAAATTCCTAAAATCAGAGGGAAAAAACCTTTGAAAGAATGGTGCTTTTTTGGGCTGTTGACCCTTTAAATTCTCTCATCATTCAGATAAAGCAGTAACAGGTCTTTGATTCCAATTTCTCTGTCTGGCATATTTTATTTGATTTCCTATTTATTTCCTTATCAGGGAGCTCAGATCAGCTCTGAAGTCAAAAAGTGAAAAAAAAAAAGCATAGGAGCAAAAGCAAACCTTACCACACTTTAAGCAGCACTTGACACTCTGTGCTGCAGTCCAGAAGGTGAAAAGTGGAGCTTGCTGTCCTGCAGGAGAAAGGGCAAAATGTCCTCAGCCCTCTCAGTGTTTTCCCTACTGTTTCGGCTGCTCCTTGTAGAGGATATATATCTAAAGAAGTGTTGTCCAAACAACAGCAATTAAATTATGACAGAAACCACAGGCACACAAATAGAAGTAACATATTGTGATTGTAATTAAGTACCATTTGTTTGCTTTGGTCACAAGCTGTAAAATCAGACCACACAGAAAACAGCACTTCAGAAAATTAATTAGTTATGAATATGCCTCTCAGTCCACAGAATAGGTTGCATTCCACTACCCACTGTGTTCCTGTGCACTATTCTAAAGTGCACATCATGCACTAAAAATGCTTAAAGTGTAAAGTTCACTGGAAAAAAAAGATTAGAGTCTCAGGGCAGATGAGGCACACAAGATGCTCTTACTTCCAGTATACACCTACTGAGTTATGGCAGTTTTCACTTGCAAGAGGCTTTCAATACTGATGACTGAAACTTACTTGTAAAGCTTTAATAAGCTTCTCTTAGTCCAAACATTTGGAAACTTTTAGTGGCATGCAATAGGTGTGATGGCTGCAAACACCTCTGTTCTTCAGCAGCAGCATGACAAGGATGACAGGTTTGCAGCCATGGCACCCATAAAATATTCAGATTTTGTAAGATTCTCCTGAACTGTGGCTGCAGGCATGCTTAGCCAGCTGATAGGTATGGAAAATTATAGACAAAATGCCAGGTAGAAAACCTTCATCTATTTTTTTCCCTGCTGCATCTGTTGCTCAGAGAAGAGGTGCTGCCTATCCATATAAATTTTGATGCATGCATTTCTCTCATCATTTTTTGGTTGAAGTTCTTGCCTAAATTCACTCAACTTAGAAAAACTCCAAGACCTCCCACGTGCTGTTGATTTTAAAACTTAATTTCCCAGCCGCAGGAACTTCTTCCTCACCTCTTGTAATCCTTTAAAACTTGAGGTAAGATGATTTTCGGACTGGTTTGCAGATGAGACACTACTTGGGATGAACGCCGGCATATTACATCCTACAAACCTTTGTGCCTTCTCACAGACCTCTTTGGTACAAATCTCATTGTTCACACAGAGGGCAACACATGCCTGCAGTGTGCCTTCAGCTACTGCTCAGGCAAGGCTCTATCCTATGGTCTCTAGCGATTTTCCCTTGCCAGTGGTGACCATGCTGCTTTCCTTTAGTCCATGAGCGGTAGATAAAACAGAGGGCCTCAAGGCCTTCGAAGGAACTGTTCAAACTGTTCAAATCCTCTTTCTCCTGAGACCATCCGTTACGAAGGAGCTAGTTGAAATCTGAGTTTAGGGTGAAATGCAATGAGGCCGATTCAAAAGTTATTAAATAATTGATTAATATATACAAAGATAATTCCCCCAAACTTATTTACAACTCTCCACACAAATTCTTGGATGCAGTTAGCAGAACTGTTGTACAGAATGTCTAGACACAATGGAACTTTGAGAGGTTTTAGGAATGTCTTTGAGAGAGTCTTGCGGCTTAATTCACCGCTTGTGAGGTTAACTAAATTCCTTTAGCAACTTGAATAAAGAATGAAGAATACTCACTAGTCCTCAGGCTTAATGTCTGTGGCCCAAAACATAGGCAGGAAAATATTCAGTAGAAGTCCTGTGGTGAATTCCAGGTGGGCTGCGATGGTGGAATCGGCTGCTGGCTGAGGCGGCAGGCGAGCGGCGGGTCAGCGAGGAACCAACCAGCACGCAGGCAAGCACCTTATTCACCTGCTTACCCCCTTTTGTAGGACAATGGCCGAGGCTAATGGCCCCATTGGCCACATTATCACCCAATATCCTTTGGCAATCACCCAGATATACCCCAAAAAGGAAGAACCCTCAGGCTGTTCTCCTCCAAACATGGGGGGCGCATACGCCTTGCACGCCACAGGGGTGTGGGTCCCATGAAACCCCTCTCATGCGACTGGGCCAAACCAGGCTAGGTTGTCTGGGTTTCCTTTGTCCTGTTTGCCCACCTCTGGCCGCAATGCAGAAAGGCAGGTAAACATGTCTGGACAAGACAGGACATGCTCAAGCCCATTTTGTGACCCTTGGGACTCTCCACCACACCATCTTTGGAGAGCAGCAGGAATCATCAGCCTAGAATTACACCTGACTGTGAGCCATGTTTATCGTGGACACCGGAATCAGTTCTCCTTCTAACTAACCCTCTCCAGTGTGTCAGCCACTGTCCTCTGCTTTTCGTCAGTTTTCCTGGCCTCAGAGGTACCAGCTGCAAGGCCTGTCTTTAATTGCCAGCTTTAGCTGCTGAACTGTTTACTGCCTTTTAGTTCATTAGTCATCCTTACAGATGTCTGCACCGGAAGATCCATTTTGCACCTGTATTAGTTCCTTAACTGAACACACCTGCAAAATACAGCTCAGAGAGGGGCTCTAGGCAGCAAAGACCATTGGATAATGATTTTTTCTGTGTCCTGTGGTTGAAGAAGCAGTTCCTGGGTCTTGGCTGGGGGTTTGCACATCGTCACAGCGATCTGAAACTCCATGGCTCCACATATCATGCTGTATGATTTATTATGACATCTTAATCCTCAGATGCTAATCTTTCTTCTTCATTTCAGTGTAGTTTTTCATAGGTTCCTATGATTTCTGGACATTCCTGTTTGTTTTTACAGGTAGTGGAGACATAGCTTGGTAATATTTTCAGTTTGTGGATAGGAATGCTTCTTTAACTTCTCTTTCACCAAACAACTAACAATCTACATTTCTACTTTGTATATGTTTTAAAATGTATTTGAGTTAGTGAAGAGAATGAGGAAGCACTTTGGTCTTTTTTTTTTTTTTTGAAAAAGAAACATTCAGTATAATTCCAGGGATGATGTGGATTTTGTGGAGATGACCAGAGTCTGTTTGAGAGGATGTTCTGTTGCTAGGAGACACTAATAACAACGCACAATGAAAAATATCTGCTCTTTTAAAATTGCACTTGTCTTAGGAAATGGATAAATAGAATGGATTAATGAACCAGAGTATAAAAAAAAATCAATGATTGAAAGAATATTTAATTTTTAGAGTGAAAAGCCAGTGTAAAGTGTGGAATTTAATGCAGTTCCGATCCAATCCAACAAAGAGCAGAACAGACACCAAAGATCCTTAACAGCTTGATCAGAAGTACACAGACAGCCTAAGTCAAGAACATAAAGGGGAACAAGAACTCTTTTTTTCTGTTCATGCAACTGCATGGTTATTCCAACCCGAAGATGTTAAACAAAGCTACAGCATACATCCCAGATATCTTCATTCAGTGAATTAAGTTTGCTAAAATAACTTATTCTTTTGTTCTCTGTAGAATCACAGAAAGTGCAGCCAGAAAGGATTTGAAGAGAAGGCTAGCCACCTTGGTGCCCAAGGAGATCAGCTAAACATCAACCATCCCAGGCAGATATCTAACCAAGCCTTTCAAAACCTCTCTATGAATAGGAACTCCTCAGGCAATCTTGTCTGTCCTTTCCCTTTCCCTCTTATTAGGAAGGTTTTCCTAATGTTTAACCTAAATCTCTCTTGTCAAAGTTTAATCTCATTGCTCCTTGTCATATCCTCAGTTGACATAAAGAATAGTTTCACTCCTTTTTCAGTGTTTACATACTTAAAGACTGCTATCATGTCTCCTCTCAGTCTTTTCTTCTCTAGACTAAATAAACCCAAGTCTTGCAAGGTGCTTGCATCCATCATATTTTCAAAGGCTCTGATCGCTTTTGGAATTTGCTCTGGAAACTGTCCAGTGCAAAGGCACTTTGTGTAAGGATCAGATAACTTTTCCTGGACTTTGGAATGAGAAAGAACAGAGGTTTATTAATCCATAGCCAAGGAGACTGGCTCAGGAAAACAGTGCCTATTTTGACAGCACAACATTACATTTTCAGGTCAGCAGTAAGTATTAAGTCTCATCTGTGATTGCCCATTACAAAAAAATAAGAGATGCCTGAAAAATGTCAAACAGAAAATATGAGATGCCTGAAAATGTCAAATGACTTCTTATAAGCCAAAAAGTCCAGAGAAAACCAATCCTTTTCCTGGAAATAGCTAGGCTGTAAATGACAATAAATATCTTTCTGCTCACCTATATTCTCAGTTCTGCAGAGGATCTTCATCTGCAGAAGCTGTGTAAATTAATTCTTCTTGTGACTATGTTGTCATGTCTGGAAAATGATAATATTACAATTTTATTTTTTTGATTAAATTAGATCCAGATTGACAATATCACAAGAGAGCTTCATACATTTTGTACTAAATGACACTACCAGATCTCAGCAGCTCTACTGATGGGATATCTTGGAATGTGGTACGATAAGAACACAGCCTCATCTCCCTCATTTTCTTTTAAATTTTACTATTAAATGTAAAGTCCATTAAAAACAACAAAATACTCCCAAATGAAATCAAGTGACTGAGAAAGCAACAAAAACTGGGCATTACAACAGAAACCCCACAGGAGGCTATGGTGGCTTTGGTGAAGGGAATGATGCTGCAGAGCTGCTGTCTCTCTCCATGGTTGTTTTGGATCATATCTACTGACAGATAGAAAGTTCAGTCTGCCCAGGGAGGTGGTTGAGCCCCCATCCCTGGGGATATTCAAGGACTGGGTCGACAGGGCTCTGAGCAGCTTGATATAGTTGAAGATGCCCCTGCTGATTGTGGAGGGGATTGGACTAGATGGCCTTTGAGGATCCCTTTCAACTCAGACCATTCTACAATTCTATGGTTCTGTGATTTCTTTGGGAACTCTTTTACTATGGGACTGTTTAATATGCTGTCATATGGATCCTGCAGCATAGATGAAACTGAGATAGGTTTGACTAACCTACTTGTAAGTGCCCTCAGACAGCGGCCCAGAAGGTCTTGCAGTTTAAAAAACATCCTCAGACAATCTCATAATTTGTTGTTGTCATGTTACAGAAACACCATGTTGAGAGGGCTGTGAATAATTCTTCTCATGTCCAAGTATTATGTTCAGATCAAAAAAACAGAAATAAAAATGTTTGAACACAAGAACACTGTCACCTGTAGGCCTCACAAGTGAGATGTTGCCTAGGATTAGGGTGGATTTGACATTGGCAGCAAGATCAGAGACTGGACCTTGACTGGTGCAGAGATTCTTGTGTCAGTCTTTAACACAGGATGCAACCTCCATTTCCCATTAAAAAGTGACTTGATGGCCACTTGGTATCCAGACATGGTTAACCCACCACTCCGTGTCAGTCCCCAAATGAGTACATGCTCCCTCTGCTCTAATGCAAGTGTTAGGGATGCTGTTATACTTCTTCATATCTATGCTTTGTCCTGCGGTTCTGTCTGATCCCCCTCCTATGTGAGTAAAGATGATGGTCAATATCACTGAAAACCCATTTGCTTGGATAAAAACCTGGAAGATTACTGTGCTTTAGAGTCTTTCTCGGTGTAAGTGAAAGAATTAGGCAGATTCTCTGGAGCACATGAACAATCTCTTGAAATGCTACCTATTCTGGGAAGAGCACATAGCCTAAGCTTTGATATCTGCCCAGTGAAATGAAACACATTCAAGAAACTGACAGTTGTTCTACTTGGTTCTTTGGTGCAAGTTAAAACCAGCAAAGCTGCAAAAAGTTCTTGAGAAAATATATGATCAGTGTTTGCTGAGTGTCCATTATTAGGCTCCTCTGTGGGTATTTACATTTTTTCTCTCTGATTAAAATCAATTTGTGTTGCTTTTACTATAAATTTGATTAATTGAAACTCATCTGTCTACATTATGCATCTTCCCATAGCAGCAGCTAAACAAAAGGGAGTGTGGTTTTCAAGATGTCATCACATTGTAGTATCAGACTACAGATTCTTCTCTTTACTTGGCAATTTGTCACTTTAACATTGTCCTGCTAATGAAACATATTTCATTTTCCTAATGTCCAGTCTAAACCTATCCAGTTGCAGCTTGAGACTGTTCCCTCTTGTTCTGTCACACTGTGAGAAGAGACCAGCACCAGCTTCTCCACAACATCCTTTCAGGTAGCTGTAAACAGCGATGAGGTCTCCCCTCAGCCTCCTCTTTTTTCAAACTAGACAGCCCCAGCTCCCTCGGCCACTCCTCATAAGATTTATTCTCCAGGCTCTTCACCAGCTTTGCTGTCCTACTCTGCACTCACTCCAGCACCTCAACATCCCTCTTGTAATCAGGTGCCCAAAACTGAACGCAATATTCAAGGTGTGGCCTCATCACAATGTGTTTTTTGGAAAGTGTTTTATTTTGTTACACTCACACATCATGTAGTATTCCAAATAGTGGTATGGCACTGTGAAATAGTATTACCTTGTAATAAACAAAATCATATCAGCCTATTTCCTTGAGTTCATTCTGATTTGAAAAGTAAATTTAAAAGATAAATGTAAGAATTCTTTTCTATGGGAACTATCACACAATTATAAGCAGGGAGAGTGGGGACACAACATTATTATGCTACTGCTTCTTCTGACCAAATTTTAATACCTGTGATATAGACTGGATTTTGTTCTCTAAGTTACCTCACTTACCTAACTCACGGCTGGCTAGAACTAATGTGTGCTCCAGCACTGTCTGCAGTTTGTTCTTGTTCAACACTATCACCCAGAATAAGCACCAGAGACTAAAATTCCTTCCAGGGATATGATATGATCTGTAAAGTTAATTGTTAAAGCTCTATTCAGTCTTCAAAGCAATGAAAAGTGTAATTATTGTTGTTCATTCTCCTTTCCCCATGAAACTAAAAGAACAATGTGACATAAGAAACAATTTTAAGCTGGCTTTGTCAAAGCAGCCTTGAATCATTAAAACTCCAAGAACAGTGTTGCTAGATTCATCTTTACATATAAGAGCTTCCCTGAAATGAAGAGAGAAGAGCAACCAGCAGGGAGCTGATTACAGATCCTTGATCTCCAACAGGTAGCTTCCAGAGTGTATTAAAAAGTCATAAGGGGTACTCTTAAATGTTAGACTGCAGACGTAAACTCAGCATGTTGCCATAGCCTAGCCCTGGCACTTTCCTGTATCCTCCTGCCTGCCTTCCCAGAAATGTGGTTGGAGAGTCAGCAAAGCTGAGGGGTGGACATAAAGAATGGTTTCTTCTTTACATCCTTTATTTTATCTTAGTAAAAACACTTAGGCAGAGTTGCCTGCTGCCTCAGAAAGCCTGAACCTATCAGTTCTGAGAGATTGTGTTTGCAGGAGCTTTGCAACACTCACCTCTCTCCTTAGGAGGAGAGAAAAACAAATAGAATGGATTGGTGTGGCATACATTTGACAGGCAAAGCCCACAACAGCAAATATTTTCAGTTTGCCATGTTTATTCTTACATTTTATCTTCAAAAAGAAAATCTTCCTTCTGATGCTGCACAAAGGAACTGTTCAAGCAAGACGTTGCCACACGCTGTGATGCTAGAGGTGCTAGAGGTTCCTGGCTTGTCCAGACATGTTCCCTGTTTCGCCTCCTTCTGCTGATGGCAGAAGCAACCGTGGGAAAGGAAAACAAAGGCACACTTGTCCTAACAAGTATTTGGTTTAAGTACAATAGCTATAAAATAGACATAATCATAACTGATATAGACCAACACAAAAGATCACTAAGGATCACCCAGACTTAAAATTATAACTCAGATCATACCAGTTTACACAACTCCGTCAAAACAAGGATTATTCCTATGAGTTCTGTCATAAGTGTGATTCAGTGACTTGCAGATGAAGTTAAGCACATCAGATAGGTGTGGGCAAAACTAGGGGTCATTTTTATACTGAAAAAACCTGTCCTGGGTTTGCTGGTTTATGTAGGGGATTATACAGTCTGGTTGCATTACTCGCAATGCAGAGAAGTGGATAAAACAATCTGCATCTGTCTCTGATCTGAAGCCCTCAAATTCATTTAAAGCTGAAATGTTGCATGAATCAGGGAGAAATGTAGAATGCTGGTTAAATTAATATGAATGCTGAGCTCCAGTATAGCTGGGAGTGTCCCACTTCCTGAACGTTTAGCACTGAAACCTTGCAGAAACAAGGGCAAAAGAGAGGACACACAGACTTCAGATTAGCCTGTCTGTTACAGCAGAAATTGGTTTCTTTTTCTCACCATTTGTGCTGCTGATAACAGAATGGACTCTATTTTCAACCTACTAAGATGAGGCTATTTAAAATGTTTTCTCCAAGAACCACTCACCATTGCTTTGTTATTTTGTTTGTTTGCTTGTTTGTTTTCAGGGAAAAACAGGCTGGAAATTTGTAGTGTCCAAAACAAGCAGGCAGTGACCATCACACATATAGTATTGGATACTCACTTATGGAAGGAGCTGGTTTATTCTCATTTTTCTCTCTGTCCTTAGTGGGACATATCAATAGAAAAATGAAAGAAAAAGTAAGCAAGCGAACAAACAAAAGTAAGTAGACACAATATTTTAAGGTCTTCCTCATTCTCAGATTGGAGTTAAGACAATTTCCAGTTGTGACTTAATGGCATAAATTCTAGTAGGTTCTTCCCTTTTAACCATCACTGTCTGTTAATAAAAGAGTTAGATCAGATGTAGTCCTGGGAGGATAAGAACCTAAATCTGCTGATTTATCTGTTATTTGTCATACATTTAAATAATCTCTGTCCTGCAAAGGCTCTTGAAGACCAAATTCACTTACAGCAAGTGCAGAAAAGAAAACCTGAAGAAGTGAAAGTCATTAAATCTTCTCCATTTTGAAATCAATTATATTTAGTTCTTAGAAATGAGATTTTTTCCTCATTCAGAGCAATCTTAACTAGAGGAGGGTAGAATTAGATGACATATTAGGAAGAAGCTTTTTACTATGAAAGTGGTGAGGCTCTGGAAAGGGTTGCCCAGAGAAGTTGCAGAAGCCTTGTCCCTGGGGGTGTTTATGACCATACTGATGAGGCTCTGAGCAACTCGGTCTAGTGGGAGGTGTCCCTGCCTATGGTGGGTGGATTGGAACTAGATAGTCTCTAAGGTCTCTTCCAACTCAAGCCATTCTGATTCTATGATTTCTGAAGTGGAGCCATAGGTTTTCTATTTTTTTTTGCCTTGGTGGTGCACAGGTAACCAAAAAATTTGCCTGTTACTCAGAAAGCCTTCTCCTCTGCTTTAATTGGTATGCCAATTTAATTGCTGCTTTGCTTACTGACTGCCATGCAGTGTTCTTGTTACTTTTCAATAATTCACAAAATTACCATAGACATCTGGTGCTTTGAAAAGAGTCATGTGGTAGTGCTTTGCTGTTTGCCATCCAATTTTCTGTATCAGGGAAAGCAGTTTTGCTAGTGTTTCTCTTTGTATCCCCAGATGAAAGGAAAAGATATCTAAGGTGGCCACAATGGTCACATGATGAACTTCCCTCCCTTTTCTCTTTATGATAGAATGTTTTTGCACTTTTAGTTACAGAAAAGAAGTAGCAGTGGAAACTAAATAAGAATTGTTTTATGAATTTTCCTGACTTCTGATGTATAGAAACGTCTTAATAACTCTTATGGAAATCAATTTTATTATTGTTTGTACTATTTGCTTCAGCAGGGTAGATTGTAACTTAGAGTTGCAAGGTTTCCTGTCCAATATTTTCACCAGCCTGGCAGTCAAAGATTTCTCAGAGTTCAAAATAGTGGAAGAGAAAAAAAGAGAAAACAAGATATCTCCCAATTTTATATGTGCAACAGCTCAGGTTCACAGAATCACACTCAAGACAGCACTATGGAGTGATCTACTCAGTACTAGGTATTTCTATGGGAAATCTGGTTTTGCCTTTGAGAGTGGAAGAGCAAAAAAAACCATTAAGTTTCAAGAAACTAAATTACAGCAAATTGCCAAAAGTTTGTTTTATGCTCAAAGAAGAGGTGACTGTATTTTCTGAAGTAGAAGAAACTTCCTGAGTGACTCGATGGAAGCTTTCTTTATCTCTCTCTCTCTCTCTCTCTATATATATATATGAATTCAGTGGAGGTTACATTTCTTCAGTGTTATATGGTCCAGTATGAATCTAGAAAGCACCCATAAATAAAGGATTCTGGAAGGATGCTAGGTGAAAATGATTATCAGAATTTGAGTTTGGAGGATGGTATATGCTTGAGGGGGAAGGGGAAATGTAGGTCCCTTCAGGGTCTTACAGGGAAGAAAGGAAGTAAACATAACTGGAGACTGGACATGACCCTAAGCAACCTGCTCTAAATCACTGTTGTTTGAGCAGAGGTTTGTTTTAGGTGGTCTCCAGAGCTGTGTTCCATCACTAGTTGCAGTGCAAGTCTGTGAATCCTGCACTTCTCCTTACATAACAATTTTGTCTCACATCTTCATTGTGCTCAGCTTGCAAGGACAGTAAAGAGATTATCCAGCAAAACTTCCAGGAGCTCTTCACTGGCAACTACTTAATCTGAAAATTAGCGCACAATTTTTTGAGTCCTAGGATGCTTTTAATGTCATTGTCACAGAGAGGAGCAAAGGCTCAGCGGACAGCACGGGGGACAGAGCAGAGACAATGTCTTCAAAGATTGAAAAGCATAAATGTCTTTCCTATGACATTCAGTGCATCTGTCACAAGATAGGAGTTAGAATAACAAAATAATGTATTTTTTAAAAAAAAAAAAGTGTTGGTAATTTCAGTCAAAATTCTGTAACAGTTTGGACATTTTAGAGCAAAAATAAAAACAAAGAAAAAAGTGTTGACTGCAAAACTTCTTCTAACACCCCAAAAAAATCCTCACCAATGTTTTTCTAGGCTAGAGATACCTGAAAAGGGAATTAGAGTACAAGTCCCTCAATGTTTTTCAGAAAGGTCTATATTAACCCTTTCACTTAAACTTACAAAAGGGAATTAGAGTTCAAGTCCCTAAATGTTTTTCGGAAGGGTATATATTAACCCTTTCACATTATATTTATGTTTTCCACAGATAGTTTTCTAACTCTGCTTTCAAACACGGCCTTGGAAAGATATTCAGTTTGATTTGTTATTCTGAACTGATAGGAACTCATTTGATTTAGTTTCACCTTCTGGTTTTCAATTCATTTTTCAATTCTTTTCATGCCACATGAGTTTTAAGTTCAAATAAAACAGAATCCTTAGAGTGAGATTCCACTCAAATCACTTTCCCCTACTTTAAGACAAAATCACTATTTTCTACAGGCTTGCAAAACCATGTGGTTTCACCTCTTAGCAAACAAGGCCTGAATGTTGGAAAGAAATCTGAACATGGGCAAAGTTATAGGCATCCTAACCTGACCCAGTGCTGCAGTTTAATGTAGTTTTGTTCATTTAACCATTTTTTTTCTGTTGTTAGTAAAGCTTCACTGCTGGAAGGTAGGAGAGCCCTGCAGAGGGACCTGGACAGGCTGAATGGGTGGGCAGAGGCCAATGAGATGAGATTTAACAAGGCCAAGTGCAGGGTTCGGCACTTTGGCCACAACAACCCCAAGCAACGCTACAGGCTGGGGACAGAGTGGCTGAGAGCAGCCAGGAGGAAAGGGACCTGGGGGTACTGGTGGATAGTAGGCTGAAGATGAGCCAGCAGTGTGCCCAGGTGGCCAAGAGGGCCAATGGCATCCTGGCCTATATCAGGAACAGTGTGGCCAGTAGGAGGAGGGAGGTTCTTCTTCCCCTGTACTCAACACTGGTCAGGCCACACCTTGAGTGCTGTGTCCAGTTCTGGGCTCCTCAAGTCAAGAGAGATGTTGAGGTGCTGGAAGGTGTCCAGAGAAGGGCAACAAAGCTGGTGAGGGGCCTGGAACACAAACCCTGTCAAATTGCTTAAAAACCTAGCAAACTTGTTTGTTTGCTGCTGCTGCATTTGTTTTGCCCACTACCTGTTTGCCTTGCGTGCCTTTGCACTGCGTAGCCGGGGACTTGCCTCCCCCACGAACGGCAGCCCTGACCCTGCCTGTCTTCCACACTGAGCCAAGGGGCTGAAATGGCTTGCCCCACACTGGGGTACAGCTGCCCACTTGAGCTCAGCTGAGCCCAAGTCCAAGTCTGACTCTGGCCGAGTCTAGGTAATGACCTAGCAACAAGTTGTGAAATCAGCACTTGCCAGCCCACTGCTCCAGCCTGAGGGCTGACTCCTTTGTTATACACAGCACAGCTGGATGGGACTGCTCCAGTCCACAAACCTGTATCCTGTTTCACCCAGGTGGCTGACCACTCTGATCTTCTCAGACAACACGCTCAATCTGAGCTACACGAGCAGCAAAGCCTCATTGCATCATCGCCATGTGAAGGCCACCACGTGGCTGGGGCTATGTTTTTCCTGGTTTATGCTTCTACATATACTATTGGATTACAAATATTGAGACTCTAACCAGTGAGTAAACTAACTCTCTTTTCTGGAGCTTGTGAAAGTTTGTGTTTCAGCTTTAAGCGGCAGTGAGTGCTGCAAGACCTGTAAGCATTTTCTGACAGCTTTCCTAAACCGTTTCCATGCAATCAGACTGTATCTATACATTCTGCAAGAGCAGTGCTACAACCGCGCCACAGAACCTGTGCCTGTTCGTTGTAAAGCGGTGTGGGGAACTTTTCTTTATGTATTTAATAAACCACTTAATCATTTTCATATTGGCCTCATTGCAGCAATTCACTTCTACCCCAGATTCAAACCCCTCCTTAACAGGAGTGGATAAAGGAACTGACATTGTTTAGCTTGGACAAAAAGAAGCTATAGAGACATCTTGTCTCCATTTCCAGCTACCTGACAGGAGGTTGTACCAAGGTGGGGTTAGTTTATTGTCCCTAACAAGCGACAGAACAAGAGGAAATAGGCTCAGGTTGCACCAGGGGAAGCTCACATTGGATATTGGGAAATTTTTCTAAAGGTCCCTGGTTCGATCCCGGGTTTCGGCACCAATTGTGGCCTCCTCGCCACAATGCCCTGGTTCAGTAATGGCAGCACGTGGTCATCAGCATGCAAACACCAATGTGGTGGACAGCAAAATGGCGTTTATTAACGTGTAGCATGGGATTATATAGGATAGGTAGCAACATCACTTCCTTCTGCTTGCATCACAGACAGGAAGCTAAGTATAACAAAGGAATCATAGAGAAACCATAGAGAAGTCATACAGAGCACAGAGAGGGGCCCTATCTTTCCGTACCATCGCGCCATCTTCAGATCGCCAGACCCTGTCTGCAACATCAGAAAGGATTGTAAAACATTGGAATGGGCCGACCAAAGAAGCGATTGAGTCACCATCCTGGGAGGTATTTAAAAGGTGTGTAAATGTGGTTCTTATGGACGCAGTTTAGCGGACACTTGGAAGTAGTGGGTTAGTGGTTGGGCTTGATAACCTCAAAAGTCTCTTCCAATCAAAATGATTTTATAATTCTGTGATTCTAAGTTCTTGTAACTGTACAAGTGTTCTTGTAACTGTCAATTCTTAAATTCCTCATGTGTAGAAAAGAAGTCACTTAAGAGCAAGCTGTTCTGGGTACAGCTGGATAAATGCTGTCGTGAGCACAGAAAGTATTTCCTATGTAGTCAGCTACCCTATGCAGTTCCAATGAGGAAAATTATCAAGAAAAGGAAGCAAAAAAGCAGTTGCTTTTAGTTTGACTCACACACTTTAATGGTTGCTGAATAAGCAACTTCTATGAGCTAGGAAATCTGTCGGTATCTCTTCTCCATTGCTCAGGGAAGAGTTTTATTTGTGTTACAAATAACTACAGTTATGTCTTGAAATCTCCAAAGGCAGCAATAGCTTTCTTCCAGTGTGTTAACCATGAGTTTTTAAAATTACCTGAGCCCTGAACAAGGGTAGGCAAGGAGCACTAATCCATATCCTGAGTCATGATTAAGCACAGCACAACACCAGTCAAAGTGTAGTAGTCAGAATGGGAATATAAACATGCAGACTCAACACCATCAGAGAAACACAGGAAGAGGAACTATTTTGCAATTGGGACAAAATGTTTACAGCCAATGCATAATTCTTTTTTCTTTCAAAAACACAATTATCAACTTTTTTTTTTTTTTTTCCCTCTTAGGGTGAAGAAATCTGAGCTTCAGAGAAAGGTTTCTGTGCAGTGCTCATTCATTTACAATTGGAAGCAACAGGCTTTTCTCATGGGCTCTTCAAAATCCTCTGCAAAAGCATCAGATGCTTTTCCCTGTATCTTCTCCCTCATGTTCTCTTAACAAGGGTGTCCTTTTGCAGTACTGGGTTGAGCATGAAAGGAGAATGCTGGACTGAACAGTGGATCAGTGGAGCTCAGCCTACAGGCTGCAGTAGTGAGGAGCCCATGGGCATCCTGTGAAGATTTCCTGACTGAATTAGAGCCTGTAAATAAGCCTTAACTATCTGTATACAGTTTGGGGGCAAATAAAAATAATTCTATTTTTATAATTCCTGCCTCAGCCAATTAACGCCCAAACAAATCAGTAAGGTCTCACAATAAAGATGTATTTATGAAAAAGGAGGAAGATTAAACTGAATATTATCTCTTTCCATTTGGTCTTGCCACTCAGTAGTAACTTGTCATGGAAGTTCAGTGTTACAGTACAAAAAGCAATTAGCAATTAGACAATTGCATTGTCTGGCTGGTTCTGCAACACGTAGCTGAAGTACCTTGTAAAATATCTATCTATAAATAACTGAACTCATACAAGCAAAACTAAAATACCACATCTCGCAAGCAAAGGTGAAGAATATTCTGCATTTCAAATCTAATGCAAGAGAACAGGGAGATGGCATGTAGTGTGATAGTGCTCTCTGGTGGGAGAAGAGTGCTCTCTGATGTACCAGGCAAAAGAGCATCCACAGTCATGTGGAGCGTTTTCATTGCAACGACAACAAAAACAGGGGTGCACGCTGCCAGAAGTTGTATGCTCTGCAGAACTATTGAATCTGCTGAACTGCAAATGATAATGGGAGCTGCAAAAGAGTTTCAGGGGGAACAGGTTTTGTGGCTAGCCCAGCAGTAGCCACACGAGAGAGATGAGGCAAGGCAAGATGAGGAGAGAAGTCGCCTAAAGCTTAAACATTTCATTTCCCTTTCAGAAATGAAGGAAATCTCCTGTGAAAGCAAAAATTTTCAGGCATTTTTTGTCTGAATATGGAGCACTGGCCAAGAAGTCCACCAGCATCCTGTTCTAGATCAGCCATAGTGTGGCCAGCAAGAGTAGGTAAGTGATTGCTCCCCTGTACTCAGCAGCGGAGAGCCCACACCTTGAGAGGGTGCATCATAGGTGATAAATTAAACTTTAAACCTCCCTATGTCTGACAGAATTTGCCAAAGGCATTCTTTCTAACACGAAAGACCTGGTCATAGCACTGTGTTTGAAAGCTGCTTGGTAAAAAATTGGAGACTGAGTTGTAAACTGTCCTGCATTTATAGCTTCTATTGTCTGTTCTACTATTAGGAAACTAACTGGAGAACTAGCAACTACTCTGAGTCTAAGAGAAGGCTGATCATGAAATGGTGTTGCTGATACTGTTTTTAAAGTATTCATTCTCAACAAAATGCAGAGAGGTGTTAGTCAAAGGTGAGGTAAACTTTGTTTACTCTGATTCATTTATAGGCAAGCACATCACTTACACTTTCATTAAAAAACACAAGCTAGGCTTTATCAGCAGGAAGTATCCCAGAGAGATAAAGGGATGCGTTAATCGTACAACTAAATAAACATAGCCAAGTTCTTGGAATTAGTGTTAGAGTACTATATAGAACCAGTGCCTACCAGCAGCATATGGAATAGCTCCATGCCCCATTACTGCTCAGCCTCAAAATTCAAAGTTCTTTCTTGTTCCAAAGGGCTTAAACATTAAGTAAAGAAGAGAAAGGGAGACTAAGCATAAATTACTATTATCCCCTTGGACAGCACTGTAATTTAGGTATAAAGAGCCTGAGTTTAAGCACATGTTTAAGCACATGTTCAAGCACAGTCAGTTCTTCAAATATTTTTACATATTTTGCTGAATGGAAGCAACAGTAGGCACATTCCTATTATCCTCACTGGATGAGGGTTATGTGACTTGTTTACACTTAGAAAGGACTCCTGAACAGTGAGCATTTGCCCAGGAGCAGCCCTTTCTGGACCTGGTACCCTAAACCTCTTAATTCAGAAGTTTTAGTCATCCAAAACAACCTGTGCAGCCCATGCAGATTAAGTAACTGGATTTAATAATTACTTACAGGATTGAAAAATGTTAGATATTATCCTAGCCCAAAATGTATGCAAAGAGCATGACAGGAAATTTATAGGAGAGGTATTTAGGAGAAGACCATACCACAAAACGGCAAGTGATGATTCATTTGCCAGAACACCATCGTTCAGGTCAATATTTGCTGTGCAAGTTAATCTTGGCTGAGCATTAACATGAAATGAATGTGTCTCACGTTGATACCTTGCTAATATTTAACAGGGAGCTCATATAAATATTTCTCCCTTGGCCTTTCTTTAACTGTGTTCCAAGGACCTGTGGCCCTGAATGCCACAATGGGCAATGGAAATTTGAGCATTTCTTCTTTACAGTCTTGGAATCAAGCAAGAAACCAGCAAGCTAACATAAACGGGAAATGTTATCTCTGGGGGCCAGAGTACACTGGTAGCCTGGAGGAAATTTGAGGGTGCAACAGAGAACATCTGTACTTAGAGGGAAAAAGAGACAATTAGTATTTCTATATACACCTGGAACAGTTAACCTCTGGGTTAAATTTTGAACTTTCTTTTTTTTTTTTTTTTTTAATGATCACTAAAGCTAAAGCATCTTTATGGGAGCTAATGCAATAGCATTGGAAAGGTGTGAACATTTGGCAGCAAGAGAATCAGAAAAATTCAGTTCCAAACTTCCATTTGACTTTGTGATGTTATTTATAACTATATATGCAGAGAAATTTTATCCTGCTTGTGGTCAGATAAATTTTATTGCTTGTATGTTTGGTGGTACAGATGGCTTAAAGAGCGAGGCCATGCACAGTCATGTAGGACCAATGTGTTTGCTTTTACCTTCCAGCTCCTAGATTGTCAACAGGCTGCTTGCTCACTTACTTTCTTTTCCAGATTCCCAGATGCTAAACAGCAAATATGACTGCCACTAGAAATCAATATTGGTTACCATTTACATGAAAAACGAATCAGCAGGTATATCATTAACATCACTAGTTGTGTTCATCTGAAGGAATTGGGAAATGGACTTTTCTATTTATGCAAACAAGATGAATTAAGAAATTGTTTCCTGGAGCTGAAGGAATTGCCTTTTCAGGCATGTCTGTTATTCTATTTAACTACATGGTGATTCAAATACAAATATATGTTTTACATATCTTTTCACTGTTATAATTTTCTGTCTATCATTTGAGGTGCAAGTATTGGGATGTTTTTGTTTACCCATCAGTGGGTTTGGAAGTTGCTCCAGAATTATTTCTTTCCCTAAAGAAATTGCTTTCCAGGCAGATAGATTAAATCCCATTGTAAGGGTTATTCCTGTACTGGGATTCAAGTGCCGCGGTGTAAATGATCTCAGTTTTTACTGATTCAATTGTTTAAATCAAGAGAAAATCATTCACAGAGTGTCCCTGAGAAAATGACTGCATCATTTCTGCAAGTCACCGGCAGAAATGTTGGAACACAAGAAAAAAATCGCTGTAACTTCCCCCCGTGTTACCACACGGTGGCCACATAATCCCAGCCATGTGGGATGCTGCTATGCTGACACCGAGGAACGGTTCATCATTCCTGTACCTGCTTTCTTCTACGCTGAGGACTGTTGCACAAGTTCCACAAACTTATTGACAGCGTCTCAAAACTCAAGTAATATCATTTCACAAACTATGCAGTCTGATTATTGAACTGATCATTTAGACCCGAGCTAGTTGCCCTCAAAATACTGGAAGTACAAACATAAATGGAAGAAAGTGTAAAAAAAAACCCAACCCAACCCAACTAACCAAACAAAAACAAACAACAACGAAAGCCACAAAAAACTCCACACACAAAAACCTCAAACTCAAAACCAAAACCAAAACCAAACCCCCAAAGTATTGTAGCTCAACACTGAAGCCAAATTAAAGCGGGCATGCCCCTGACATTGTCACAGTATTTTCCTGGTTCAGTCCTCAGTACAACACCCAATGCTCCCCTGACAGTGGGGGATGGCATTCCAGTATTCCAAACACAGCTCACAGGAATGGGACCAAAAGGGTTTGATACACATCACCTGCTCCCCTGGGATGCCTGGAAAACGCTCAAGAGCATTTTCAGTTCAATCAGTTGTCAAAACACTTGTCAAATTTCAGGAAGAATTACATATAAAGGCCAAATGCATAGAAAACAGGGGGAAGCCTACCTGTCAGACTTTTAAAGTAGAACAGATCGGAGATTGTTTTCATTTCCCCCCGAACAGTTTGGCATTGAGGGTACTGGTAGATAATAGGCTGAAGATGAGCCAGCAGTGCGCCCAGGTGGGCAAGAGAGCCAATGGCATCCTGGCCTGGATCAGGAACAGTGTGGCCAGTAGGACAAGGGAGATTATTCTGCCCCTGTACTCAACACTGGTCAGGCCACACCTTGAGTCCTGTGTCCGGTTCTGGGCTCCTCAACTCAAGAGAGATGTTGAGGTGCTGGAACATGTCCAGAGAAAGGCAACAAAGCTGGGGAGGGGCCTGGAACACAAACCCTATGAGGAGAGGCTGAGGGAGCTGGGGGTGTTTAGCCTGGAGACGAGGAGGCTCAGGGCAGACCTCATTGCTGTCTAAACTACCTGAAGGGAGGTTGTAGCCAGGTGGGGGTTGGTCTCTTCTCCCAGACAACCAGCAAGAGAACAAGGAGACAGAGCCTCAAGTTGTGCTGGGGGAAGTATAGGCTGGATGTTAGGAGGAAGTTGTTGCCAGAGAGAGTGATTGGCATTGGAATGGGCTGCCCAGGGAGGTGGTGGAGTCACCGTCCCTGGGGATGTTCAGGAAACGCCTGGATGAGGCACTTAGTGCCATGGTCTGGTTGACTGGCTAGGGCTGGGTGCTAGGTTGGCCTGGATGACCTTGGGGGTCTCTTCCAACCTGGTTGATTCTATGATTCTATGATTCTTGAGAAAGAATCAAAACCTGAAAAAATTTAAAACCTGAAGACTCTGCAAATGGCAAATCAAACACACCTGCAGTGAATAGGGTGTCCTTCAACACAGGGCTCTAGATGGGGTTAAAGAACTTACTAATCAGTGGCCTGTGGTGCACCATGTAAGAGGCCCATTGGACAGGAACCTGTCCCTTAAAATGTGAACCCCAGAACTACAACTCCCACAAGGTACTGTGGTATCATCTCCAAAACAAAATATGTTTTTTGACCAAAAGCCATAATATTCTCAGATTCGGATCTTTTCCTTTTTGAGTCCAAATAAGCATTGACATTTTCCATGGAAAGCAAATACTTCTCTCAAAATATTTTCTGTCTTAGCTTTTTTCATTGGAAATAGATTACAAATTGTGGATTTTAATCTACTTGCAAAGTCTGAGGAACCACCTAAAATAGAATTGGAAAATCTGCTGTAACTTGTTAAAATGGTTGAGCCTGCAACAGTGTATGCCATAAACAATATTAATGGAAAGACCTTTCAGAAGGACTGTCCAGCTTTGTCTTAACCTATGCAACCTCGTGGAGATCATAGAATCATAGGATGCTTTGAGTTGGAAGGGATCTTTAAAGGTCATCTCATCCAGTCCTTGCAATGTGCAAGGTCATCTTTAACTAGATTAGGCTGCTGAGAGCCTGCCTGATCTGATCTTGAATGTTTCCAGAGTTGGGGACTCTCCTGCCTCTTTGGGCAACTTGTTCCAGCATTTCATCACCTTATTGAAAAAAATTTCTTCCTTATATCTAGTTTAAATCGATCCTCTTTCAATTTAAAATCACCAGTACTTGTTCCATTGCAACAGGTCCTGCTTTAAAAGTTTGTCCCCATCTTTCTTGTAGGCCCCCCCGTTGAGTATTGTAAGGCTGCAATAAGGTCTCCTCAGAGCGGTCTCTTCCCCAGTCTGAGCATCTCCAACACTCAGCCTTTTATCATAAAAGAGTTGTTCCATGCCTCTGAGAATTTATGTGGCCCTCCCCCGGACCCAGTCCAACAGGTCCATGTCTTCACTGCACTGAACACTCCAAAGCAGCACACAATGCTTCAGGTGGGGAGTCTCATCAGTGTGGGGTAGAGGAGAAGAATTGTGATGCTGCTTTTAAAGGGTTGCCTCTTACAGACCCCCAAAGCAAAACAGACAAATTAGCATCTTATTCAGACTAAGCCTGGGGAACAGGATGCAGATTTGATAAGCTGAGGCATCTCCATGGCGAAGTCTCATCCACGATGCTTTGTATGGTACAGCTGCCCAGGTCGGATGCCATTTTGTGCTACAGCTCTAAGTCAGGTGATTTCAGCTGACTCACTGCAAAGAGGACAAATTCCAGCCTAGGATGAAGTGGAATGTGGGGTGAGCCCAGATGCCTAGATGGGTTTTAGCTAGCCCAAAATTCAAGTACCTGGTGACAGACACACACTACTTCCTGCAAACTGTGCGTAGAGCCCCAAATCTAAATCACCATGTTTAAATACCTAGAGAGAGAGATCGTGCACAGAACAAATTCCCTGGTGGACATAGTTATTCAGCCAGGAGGGGGAGAACAGGCAGCATGCAGCCAGGGTGAGGGCACTAAATGACTTCTGCCATATCACAGAGAGAAATTCATGGTGCCAGAAAACATCACTGAGGGACTATCGCCCCGCAGCTTCCCACACCTTTCGCCCTGCATTTTTGAACCAGGCTATAAAGTCATGGGATTTACACAACGAGAAACTCAAATTCTTTCTGTAATGGGTTTGCAATAACGAGCATTGTCTCAGAAAACTGGAACCATGTCCTGCGTGTTCCTGAGAAAATGCTTTCATTGAGAAGGGATGCATTTCAGGGAAATACCATTATTGTTTCAGGTTGCCCCTTTGTGTGTTCTGTAAATCTTCAAAGTTATTGTGACTATAATTCATCTGGGCCGTGGGCAGAAGGAGACATTTCTTCCAGGAGAAGGACAGACTACATGTGTGTGTGGTCCAACAGAAAGCAGCTTTAATCATGCGCTGAGAGTAATAGGCATTGTACTGTGACTAAATTTACTGTGCTTTCTGGCAGGCACTTTCTGCGGGGAGAAGTGCTGCATTTCAGCTCTAATCTTTGTTTTGTCTGTAGATTTTCACGATTCCTCTACTAACTTGATACTTCACAAAACGGGGCCCAAAGGCAGCGTCTACTTTTGCAAGCTCGAGCACATGAGTGTCTGAGTGCACATGAGAAGTGATTCACAAAGAGCTCTGGACACGTGGCTCTGTAAATCCCTTTTTACTTTGCTGTATGTCAGAGATTTTACACAACTGTAGTTACACTTCTGAGAATTAGATCCTAGCTGTTCGGTTCAGAGATACATTTCATTCACATTTTATAGCCAAAGGCAATCGAAACATTGAAGTATCAGCGTGGAGCCAACTGTGTGGTTAAACTGAAGTCCTCAGCTCAGCTTTTCTATAGATTTAATTGGCAAGACCGCGGTCTTTTCAGATCTTTTCAGACTTGGCCATCCTCTTTGTACAAAATTAAGAGAATTAAGGCCAAATCCAAGCGTAAAATATCACCATAAGACCCTCATTGTGCTTTTTGAAATGGACAAACATGACATGTTTTCCTTCAGTTTGATTTACACCATCAGCATTGAGAAGCACAGTCGTTGCTTAGCCAAATCTGCCAAATGTTTTCTATTTAATTACACAATGCAACCACAAACTCTCAGAAAAATATTCTATTTATTTATTTATGCAGGTTGATGAGATACTACCAAAAGACAAGACACAATTCTGAGGGAAAAAAGCTCAGCCTGGTCTTAAAGAAGAGGCGTTTATAAGTAGTCTAAGAAAAAAAAAAAGTGGTTGCATGATTTGCATTAAAAAAACAATCTGAGGCCAAGAAACGAGTGCAGAAAGTAGGACTGAGGCTTTTTTGTTCTAATCACAGTAAGTTCAAAAATCTACAGAACAAGGAGATAATGCTTCAATGAAATTGTGTCTCATTTTATGCTACGAGAGAGCAAGAGAGGGGTGTGTTACATACTTCTGCAGTCTTTCTTCTCTCTGTCTGTCCTTCTGCCCTGCTTCCCTGTCACAAGCAGTCCATCATTCAAATCAGAAGTTTGGCTTCACTTAACTGTGAAGAGGTGTCTCATTGTCACAAGCTGTAACTAGAGCAAGTAGTTCAGATTCTTTCACAAGTAGACTGTGTTTTTATGAATAAAAATATAATCTGGCATTGCATTATCTCAAGTCATAAGTATAATCCTTTAGGGTATAAACTGATCACCAACAGGCTTGACAAAGGAATGTCTTCAGGCAGTGCATTATTACCAGTGATGAGTGATAAGTTATGCTATTTTCCATTCAGAAGTACTGACTTGCAGTCAGAAAAGGTCTTTCAGTTTATTAGAGCAACATGACAAGGAAGAAAACCCTGTAATATCTTTCCAGGAAAGAAAGACTCTTTTACACAAAGCATCCACTCAGTGTGGACAAGGCAGTGGGCCCAGTGCTAGAGTCACTTTTCAGATAATAGACAGTTTTCAGATATAAAAGGATATCATAAAGTAACTTTACATTTGTCACTGAAGAAACCAAGTCTGATTATCACAAAAATAAACTCTTTCTTCTTCCAGAAAATATTCCCTTCAGACCCCTGTAGGTTTGGGATATATCATCTTCCTTTTGTGGTAAGAAAGTGTCTTTACCCAGGTACTTCCTTCCCTCACCTGTTTCTCATAGGTCTTGGGAGCTTTGGGGATAGCAGTTCCACTCCTAACTATCACATCACCTCTTGTCAAACAGAGTATCTTCTCAGGGGGCTGAGAGCAGTCTTCTCCCTTCCCAGCTCCCTGGGAAAAGAAAAATAGGCTCACTTGCAGCAGGAGGTGGTTGAGTGCCCATAGCTGCTCTGGGCAGTTGTGTGACAGGCGAATAATGATATTTTCAAAGCACAAATAACAGGCTTCAACACACCGTGGCATGGATGCCATCCTAGAGGTAGAGAGAATCTAACGATATTGGTGGCCAGTGTTCAGCAGATGGGGCAAGGAACTGGTGGAGGTGGTGATGAAAAACCTTTTACCCTCACCCCCCAGGAATTTCTGCTCATGAATAGTGACAGCACATGTAGGTGTGTCCTCCAGCAGTAAAAAAGAGGACAAAGTCCTTGGACGGATGTGGAGCAATGAGAGGTGTCAGAGCAGTTTCTGAGGGCACTCCAAAAAACCAAAAACATATGTGGGATGAGCTAAAAGCCTGCAAGGACAGAGCTGACCAGGCCCCCGAAATACAGACTTCAGTATTCAGCCCCCCTGATTCCTTTCCTTCATGTGCATTCTCCTGAGAAAGGGTGTATCATTCAAAGTGTTTTAAATAAGTTACACATCCCCCATCGTTTCTTCAATTGTAAAATGTTCTGCAGAACTAATTATTTTTAATGTAGGTTACAAAAAAATAATAAAAAGGTGTGGCAAAATAATAGTTTTAGCTCTAGTAATGTAAATTGAGAGCTCTTATAAAATTACCAACAGCCTTTGGAATTGCAGCTCAGAAAGACATATTTCCTTTTATGACACTCACTCCCTTCTTCATATAATATTTAACCTGTGGAGCTGTAAAGGTTATATGAGCTGCATACTTTGAAAAGTGTATTCCTCATCCCTCTGTTATGACACACAAATAAGTGACTAAGTAAGTGAAACTAAATAAATGAAGCTGGAGAAACACAAGACAAAGTGAAGTATTGCTTATTCTTAATCCTGCCTCATTTGGGGCACTTCTTTGTGAGAATCCTGAAGTATCTGAAGATCCCTTCAAAGAAAAGCTAGTTATAGAAAACTTATCCCTGAAGCTCATGTGATCAGGTAATGTACTTGATTCTCACAAACAGGTAATCCACAGGGCTGCACTCTAGATGGCTAAGTGGCTTTAACATAAACTCTTATTGCAGAGGGCTGGAAAGCAGATAAAAGCTTCATTTATCTTCAGAGTCCTTGCTGAAAATCTGCCCATTATAAAGTGCAGACCTATGTGAAGGCTGCTGGTGCCTTTTTGATGTGAGGGACGGTGCACTTTTGGTGAGGAGTCAATGACCAGGGCATTACTGGTTCCACTCCCCCACTCCCCATGGCAGAATCAGACCATGGGCAGGGGCTTTGCCCGTTTCACCAGCCCAAAGCATCACCATGGGAGAACATCCCTGGGTTCATGAGCAGTGAGAGCAACAAAGGTTTTACTATGGTTCCCATGAAAAATAGTTTTTTTGTGTCAGGATATTTATCATTCGTTCATGTCATCATTCCCGGGGTTCTGCTGACAGTTGTGGCATGGACAGCGTACAGAGTCTTTTATCTATGAATGTTAACATTTCTTTGAAGACTAAGCATGAAATATATTACAACAAGTTTACTGATAGAAGAGCTGGAATGACTTCATAAGAGGAGAGGATCACAGAAACAGACACATAACTGTTTGTGTCCTCTGTTTAGAAAAGAAAGCTATGCTCAAAAGCACAAAACTAAACAAATTTTGCATTTGCTTCAGAGGTTTGAAGCCGGGACCCAGTTCATCCACCAGTGAAGCCGGCAGGAGTCTTTCCATTGACTTCAATGGGCTTTTCATCCAGCCTCTGCTTGGTCTTAAGTTCTTTGTGACAACTTCTCCCCCTGCAGACTGGTTTCAATGGGGTTGGGTTGCAGTACACGTCCATCACACCCTGAGACGTGAACTTCTGAAAGAGATGCAGGTCCCCAGAGCTACTTTTCTGGGAGAAAACTAACCAACCTTCCTTCCAAGTGGCTTTGGTGTAAAGTGGTGGGATACTGTCTGCCTCTACATTTCTACTGCCTACTCCATGGTTCAGGAGAATTTTTGTTTCAAAAATGGAATTTTTTCAAGTCCTCGTGATACTTTCTATTTTCTTTGAAGGCCATTTGTTCTAGGATTAAGTAAATAAACCATCTGATTGACAAAGCCCATCAGCCTCAAATGTATAATTTTGGGTGTATCTTTTAAGTGGTGTGCTAAAAAAAAATAAAATAAGAAAATACAAAAGCATGCAATTAATGAATGCTCAGATCATCTAATAAAGCCAGACTTGGCAGTGGGTGTTAATATAGAATCATAGAATCATAGAATGGTTTAGGTTGGAAGGGACCTCAAGGATCATCCAGCTCCAACCCCCTGCCATAGGCAGGGACACCTCCCACTAGAGCAGGCTGCTCAAGGCCTCATCCAGCCTGGCCTTAAACACCTCCAGGGATGAAGCATCCACAACCTCCCTGGGCAACCTGTGCCAGTGTCTCACCACCCTCACTGTAAAGAACTTCCTCCTAACATCCAAAAGCAGAAACTGACAGCTGATGGAGCTCAGTAAATGGCTGTTCAAAACCCATGCTCCGGTAATGCCTCATTTTAAGAAATGTTTCCTTCCCACTAGGGGTACTTGTTAAGTCTGGGGCAATAAATGCCACTGCTGATGTCATTAAACTATTGAAAACGCATTTTACAAGGAAGTTAATGAATCACTTTGCAATTCTGAGGTTTTGGAAACAAAAGCTCAGGGAGCCTGCATGTCACTGAGAGATGCTACACCGGTCCTGCCGTTTTTGAACCTTTCGCAATCTTTTGCTGGTAAGAGCAGCCCACCCAGCATAAAAAGGCAGGCAAACGATTTTAACAGACAAGCAGTGTGTTGACCAAGGCTTCCAGCGTTAAACTATCCAGAAAGATTTAGACCGGTTTTTCCCTATGGTAAACTGCATATGTTAGTTTAAAGATGAAGAGAAATGAAATGTGTTATTTATAGTCTGAAATACCCTTAATATTACACACATGTCTATTTCACTTAAGCATTTGTTTGATAAATGCCCGCACTGCTGAACACCTAATGTACAACAGGATGTGGTTCCCACTTAAATTAGCAGATGCTATAGTTTCTGATTGTTAATGATGGACCTGTATGCCAATAAAAACAACTGATGGATCAGCATGTGTGAGCTACTGAACCTCAGCAAAAGCCCAAACTAATGAGAGAGAGAGAGGCAAATGCTTCAGGTCACAGTCAGCAGATGGGAACTGGCCAGATGTCTGTCTGGGGCAGGGAAAGTGCAGCATGCATTTAAATATATATCTATGTTTTTGTACAGCAGCAACCACTGGAAAGTTCAAATACTTGAACTGAAACAATGATTTTGAAGTTTACTTCTGCAGTTGGGGAAGAAAAATAAACAAAAAGGGCACATCTCTAAATCAGAAACCTCAGCTACCAGATGCAAATGGTCAATACATGCAATTTTGATCAGAATAAATGAACTGCTAAGTGTTACAAGTCAAATTAAAGCTGCATTAAGTAATTTGGGGACATAAGATGCCATCTGTGGGAAGCTGCAGATAAAACTGCATTTTAATTTTCTCATGTTTTTCTTAAGCAAGACATACTCTATAGTATCTAAACATCCATTACAGAACTGCATGACACATGAAAATGAATGGAGAATATCAGCTAAAAAAAAATACAGGAAAAGATCAAATTGTGTCATTTCTATTACAGAGCCAACTTACACATGTTAAAAGCTAATCCAGCTAATTTCCTAATCATGAAGGCGGTAACTGCATGGCAGAAAATGTCAGGATTTTCTTAACCATATGCTACTGCAAAATTACATTTATGTCTCTGAGTAAAATAAATAAACCCTGGTCGTTTTTCACTGAAAAGAACTTGCACTTCTGCCCAGATTCATCAACCTGGTCATGCTGTCTCAGAGATCGATTCATCAGCTAAAAGATACGCAGGTGCTTAAGTGCCTGACTGGGCACAAAATTCATTATACGTAGAAATGCAATTTGTTAGTGGATTGAAGCAATTTGAGCATTCCATTTGACCCCTCTAATAATGGAATTTCCCTGTACACACTGCATGGGAAACATACTTTTCCACAGGGATCTGATGAAGTCCTCACTGGAGTCAGTGATCATCTTCCCACTCGCTTTGGCCAGTTCTGAATTCGTCCCCAGCTGTGAGCAGGGTAGCTGCCTGCTGGCACCAGTCCCATGCTTCCCCCCTAAGTCAGGGGTGTACTCAGCTGATGGGTGCTTTGCTGTCACATTAAGGTACTATAATACTCAAAAAGGAAATTGCTGTCAGAAAACCAGTTGTGCTGTGTATTTCGATGTCAACGCCAAGCAGGAAATACAGGAAGTTTCCTTTGCAGAAGCTCTTTTAACACCTTAGAACATTTGGGTGAAGAAAGACCCCAGAAAGAACCAGATGAAGCAGCAGACAAATGGAATTGTTTTTTGCCAAAACCTGCTACACCTGGAAATTGGGCTGAGGTACATCATAGCAGCGGTAAGAAAATGCTCATAATAAACAAGGACAGTGCTGGTGCACAAAAGGAAGGAGGAAAATGGTATATACCTGGCTGCCAATGTCTTCCTTGGCTGGTGTAAGCGTTGAATGCAGCATGACACAGATATACCCATGTGGGGGGAGAAATGTTGTTTAGACATCCATTTCTGTAGGTTTATTCCTACTTTCTGCCATCTTTGCCCAGGTGACTTCGCTGTTATTCAAGAGCTATAGCTAAGATGACTACAGGACAGGATCCTCTCCATTGTCTTTCAAAATGTTTCAGGAAACACCCCATGAATCTTATAGCATCTATCTCGGTGTGTATGCTTTCTATCATGGGTGATACCGTGTCTAAAGTATGTGCCACTGACTCATTAAAATGTCTGAAAGGTAGAGGTTATTCAAGCACAAGAGAGCTCCTACTTGAAGGTTTGACTGAACAACAATAGAAATCTACACCTGCACAAGTTTCTGCCAAAACTGATCTCACACAACTGTTGATCTTGATTAAATTCATTAGGCTGGGAAAGATGGATTTCTATGCATCTTATTATGCATGTTTTACGGGTTATGCTCCTGGGTGGAATATAAGGTGTTTTTTGTTCAAGAGACAGTAAGAAAATCATGCTGAGACCCAGGGCTGCTTTAGAATTCAACAGATTCAGCAAAAACTTTGGCCAGGACTTATTTTGGACTTCAGTAAAACTCTATTATGGGAGTTTCTGTAAGTTTAAAGGAACTGTCTGAGAGTTTGTATATATTATAAATCTTATTCTGTACAGATTTTGCCTGCAGTAGCAAAGCAGCAACGTTTTTCAATGTTTCTGGCTTAAGTTATAAACCTTTATCCTGGAGCAATGAAATCAGAAAAACATTTTACAAACCCAGAACATGGGTCACATATTTGCAATATCTTTCTTTTGCATTAACCCTCTTCGAAAGAAGTTTTATGTCACAGCTGCACAGCACACATTGAATGGCTGTGTCCAAAATACAGAAAATAAACCACAGGTTTGTCTACACGTTTGGTAACATAAGGAAAATCAACAAGCTTTCCTTGCTGGTACTTATTCCTCCCTTCTACCTGCTGTGGGCATGTGTCTTTGTGCATGTATACACAGACATACAGAAACATACAAACCTAATTTCTGCCTTTCCACTTTGCTTTGATTTACTGTTGTGCAAACAAAAGGCTTGAGACCTGATTATAATCTCATGGAGTTAATCAGGCCGTTTATGTCAGTAATTAATCAATGTTGCCTGTAAAGGCTCGCAACCTGCCTCAAGGTACATAATTTATCCTCACCTTTTACTTTGCATCGTTGTTTGCATCAGTACAAAGAGAACACAAACACATGTGCTGTTGCATCCTCTGTACACCCTTCGCTCATTTGTGCAGAGGTACTTGACAGCTGAAAACTGTACACACTAAAATGTGAAACAGTAAAACAAACAAGGAATTTGACATTGTCCGATGTGAAAAGGGATAGTGGCTTTGCCCATGTCCTAGTGAACAGAATCCCCATCCCACCAGCTCCCTTGCCACAGGAGGACCAGGCAATGCTCCTGCCAGCAGGTGCTCCCAAAAGAATGGTAGTGGCTTACTCCAAGCCTGAGCTCCGTCCTCGTCACTGAGCTGTGTACTGCCAAAGATCAGAGTCTACAGCAGAGCATCTTTTGGGGAACTCCGCTTCGCTGCAGCTAGACTGAGGTATGTCTATGGAAAGACAAAACAGCTTTCTAGGGCTAATGTTTGGTGCTGAAATTCATGGACACTTTGTAAATATATGTGCCTAAGTGTATTCGTGTACACATGGGTGTGGGCTTACAGAGCTAGAAACAACTGGATGTCACAACAGTGGATAAACAGAGTCCATTGTGCAATGTGTAGCTTACAGCTGCCCTAAGCTCTGAGCAAACTGTTTGTGAAGGTATTATTTTAATGTAAGGCAACCCTCATTGAAATAGAACATGGGTATTGTTTGAGGACATTTTGCCACAACCCATAACAAGGCAGTACCCTCCCTGCCATAACTGACTTTTAAAGCAGGATTAGTACGTTCACTCAAACTGAAACTTGGACAGAGCAGGCTACGTGAAAAGGAGCGAGATCTGTAGTGAACCTACTTTCCTTTAAAGGATGTGGCATCGATATTAGTGTGAATAGGGCCTTTGCAAAAATCTAAGAAATTGGTGATTATTTGTTTTAAAAGCATTGTTTCCTCATAGAGTTTTTATGGCAGACTCAGGAAGACAGCACAAAACTAAAATAGTGTTTGAAGAGAAAGTGTGGAAAGATTTTAATCCTGACACATTGAGAAGTTTGGCTGACCAGAGGACCTGAAATGCCCCAGGACTAGACGAAATAAGAATACCTTTAAAAAAACAGATGGGAAAAAGGGCAAAAACATTTCCACTGTTGCTGGCACTGAGAACTTGTGCCTGAATTTTAAAAGAACTTTAAAATATTTTTTTCAAGGGAAGAAAACCTGACAGCTCAACCCTTTAATCCCCAGTCTGTTTCCTAGCTTTTTGGGCTCACATTAGAACCGTCATCTCTTCCAATTGCTGCCCAACACTGAATAGAAATATCTTTCAGGCTCTTGAATAGAGAATTTCATCCAGCTACCCAACTCTGCTCTGCTCTGGCATTTTCTAAGGCAGTATCTGAAGTAATTGCTGAACTGAAAGATTGTGCTTATGAAAATTTCTTTGCCACATTATGTTGTTCTTAGCTAAAGAATAACCCTGAGGTAGCACTTGCTTCTCCTCAATACAGAGAGGTATACAGAACTAATTCGCTCAAAATGTTTAACTTTCAGACGGAGAAAGCAAGGTGAGATAAATTCTATATTGTTATTAACTGAGTTACATTGCCTGAGCTCCATCGGATCCAGCATTCAAGAAAGGATTCATCCCAAGCCTAAATGCACTTTCCGGAAAACATGATGGGATCTGGGACAAGGGAAATGACTTGGTATTATTTTAGGATCCTTCCAGATAGGTGAGGAGGACTCTTCCCTGGAGACATCTGATTCCAGACAAGACCACATCACTGTGCACAGCACCCTTAGTCAGAAGAATCGGGGGCAGCTGAGAGCAGCCCAAGGGGCAACAGCCATGAAAGCATTTTATTGACAGGCAAAACTTCCACTGACTCCAGTGATGCGGTTTCATCCATTTGCAAGACACCAGCCACTAGTGACACCCACTCTATGCTTTTGATGAGAGTATAGAAAATCAACATGTTCTCAAAGCAATTTCCATGTTCTTAGCATATGGCCCATGCACTGAGCCCTTATTTGGGTCAATGAGAGTTTCTCATGCAGAACGAGCACAGAAAACACGCACAGGCTGTGCCTGAGAGGGGGCATATGCCTGCAATGGCTAAACACTTTAATGGGAAAAACACACTTTAACGAAGGAGCTAACTGCACAATCCTGGGCAGGTTTTATTGAGGGCATTAATTTACACAAGCTGTATGATTGTGTTCTCATGAAATCTGCCATGCATAATTACTGAAGATGTTAATAAATAGTCAGCGAATCAGAACAGCTGGTCATGATGATATCCAGCTTTTCTAAGAAAAGCCAGACTTTAACCTCACCACAATTAATACTGTGAAACACACTCTGACCAGTGCATGTGATGGGATACCCTAAAGAGATGAATATCCATTGCGCTCCTGGTCCTGGATAGTGCAAAAAGGCCTAAGGTTGGCATTTTCTTTGATGTGGACCTTCCAACATAATTGCCTTTAGTTGAAAAAATAAAACCCAAAGCAAATTCCTATAAATGATGCAAAGGGAGGAAGGGTTTGTGCTTTCCTTTGAAGTCGTGTGAGATGTTCACATAGAGATTGATGCTGCTTGAGAATGTGTCTAGTGTGTAGCTGCAGTCAGTTTTCACCACTTCTTTGATAAGAGTGATCACCTGAGCCTATGTGAAAGCCATAGTAGTGCACACATAAGTTATTACTTTTTCTGTATATATCAAAATGTTTTCATACCTTACATAGCTAAGTGCTATCTCCCTTTCTTCACCTTTTTTCAGTTCTAGCTGGCAGTTTTGGAAGTCAGTCAGTCAGCAAACCTGACTATGTTCTGTCTATATTGCAAAGGCCAGTAGACCCACTCTCTGCATTTCTTGTTTCATTAGTTACTGATGTATTTATTCTGACTTTCCTTACACTCAGTCACATTTTTACAGAGCTCTCTGTGTCCAGCATGCTAATAAAGTGTGGCTGCTCAGGTGCTGCTCAGGAAGTTCCACTTGTCAATGCATATTATCAGAAACCTGACAGTTTGCAGCAGAACCAAAAAGTGAGGGTAAAGTATTGTTACGGTTGGATAGCAGCTTAGCACCTGGAGAGGGCTTAACATTCTCAGCAAATAAGGACTGATGTTAAGTTACAGGACTAACATTCACGCAGGCAACATACAGGACTCTCCTTGTTGTCAGGTTGCCTTTCCCAATATCTGCTTTCCATGTTGAGCTTATAGAATTGATAGCCTCCACTTCCCTTAGTGCTATTGCTGCTATACAGCAATTGTCTCTACACCTAAAAATAGGTCTGATGAACTATCTGTTAAGTGTTTATACCTCTCCACTGGCCAATACAGAAACTTTAGCTCTGACACAGATGTCTGTATTGTATAAAACAAATCTCATCTCCTTGGTCCAAAGATTATTTACATATACAAGGCAAAACATACTCAACAGGACCATTTATTTGGTCCATTGGAGATCCAGGTGAGAGACTTTGATCTGATTCAGACAGCTGGATACTGCAGTGCTGGGTGTCCCAAATGCTAAAAGAAAGTCCTACCCATTGGGCACTGTCTACCCTGGCAAGCTCTCCTTGCTGTCCTGTGTAATCATTCAGTCATCAGAAAGTATCATCAAGGACACCGCAGGAAAGTCTCCAACCACTTCTACCCCTGACTGACCCATGCCAGAATCTTTTTGTCCGATTCCCTCTATCCTACTGAAATTAGTAATTGGCCAAACTGCCTCTCCTTTTAGGACTGTACTCCATTGCTCTGGACCGTTTGCAGATCCTCATCTCACCTCCTTTCTCTAACTGACATTCGCCTCAGCTGAATCTGTTAAGATCAAAACTGAGCTGCTTATTTTTTGGCCTCTCCAAGGCACAGAAAGCTCCAGGCCCACCAAATGTGCTGTGCCAGTCCCACCTTGCCACTGGCAGGTCCCAGCCTCCACAACACGACCACAGAAGGTGGCTGCCAGCCCCACAGCTGGCCTTTTGGGAACACCAAGGTGCCCTTGAAAAAGCTCCTGTCCTTAAACCTCAGAGGTGACAGATTGCAGCTATTAACTCTGAGAATATCCAGTTGCCTTTGCAACAACAACAGCATCAGGTTTGGAGGTAACAGCAGGCTCCTTTGATAAAGACCTCTTCCAAATACCAACCTGGCGGGAGAAGTACTAAAAGCATTTCAAGAGGGCAAAAGGAGCAGTGGCCAAGTTACAGGAAGCTTAGGAAGCTTTTTATAAGATGGTGATCTGCTGGAGAGGGTCCAGTGAGGGCTACGAGGATGATGAGGGGACTGGAGGGCATGGCTTATGAGGAGAGGCTGAGGGACCTGGGGCTGCTTAGTCTGGAGAAAAGAAGGCTTAGAGGGGGCTTGATAAATGTTTATAAGTATCTGAAGGCTGCCAGGATGGGGGGGACAGGCTCTGCTCACTTGCTCCCTGGGATAGGACAAGGAGCAATGGGTGTATGTTGCAGCAAAAGAGGGTCTGCCACAACACAAGGGGGAACTTCTTGACTGTAAGGGTCCCAGAGCACTGGAACAGGCTCCCCAGAGAGGTTGTGGAGTCTTCTTCTCTGGAGACTTTCAAGGCCTGCCTGGATGTGTTCTTCTGTGATCTGTGTTAGATAGGATTGTCCTGCTCTGGCAGGGGGTTTGGACTGGATGATCTCCTTGGGTCCCTTCCGACCCCTAACATCCTGTGATCCTACGATCCTGCACTTAAATATAGATCATGAAGGTAAACTTCTTCATTGTAGCATTTTACTTTAAAAATGCAATTTCCTTTCTTCCCTGCAACAGCTCAGCTTGTACCTAATGATCTACTGAAAGAGCCACAGGAACATTTTTCACGTGAAAGTGTTCTTTGCATTTTTTCCTTGGATGGCAGTCAGAATTATGTGTCCTTTCAACTTCGAATTAGATGGATTAAGTGACAAGCACACATGGACATATCTTTTCCCCATATTAGTAGATGTTTTCTCTTTTTGTTTTATGTATTTTTTGAATTTTTTTTTTTTTTGATACCCAGACTATAAATAATCTGAATATTCTGGATAGGTGGAGGCATATCATAGCATTCCAGCATTGCAGAATCAATCGCCTGTGAACAGCTCGCTAAAAGTCAAACTCTGAATTCATGCAAATGTTATCTGCAAAACTAAATATATTTCTGTTTTGTCTTACTTCTGGGTTTTTCAAAGGCTCTAAAATAGTTGCATGTCTGAATCTACATCGCAGTTTTCATTTTAAAATGTGAAAAGAAACTATATAAAAATAAAATACATTTGTGACCACCTCCCCACCTGCAATACTGCTTAAAACTTTCCAAGTGTTAAAAACCAAGACAGGTTGTATCTATTTTTTTTTCTTCCATCTTAAATCTGTGCTGACTGCTGAGAATTTTATCAAGGATGGATGTGAAGAATGAATAGACTGAAAAGCTTCATGGTTTCCACCCATGGATTTAAAAGAAATAAAGCCAACAGGGTCATTATTTCCCTTCCCTGATCCATCACTAATTGTTGCACTCTGAAATTTGGACAGCCATGATAAAGTGCAAAGTTTATTTGTTTGTTAAACCCTTCTCTACATTATATAAGATTATATTCCATCCAGGAATCAAGCAACTGCTATTTATAAGGACTACAAGAGTAAATTTTACTGTGAAAGCAGTAATTACTTTTTTTTTAATTTTATGAAAAATTAGGCAAATAGAATATCAAAGGACATAGAAAGCAATGAGGAAATCCATAGGGAAGATCAGAACAAAAGATTTAAGGGAAGTAATTTGATTTGAAATCAAAACATCTCAAAATTAAGCAAGAAACTTAGAATAAAATGAAACTTTGGAAACAAAATAAGCCCTGTGATTTGATCTGGGTCCTTCAGAGACAAATTTTAGTTGAACTAGAATAGAATCATAGAATTGTAGAATCAATCAGGTTGGAAGAGACCTCCAAGATCATCCAGTCCAACCTAGCACTCAGCCCTAGCCAATCAACCAGACCATGGCACTAAGTGCCCCAGCCAGGCTTGGCTTCAACACCTCCAGGCACGGTGACTCCACCACCTGCCTGAGCAGCCCATTCCAATGCCAATCACTCTCTCTGGCAAAAACTTCCTCCTATCATCCAGCCTATACCTGCCCTGGCACTACTTGTGACTATGTCTCCTTGTTCTGTTGCTGGTTGCCTGGGAGAAGAGACCAACCCTCACCTGGCTACAACCTCCTGTTGTGAGCTTTTCTTTAACCTGTCAAGTATTAATGTATGAACATCGATGTTTTTTGTCCATTTCTATCACTGAGTCCTTATCTCCTGATGTGGAAGCGCATCCACCTTCACCACTGTGTGTGTACTTTCCAACTTAACTACCATGGGGCAAGCTCTCCTACAATATCTTAAAGTAAATATTAGCTAAGTTTATGAGGCTGCTTATTTCATGACAACTTGTGAATGATTAGTCAACACAAAATCACCGCCCAGAGGAAGCAGATGACTGTTGAATGAGTTGAAAAACTGTAACCAGTAAAGTCAAGAGAGTAATGACCAAAAAACCCAGAGCTCACCATGATCTTTTAATGTATCCCTTATTGTGTGTCCTAGACACATTGCTCTGCTTTTATGTAGGCACATGCACATTTTCCATGCTGAGATGTGAATCATAGAATCAACCAGGTTGGAAGATACCTCCAAGATCATCCAGGCCAACCTAGCACCCAGCCCTAGCCAGTCAACCAGACCATGGCACTAAGTGCCTCATCCAGGCTTTTCTTGAACATGTCCAGGGACAGTGACTCCACCACCTCCCTGGGCAGCCCATTCCAATGCCAATCACTCCCTCTGTCAAGAACTTCCTCCTAACACCCAGGCTAGACCTCCCCCTACACAACTTGAGGCTGTGTCCCCTTCTTCTGTTGCTGGTTGCCTAGCAGAAGAGACCAACCCCCACCTGGCTACAACCTCCCTTCAGGTAGCTGCAGACAGCAATGAGGTCATTCCTGAGCCTCCTCTTCTGCAGGCTGCACACCCCCAGCTCCCTCAGCATCTGAAGATATCTCCAAAATGCAAACCACTGGGAAGCACCACTATATATGTGCTAATGAATGAAGTATAACAAGCACATGACATCTAGCTCTGGACACCACCATAGCTACCACTCTAGGCTAAACCAAGAACAGTCATGTATGTATGTACTGACTTAATCCCACTCTTTCATCTCTGCTTTTTTAGCCCACTTCTGCTAGTGACTAGTGACCTCTACAGCCTCCCTTCAGGTAGTTGTAGGCAGCAATGAGATCACCTCTGAGCCTCCTCTTCTCCAGGGCAAGCAACCCCAGCTCCCTCAGCCCTTCTGCAGCCCTGCAGAATTCATGTATTTCCTGCACTGTGTTACCTAAACCTAGAAATCCTAATCTTCCCTTTCTTCTCTGGTAAGCCATTGCTACTTAAAATACTAGCTCCTTATGCTATCTGAATTGACTGACAAATCTACTGGTGCTAGAAGTAGATGGAGGCACTTTTTGTATCCCAATCTCAATAAATGAAATTTGCTCTAAATGTGAAAAAGTAATTTGAATGCACTTTTTGATGTTACATTAAAAACACAGAGCTATTTGTTTTTTAAAGAGGGCACAAATCACAACACACTACTGTGGTTAAGTTAAAAATACTTTTGAATAGTGAAGAATCCCACGCATCATGAGCTGGAATAAGGCCAAGTGAACACTCAAAATCTGCCCTGCAGAAACTTTTGTAACTAGCAAGTAAGGAGTCTTCATCTACTGACCAATGACTTGGCAGTTACTGCTTTTGCCAGGCAGTGTGCCCAGGTGGCCAAGAGAGCCAGTGGCATCCTGGCCTGCATCAGGAATGGTGTGGCCAGCAGGAGCAGGAGGTCATTCTGCCCCTGTACTCTGCACTGGTTAGACCACACCTTGAGTACTGTGTTCAGTTCTGGGCCCCCCAGTTTAGAAGAGACATCGAGATGCTTGAATGTGTCCAGAGAAGGGCGACGAGGCTGGGGAGAGGCCTCGAGCACAGCCCTACGAGGAGAGGCTGAGGGAGCTGGGATTGTTTAGCCTGGAGAAGAGGAGGCTCAGGGGTGACCTCATTGCTGTCTACAACTACCTGAGGGGTGGTTGTGGCCAGGGGGAGGTTGCTCTCTTCTCTCAGGTGGCCAGCGCCAGAACAAGAGGACACAGCCTCAGGCTGAGCCAGGGGAAATTTAGGCTCGAGGTGAGGAGAAAGTTCTTCACTGAGAGAGTCATTGGCTACTGGAATGGGCTGCCCAGGGAGGTGGTGGAGTCGCCGTCCCTGGGGCTGTTCAAGGCAGGATTGGACGTGGCACTTGGTGCCATGGTCTAGCCTTGAGCTCTGTGGTGAAGGGTTGGACTTGATGATCCGTGAGGTCTCTTCCAACCCTGATGATACTGTGAGACTGTGAGACTGTGATATTTGCAAAGCAAAACTAGAAAAAAGCTGGTGAGGCAGTTCCAAATCCTGCTTATGATGATTATATCGGTGCATTTGGAGTCCATTTCAGGACATATTTTCAGTACTAATTAGTGATTTGTCACAAAGTGGTGTTACCAAATACATTTAAGATAACCATTTCCTAAGTGCAGGCACTAAGGAGCTCAGCAGCTAAGACTAAATGTTACAAATGCTACTGCTGTAGATGTGTCGTTGCAAAAATATTTATTTAAAATGAAACTCAAACTTCTTAAATGGAAGGAAAAGGAAAAAACATTTAATTGGGACAACCAAGGTGGCTTCTGTTCTGAGTAAGGCATGTAATACTTCAAATATCTTTTCATGAGGAAGGTCATGCTGCACAGATTTGTTCACAGGACAGACCCATCCGCCCTCTCCACTAAAACCCTCTGCAATGGTTATGGCTTGCATGTACCTCAAGGGAGTAGAGAAACACACTTCCTTCATGGAGTTTGTCTGCAGGAAAAGTGAAACAAGCAAGGTCAGAGCCAGTGGGGTGGCTGCCCACCGTCTCATCTCATTCCCAATATGACAGGACATGAAAAATCCAAGGGTTGGTGAACTCGTGGGTAGAGCTGTGGAATAACTTTGCAGCACTACAGTTTAGTTGTGGTCTTCCCTTCCTGTCCAGAACCCCCAAGCAGGAATCAAGTCTCTGCCGATCTACGCGCGTGAAAGAAAACATCGTTCTGGAGAGCGAGGTTTTCATGTACCTAGGACTGTCCACCCTGGCAGGCCAGATGCTATAGTCTGATGAAGCCCATTTTGACTTTGCATGTGCCTTTGCCACAGTTCGGTTCTCTGGGATGTCTCCACTGAAGAGGTGCCTGCTGAAGAAACTGAGGCGTACAAAGCTTGTAGTTGGAAATGGTCTCCTTCCAGTGATGGACCTGCACCTCACTGTTTCGCCATGTGGTGGAGCTGGTAGACAGCAGTTCCCCAATTGTTCCCTTCTTCATTTTTTTCTTGACTGGAGGTTGTTGCTATGTTTGGAATCTTTCTTTTTTTTTAACAGTTTTCACAACTATGTTTAGTCTGGTAAACTACCTATAAAACTTAATCTTTGCTTCTTGGATTTATATCATAAGCCCTCCACACTGAGGAAAACTTCAAAGCTTGATTTTTGGAGTGAGAACTGCCAAGTCTGACGGCAACTTTCCACACCAATGCTTAATGGCAACTCATCTATTATTCCATGAAGAGCAACGCCCCTGAAGGGATCTGTAGATCTCATTTTTCAATTTCTAGACAACAAAGGCACTTCTAGACCGTCGCCAAAGGTGGTCTAGAAGTAATGTACACAGCATAGGTAGAGCTGGAAACACACACCCCAGAAAAAAAACACTGTCTGTGTCCTAGCAAAATTCCTCATTTTCAGCACATGCAAAGGTTTCATGGCTATCAAGTAGATATAGAGTGGATCAACTGAGTATTTTGTGCTTCAAGAGCCAGTGCCTCAGTGATGTGCTGTTATGGAGACGCATTTTAGAGTTCTTGAGTTCTGCCCAGCTTTGCAATGCTCAGACCCAGGTGTTCACAGTGATTTAGGACCCAAACTCCTCCTGGATCTGCACCATGCTTTGAAAAGTCCCTTATAGATTTCCACCTGCAGTTTTTTTCATATAAGCCTTTCCAAATCTGGCCCTAAATGCATAAGAAGTACCTCGGAGAGTAAAAGGTCTTGCGATTAAAATAGCACAGTATAATTCAGAATTACTAATTATATTCCCTGCATTCCCATTAACCATCTGTGTTGCCTAAAGCAAGTGATGTAAATTTGCTATGCCTCAGTTTACTCCTCTGAAACACGGGCTTAATATTTACCTCTATTACAGTTCTACATGTATAAAATTTCATGCAAAATTCTCAGATAAAAAAGCACTTTGAAAGTCTATAGTGGCATGATCGTAATTACTTTCAGTCTTCATGTTATTTTCTAGACCATCTATTGTTTTACACTTCTCTCACCTCTAAATACAGTAGTCAGCTGTTTCACTCCTGAGAAACTGCATTTTAGATCATTTGGTAGAGGTGTTGATGGCATAAGGTCAAATTCCAGTATAACCAGTTTGCCAACTGAAATTCTCCCAATATTTTAAAGTGGATTAAGTATTTTTCTGTTTCTCTAATGTGTTCAGCAAAGCCATGAAATACCCTTTGCATTTCAGCCCCGTGTAGCTGCGCAGCAGTGAAGCAAGTTTCTGTTTCTCACTGTTTTGACTACAAAGTAGTTTGAATTACTTGGGGAAATGCAAGACAAAATTAATAACGCTGACATTGTGTATAAAATACCACTGTTCAAATCACATTTGCGAATAACTGTTTTATTTCAGATTTCTTATGGGCTGGTCCACACGCAGTGAAAGGAGTCTTATATCCTGTCCAGTCTCGTGAATGTATTCTAAATTATGGAATGAAGCAGAAATTCACCTATTCCTTTTCTTTTCCCACATCCCTATATCTAGAAAATAGTCTCATTTGTTAACAGAATAAAAAAGTAGGAAAAAAATAGACATTATGTACAATTTATAGTGTGGATTAACTCAAACAACGAGAAACTGATGGATGATAGATTTGTTTGGGCTATTACAGAATGCTCTTTCAAAGCTTATTAGCACAACTACACCCAGCTATGTTAATTTCTAATGGGTCACTTAAATTTTTGTGTCTGGGGAAGAACAGGTTACTTACATTTGAAAATCCCCAGACAAAATCATACCACAAAACCCAACAATGCTCTGTGTCTACTTGTGGTTGGTTGTAAGATAAATGATGACAGCATAATTCAGATTTAAAACTGAAGTTTGAGTTTGAACTATCAAGGAGTTCATTTGGGTTTGGAAGTACAAGCTGATCTCATGTTTACATAAACTGCAGTGACAAAGTATATCTGTGGATTAAAGTATGAGGGCCAGATTTTCAGCTAGAGAAATTGCAGTAGGTCCAGTGAACCCAACAGAAATAGGCTGATTTCTGCCTCTTATACCAAAGAAATTATTTGCATTATTTTTTTAAAGAAAAAAAAACCAAAACACAACAACTTTTTAAACTCTTCACACATACAGTTGCATGGATTCAGTTGTAATACAAATGTTTAAAAACTGTGGATAGTAGCTTCAAGGTCAGCTTCACAAATGTGTTTATTGTATATATATATCAACCATGTGTAAAATGAGGACATATTCTTACTGTAAAAGAACACACTGCAGTAATCTGCACATTTCTCTACCCCTTTGATATATATTTGAATTGCTTCATCCCAACATGACCTTGAAAGGTTAATTTCAAACAAGACTTTTTTTCCCCTTCAAAAAAATAAGAGTTTATGTAGGACGTGTTGTTCACTTGATGTTAAATCTCATCTTACAAGGGTGTTCTGGAATGTGTTGGAATAAATCTCAACAGTCATATTCCCTGAATAATAGCTAAATGTTTGTGAGTGCAATTGGAGGTATAGCTCAACATTTTTCATGACTAGAAAGAGCAGTGTTATTTTAAGACTCGGATACTTTGCACTTTCCTGTTTTCTCTCAGCATTGTATCAGTAGGTACATTCCTTAAATACAATCACATCTTGGTCTCTTTAGTCTGCAGTAACCCCCATCTGTGTACGCTTCTGATAGAAACCAGATTCTGCGTGGTGGAATCCACCGGAGCAATGTATCTGCAGCTCGTTTGTGCATATTCTCCACCTCATTTACATATAAATTGCATAACCCAGGGCATAAGGACTGCTTCAACCCCTCATCAGGGAGGTCATTCTGGGCAAAGGGAGCGGAATGGTGAAAGGTGCCTCTGGTCTATGCTCTGCTTAGGGAGGCACGGGGTGCCCATCAGCCCCTAAAGTGAGCCAGGTTTGCAGAGCCAGCAGTGCCCATCTGGGTTTTTCCCAAGGACGTATGCGATGGCAGCTGGTGTGGGATGTGGACAGAGGTACAGCCTGTCTGGGAAGGCAGCAGCCATCATCCACTGTTGTTCAGGCATGAATTCCTCAGCTGGCACGGTTGCCCTAAAGGCCTTTATATCTGTTTGATCCTCATCTCTCTTAGTTTTAAAAGTACTTCCTTGAGTGGTGTAATCATGGGGCAATTTTCCTCTCATGCCAAGTTTAGATATTGTATATTCTGCTTATATGTTGACTTGGGTGACATTGTTTCCCAGTTCCCAGCAAGATAGGGATCAGACCACCTCTGTGCAGCTCAAAGACCAAAGCAGTGCACCAGACAGCATGAGATTTCTTCAGAACATTTTGGAAGTGGAAATTGAAGTCATTTGAGGATTAGCATTTTGTTAGATGGGGAGATGAACCCCAAAACACAACATCCTGAAATTGCTCAGCTGTTGTTCATTGCTGAAGGTTTGAAGGCAGAGATTGCAATCAGTTCATGCTCTATCTGCCTGCCTTATGGTTTGCAGGATAAGAAGCAAGACAGGTCAGCACTGGCCCCCCTTTTCTCTGTCTGTCTAACCTGGTATTAGTGAAAGAAAGCAAAAAGGTTTGAAATCCTACTTGAAGCGGATACTCGTTACTTAAGTCAGCATTATGTTCAGCAACAACAGACACAGCTGTCTTGACCACACACAGACCATGTTAGCAATTGCCAAAGTGCAACGTTCTTTATGCAGCCAAGTCTTAAATTATGGTAAGCAATGAAATAGCCAAGGATGGTTTTACAAGAAAGCACATCAGCTTAGTATGAAATTTACCTTTCAGATAATTCTTGACTTGCAATAAATGTACTTTTGCCAGTTTTGTGAGCAGCAAGACTATGGAAAGTAAAAATTGCTTCATAAAAATAAGCCAGCAAGGATTTTATGTGAATGGGGCTTAATGACTACGCAATTATAATTTCTAAGTGCATGTAATTATTAGAACAGACACACAAACTTCTGCTTTCTGTAGCTTTCCATGGGCTTAAAAAAAAACAACCAAAACCAGAACAGGTTCACAATGAAAATTTGTACCAATCACAAGGCATTCAGAAGAGACAACACATTTAAGCTTCATTTCAGTAGAGAACTTCAACGTGTGCATATAATTGAGCATGGACTTAAGTTCTTGGCTGAGTTTGAATCCCAAGAGCGGTACATGGAAGAATTTTGAGTTGGGCAAGGAGAAGATGAATTTAGATTTGCCCAAACTGCTTTAGTCGTATGTAGTTTTGCATTGTAGGATTTGAGGGTAGGGTTAAGTTATTTTCCAGGTTGGTCCTACTTGACCTCCTTCTACCTAAAACTGTAGTCACAGTTTTTTTTCTGGCCTTTAAAATTCGGCCAGTCTTGGGCTTAAAAGCATTGCACAAGGTCACATCAGTACCAAAGAAATTAATGAAAGAGAAACTTATGAACCAATGATTTCACAGAAGTGTATGAAATCTCTGTGCTGTTTAACTTCGTCCCAGTTCCTGGAAGCACACAAGACCCGAACTCCTTCTCTAAATATGACTTTTCTCTCCTGATAGCTCTTACAATCTTCCCCTTCAAGGTGGATCTAGAAGCTGAGTAGCATCAAAGGACAACATCAAATCTCTGTCTGCTTATGAAGGACATTATAACTTCTGCTTCAATTCCACACTGTCAACAGGAAATCCACTCCCCATTCCTAAATATGTGCCTCCACTATCAATGTGAAGCACAAGGCACAGTCTGACAGCCCATGGGGAAAGGCACACTTCACTAAGGTTGGCCAAGTTTGGTCTCTACTTGTTGACTTCCTCTAGGAAGAAGCACAGTGACAGGACTGAAGTAGATGGCAGCTGTAGATAAACGTCAGCTATTTCCCAATTGCTGCCTTGGCTTGGGACTAGTTAAGAAAGAAGGGGATGCTTTGGGGTATGAAGTGGGTTGTGGGTGGAACCCTTTCATTATGCCTACAGAGATAAGCAGTACATGTGTCCTGCAAGGTAGACCCTACCTCACCAGCTTTGCTGGGGACTGAGACAATCAGAGTTGATTATTAAGTTTCTGTGTACCCTGCTCACCTTAAAAAGAGACAGCCATGCCTCACTGTTGTCTCCCTCTTCCATTATCTGCTAAAATCTGTATAACTAATTTCCAGTATTGTTTTCCGCCTCAAAGCAGACAACTTATTTTCAGAATAAACTGTTCTTCAATACGAGCAAACACCACAAAACACCACACCCCAGTAATGTTGAATCAAGCCACACCTTGAGTGTTGTGTCCAGTTCTGGCCTCCTCAATTCAGGGGAGACGTTGAGGTGCTGGAAGGTGTCCAGAGAAGGGCGATGAAGCTGGTGAGGGGCCTGGAGCACAGCCCTGTGAGGAGAGGCTGAGGGAGCTGGGGGTGTGCAGCCTGCCGAAGAGGAGGCTCAGGGCAGAGCTCATTGCTGTCTGCAGCTACCTGCAGGGAGGCTGTAGCCAGGTGGGGTTGGGCTCTGCTGCCAGGCAACCAGCAACAGGACAAGGGGACACAGCCTCAAGTTGTGCCGAGGGAGGTCTAGGCTGGGTGTTAGGAGGAAGTTCTTGCCTGAGAGAGTGATTGGCATTGGAATGGGCTGCCCAGGGAGGTGGTGGAGTCACTGTCCCTGGACATGTTCAAGAAAGGACTGGCTGAGGCACTTAGTGCCATGGTCTGGTTGACTGGCTAGGGCTGGGTGCTAGGTTGGCCTGGATGACCTTGGAGGTCTCTTCCAACCTGATTGATTCTATGATTCTATAAATAAAGCCTTTATATATAGCTTACAAAAAACTGCAAAAGAAAGAATATGTCATCATGATGTGTCTGTACCTGCAAAAAGTACAGCTTGTTTAAAAAAATAATCAACATTATGTTTTGTGGCAGTTGCTATAGTAGTAACTTCTTTTTCCATGGGAAAACAAAGTAGTTATGAAAACCTATGAAATTGTTAGTAGGTGAGGCCTTGCTGACACTTTTGGATTCAGGCCTTGTTTTTCCCAAGATATGTATATTTGTTGCACCATGAGTGATCTGAGAGGTGATCAGTTCTGTTGAGACAAAGAGGAGATGTGGCATTGTCCACAAAATGACACATTCCAAAGACAAACAGCTGCCTTCTCTTTTCCCATACTTTCTACCGAGCAACGATCATGGAGCAGATCCTTCCAGACATGGGTTTCCACATCCAGGATGTCTGGGAAAGGGTGTCCAGGCCTCAGTGCATGTGGTCTTCCAGTAGGGTTGTCTCAAGTGCATTTCTAACCTCGGTATTGCAGGCTGTGAAATCTAGAGCAAGGCAGTCAGACAAACATACTACTTCAGACATGATTTTACCAGCACAGTGGGAGCTTACATTGTGGCTTCTCTGTGACAACTGAACCTATATGCACAAACTATATGCTTTGAGGGAAACTTGTCTGAGCCACATGGTCTGTACAGTTCCACCTTTGTGAGACACCATTAGAGCACATATATTTAAGTTCCCAATGTGCCTGGCATTGTACTTTGAGCTTTCCCTTGTCCCAGAAGGCATCTTTGTTGAGAGGCTGTTCTGGGTTCCTCCTGAGCACAGACTGTTTGCTTTCCCCTAGAGGCACTGAGACCCTGCAGTACAGCAGCCCAAGACCACTGCACTGAGCCCAAAGATTCTCCATGACCTTTACTACACCCCTCAGCTTCAGTTATGTGGTGCTGTGGGTTTGCAGCTTGTTTTACAAGGGTGTTTTATTATTGGAGGTAAACTAAGGAAAAGATGTTAATTTTCTTTAAGCAATAACTTATGGCTTTATTTAAGGTAGAAAAATTTCAAGTGTAGACCAAATCATACTTTTAGCTGAATTCCATTGTTTCATGTCTGGCAGTGTTAGAGGCCCCTGCATTGCCCAAGATCCTTCATCTGTCCCCACGTTTTGCATGCTCTCCTTCTCCAGAATATGGGAACCTAACTGTTTTACTGTCTTTTCTTCAGTTCACTCCCTAAAGGAGCCAATTAAGGACCTCATAAAAAAATAAGCAAATATGTTCCACTCTCATTTGTCAGGCAACCTTCTGTCCCACCTCAACATGCAACGAAATCCAGATGATCTGTCGCATAGCACCGTCACTGGTTTGGGTCAGACTTGAAAAGTAAGTTTGCCCTGAACTCCAGCCAGTTGTGAGCCCATTAGTGGCTTCCATGTGAGGTGCCCAATATTAAACAGAGCTCACAAATTATGTGGAGGTTCCTTCATAATTAAATTTCTTTATTCTTCCTCTTAGGTGTCTGGAAAAACATGAGGTGATTTTTTCTGTTGGTTGGTTTTGTTTGTGGGGTTTTGTTGTTGTTTTTCTTTCTTTTTTCCTCCCTGGCTTCAAAGAGATGATAAAATGTGAAGCATTCACAACAAAGCCAGGTGAAGTATTTTGCCTTCATTGGGCTGAAAGACACTACTGTAGCTCAGAAAAAGGGAGCGGATGGTGGAGACAAGACAGAGGCAGAGAACCACTGGTGTCAGCAGTTGTTGAATACAACTGATCAGGATGTGAAAAGGAATAGATGTAGATAAAAGCATGTGCCTAGGAGAGAAAAGAGCCTTCATTACTGTTGGAGCTCAGCCCATGGGAAGGTACTCGCAGGGACTGAAGGGAACCACTGGCAGGAGTGGGAGAGGATCAGGAGCAGCCTGCAGGCATTGGAGCAGCAGGTCAGGAGAAGGATAAGGAAGTTGGTATGGTTGTACATCACCTGCCAGCATCTGAAATTAAAGTTGTTGCTTACTCACCCCTCAAATTATCCCTTCATATATTTTCAGCCAGCACATGGGAATCAAGCCCTGCTGTTTTAAATTAGAAGCAGTTGTGTGAGCATCACAGGCATAATGTAAGGATTTCAGTGGCAATACCTCTAAGCGTACCAAGGTGATTCTTTGACATGTACCTCAAGATCACCTCAAGTACCTGGTAATATGGCAAGATTTAGTTTCTGTATGAGTTGAAAACCCTACTGGTGTAAATAGACACAATTGTGCTCCTTGCAGTAGGATTTGGTGTATTTGTATCAGTGGGGAGTTTCCTGCTGTTTAGTGAGCTTCTAAAGAAAAGAACAGACCAGAAGAAAATACCATCTTTTCTGGGCTTATCCAGCAGCTTCTGAACATAAACTTATTTCTTCCTGTGCTGCAGTATTTTAAAGCCAGAACAAAGAGCCGATGAGAGTGAACACAGCTATGTGCTAATTTATAACTGCTCAGAGTAAAAGGCAGCTCCAACTGAGAGTAGCTTCAAAAAAATTGTGCCTCCTGTAAATTAGGGTAAGGGAACTGATCACTGAAGGTAAACAGGTGATGAAATACTTCATTAGTACCTCATTTGTAATTTACGTCTGCTGAAGTAGTTGACAAAGAATCAAAACGTAAGTGGTAGATTTCTCAGAAGTGCAGCCTTTGAGGTCAGTGAAGTGGATTAATTACAACCCAGTGTAAAGCACAGCCTGTCTCTGTGTCAATTACCAGTATTTGATAACTGAAATTATGTCAAGCTCTGTTCTTCTTCAAGATGCAGCCACACATTTAAAAATCATTATGACTGTAAGCATGAGCTGCACATAGCTAATGAGTTCAGCTCATTTATTAAAGTTCATTTTGACTTAGCAGATAGTAGTCCTGATTCAGAGGGGAGTGGGTGGCAAGGGATCCAGTTCTGCAAAAATAAACGTTTTTCTTATCCCCTCTCCCAGTCCTGGGAGGGAGAAACAAATTCAGTATGCTTACCAAAGGATCATTGAAATGTACTGTAGGAGAAAAGGTTGAGAGAGTAAACTGCTATTAAATATGACCTGCTTCTAATGGCTATCAGAGCTCCAATTGCTCAGTGGAAACACTGTGCTTAATGGGCTACCTGCTGTTCATATTCATAACAGCAAAATGACTGGTAAGGTACCTCTATCACATCTTGGGACATTCTTTCCTCTCTTCCTCCCTTTTTCACACTTTTTCCTGGAACTGCATAAGAATTGAGTAGAGTTCAATAGCATCTGTCCACGTGTTAGCAAAACCTACCACATGATTTTTGGTGGGTAACTCTATCTTGCTGTGGCTGAGCAATGTGCTGTCAGCACAGCAGGCAGGTAACACAACTCCTTGAATCTCATCCTGCACACAGCAAGCAAACTTTGAGAACAACGGTCTGGATTTTGATTGCTTTGGTTTGGTCCTCCGACACGAAAGTAGCTAATGCACTCTGTCGACATCAGTAAACTGACCACCAGGACACCTTTTTCTTTGATATTTCATGTGCACTTTATGCTCAATGGGGCTGCTGCTCTGGAGCCCACAGGCAGCCATTACTGGTGCTGTAAATTCCCACCTCTGGGAGAACTGAAGCCAAATCTTGGCTGTGCTGTCAAAGAGAATGACTCTGGCTTCAGCCAGACTTTGACCAAAAGGTAAGGAACAGTGTTGATTTAGTGAGATATTTCACTATTCCTTTCTTTCACCTGAAGTATCTCAGTTTAAGTAGGAAGATGCATATCTCACATTAACTGCTAAGATGGGATCCCATGGAAGAGGTAATTCCTTATTGTCTCTGCTCTAATTAAATGGCTTGCAGCCTGGGGTCAGAATATGGAATTTATCATGACTATAACTTTGTACATAACCATATTCCAGTATTTATCAGCAATCTTTCAAGAAAGCGACAAGTTAATTCTTTGAGGTGGACAGAGTATAGTCAGAAGGTTTTCTTCTAAAGAACACATTTCTTTTTAAGATTAACAACATGTGGTGCTAATGTTTAAAGTACAAATTTTAGTTTGTCAGTGTAACTTATCATTTCTTATTACACATTGTGAAATCATTTTAAGATTCTTTGTGCATCTTTAAGCCAAAAGAATATCTGACAGCCACCCAAGACCTCTGCTGCAGAGCCCAGAGTAAGTATGCAGCTGTAATCTAACCATAGAGATCTAACTTGAACCTCGTAAAAATAGAACAAAAGATATATTTGTGTCTCTGATTTAATAATATGCCCCATTCCAATGGAATCGATCACTCCAATGTGCTCTAGATATCTTTAGCATCAGGGTAATACTGTTGTGAATTTTAGAAGCACCTAAATAGATTAGATATGTGTAGTGATAGATTGAGCTGAATATTCACCACAGGGTGGCTTTCTGACCCTACTGAAATGAGCAGAAGTTATTAGCATCTACGTCAATGCGTATGGGATTTCAAATCTCATATTTTAACCTCCACCGTTTCAGGGGAAATATTTTATTGGACAAACAGCCAGAATGTTGAAACAATCCCTCCTCCCTAAATACTTTGCAGCAACAAGGACACTCCATGGCATCAATCAATCTGGAACACTTGAAAATATTCATTTCAATATAAGTAAAAATGTGCTACAGGCTGGGAATGAAGAAAGAGAACTGGTATGAAGGGTATTATAAGCTATGTCTAGACTTACCTGCTAGGAAAAATGATGGCTTGTGTCCAGCCCACACCTCCAGTTTTCTTTTCTGTGAAAACCAGATTGTTGGAAGGTGGGAGAGGAGAAGGAGGGACAGCTGGTGCATGCCTGTGTTTTATCCCAGTAGGGAGCTGATATGTGAGAATATGCAACTGGAAAATGGAAAATTCTCCCTGCGTCTCTCAGCTAGATACAGCTAAGTCCCACTGCAACCAGGGAAATGGAGGGGGGCTGTTTGTTTGTTTTGCTTTCATGGGTGGGTGTGTTTGGTTGGTTGGTTTTGTTTGTTTTGGGTTTTTTTTTGTTTGTTTTATTTTGTTTTTTAGGAATTAAAAGGTGTTTCCTCCCCACCCCCCCTCAGTTGGTTAAATACAGCTTTGCACACCTGCATTTTTAATTTATTTCTTTGTATGCAACTGCTTTAGTTCTACTGCATTTAAGATGAGCTTAGTATCTCCGATGACTCAAAGCCAGGCCTTCGCAAAGATGCAGGAGCAGATTTGCAAACTCCTTGTGTTCCAAAATGAGCTCCTACATGACACCAGAGTGATGGACGTAGTGCAAAACCGATCCCCACCATCTCCCGGTTCCAACTCTGCTTCCTGACCTCAGCTTCCGCAATACATTAGTACCAAAATTTTGAAGATATGCAAGAAGAGGTTTCATGCAGAAATCTAAACTAGACACTGATTAAGATATGCAGACGGAGCAAATTGATTTTTCTAGGCTGCTGTTCATGCTTGCTGCCCCTTTTAGCAGATATTTATCCACAGCTGGTAGGAATTTGTGCACCTCTAGAAAAGGTGTGTGGCTGCACCAGCCTGAAGAGGAGTGAGACAGCTGGTCTTGTGGGATGGGTCAGGCAGAAGCAGATGGCCCTGAGTGGCTGAGCTGGCGTGGGGACAGATGGCAACACGAGAAAGCTTGGGAAGGAGGACATATGGCAACATGGGATTGGCAGGAGCGCAAGTCCTTACGCTGAGCCCAATTACTTGTCTGGTGGGTCTGGATTTGCCTGGGAGAAGGTAAAAGGGCTTTTATGTCTTCCCATCCCTCCTTAGACACAGGCAGGGATGCCATGGATCTCAGGACGTAGATGTGGCTCTGTGCTGTACAGTCTGGACAGGAATGTCAGCTCCTGCAGACTGCTGAGCCTTACTGAACACTTTTTCTGCTGCCATTTCAGCATCTAGCAAGTTTTTGTCATTCTTATACACATTTATAAGTTTTTATTTTCATCAGCACATCATTCATCAGAGGCAGAAAGGAATAAAAAGCAACATGTGCCCCACTGAGATTTAGAAGGCTGGTTCAGCATATTGCTATATCCTTTGAGTCAAAAGAATTTGCCTATCATCATCTTAGAGAGCCGACGTATGATAAGTATCACAAGTATGTAACACGCAGAAAAATGTAAAGCCTGCTAACACCATACTGCATGTATTGTATATTCTCTCTCCCACCTTCCTTAATTTTTGGGTGGTAAAGACACTAACCAAGAAATCAGGGTTATTCTGGGTTATTTGGTTTTTTTTCACTGCTAACCACCAGCTACCGCATTGTACACGTAGATCATAATTAAAAGAATAAGAAGTTAGCAATTGGCTGTCTTCCCCTGCTATTTTGTATTTGGGAGGCAAAACTAAAAAGCTTTACAAGCTGAGCTTTTACGGAACGTGCTTATATACATAAGCCTCATATTTTTTAGTATGCCTCCTGTATTTCTTTGCCTTAATATAAGCTGTCCACCTAGAAATGACAACGCCAGGGAATATTTTAAACAGATGCAGAGGAAGTCATTTAGTCTGGTCACATTAAACTGCTGGAGGACTCCACAGACAGTACATATAGCACAGCTTGCTTCCCTGCTGAGAAGAGGATGAGGTTTCTTTTATAGACAACGTTAAGTGTAGTGAGTGAATTGCATTCTCCATATTATACCATACCTTTCATAACTGTTGTCACTACATTTTTCACTTTTCCAGCATTTTTCATTACCTTTTTTTTTAAATTGAATACACCATTAACAGAGCAACACCCATTACAAAAGGATGGAAATTAATTAACTAGCAGCAGTTGCAGTCGTGATCTCTGAACACAGAATATAACGGATTTGGTGGTCACATCGTAGAGATCAATTTCCTGCCCACGGACAGGAGTATGCAATCACAGACCACTGCAGTTTGAAGCTCTTGTTTATAGGATTAATGTCCTTTTATAGGAGAAGGGGCAGAAACGGTGACAAAATTAAAGATGATGCTTCAAGTTTGGGAAGAAATCTCATTCATTGAAAAAAAGACTACAGTAAACTGTGAAATCTCTATACAGATATGGATCTGGACTGCTCCAAAAATGGAGTTATGTTCAGAAATGTTTTTTTGTGATTTTTGTCTTATCTAAACAAGGGATCAGTGTTAAGATGGAGACTTTTTGCTCTGAAATCCCTCTGAGCCATGTTTGCTGGCACCTGCTGCTTTACTTTTTGGGAAAAAGAATTTTCACAGTAGCTGTGAGGAAACTATTTTATCCATTCATGAAATACAAAGGGGGTTATAATGCAACGCTTGTAAGTGCTTGTACTTGAATGGTGACATCCTTGAAAGATTAAAAGTTAGTTTTGTTGCATGTCTGGGTTTCCTGACAATAAAAATACACAGGAAACCTGTTAACATCTACACATAAATATGAGTTTATCTGGTATGGAGTAGTATCTGAGGTGATACAAATCCGTGTGAGTACTTGGCTATCTTTATCAAACTTGCATTCAAATGCTGAAAGGTCGAAGTCATAACTGATGCGTGGTGGGATAGCAGCAGGCAGACAGATGAAGATACGATGGCTGATAGCTTCTGCTGACTCAATTGAAGATTTGACAGTTGTTTTATCTAATAACATTTCCTTTATTCATCAGATTTCTTTGAAAGGGTCCATTCTTGTCGCCTACATTTCCCATAGGTTTTAATTAGGTTCTTGCTAAACTCAAAGTATTATTTTTTTCCATTTCCTTTTATCTTTTCCTATAGTCTGGAAAAACTGGCCTTGTATTTCATAGCTATGAAAAGTGTCTTAGTATCACAGAACCACAGAATGGTAGGACTTTTAAGCGACCTGCAGAGATCATCTAGTCCACCTCCCTTCTTAAAGCAGTTTCACCTAGACCAGATTACATAGGAATGCGTCCAGGCAGGTTCCAAAAGTCTCCAGAGAAGGAGACTCCACCACCCCTCTGGGCAGCCTGTTCCAGTGCTCTGATACCCTTAAAATAGAGAAGTTTTTCCTTACATTCAGATGGAATTTCCTGCGTTTCTGTCTGTGCCTATTGCCCCTTGTTCTGTCACTGAGCATGACTGAACAGAGTGCCACTCCATCCTCTTGACACCCACCCTTTAGATATTAATAAGCATTGACAAGATCCTGTCTCAGTCACCTTTCTCCAGGTTAAACAGATCTAGGCCTCTCAACCTTTCTTCATAACAGAGATGTTCCAGTCCCCTCGTCATCTTTGTAGCCCTCAGCTGCTTCTGGATTCTCTCCAGTAGTTCTCTGCCTTTCTTGAATGGAGAAGCCCAGAACTGGACCCACTACTACAGGTGTGGCCTTGCTGGGGCAGAGTAGAGAGGGAGGAGAACCTCCATTGGCGCGGTGCACCCCAGGATACCTTTGACCTTCCTGGCCACAAGAGCACATTGCTGGCTGGTGGTTAAGCTGGTGTTCACCAGAGCTCACAGGTCTGTTTGCACTGATCAAGTAGGACATCACTGTTCTACATGTTATAAATTTATGCATTCTGGTCCATCTGACCTTTGGATGATACCAAGACAATAAGGAACTTATAAGTTAGAAATCCCTCTGTAGAAACATCCTGAATCGTTTTCCTGTGGAAAGAGGGCTTCCCCACCTGCAATTTTGATAAGATGTTTCTTGCCTCAGGAGAATGTCAGAGAAGATCCACAATTTATTTTGGTAGTTTGAGGCAGCATTCTGTCTGCTGCATTCAAAAGGCCCCAAATCCACAAACTCTAAGAATGAAAATAAGTGTTTTCATAAGCAGAGCACCCAGGTTAGTCATGATGCTTCCAATTTGCAGCATCCCAGAAGGACGAATGACCTTGCTTATATTTGTTATTTTAGTTTTTCTAAGGGATGTATGATGAATGAGATTTTCCAAATATATTCATGAATAATAATGTCATTTTAATGATATTGCATCTTTGCATACACCAGATGATTACAAAGAATACCAATAGGGACTGATAACCACATCTTGTAATTGAAAACATGTCTAGAAGAAATACTACAGTGTGGCTTTGCACATTTCAAGACTACCCAGAAACCAATATCTCTCCTGAAAATGGTAGACTGCCTACAGCTATCATTCAGCTATTTCTGAGTAATGGTAATAGCTCTGGAATGACATCTGACTTGAAGCAGTCAGGTATTAAAATACCAGACAAGCACAGCTACCCGTACCTGACTGCACTACAGAAGCAGTGATCTGTGGCAAACTGCCATGGTAATATGTTCCTTTAAGAGTTGACCTCTCCAAAAGGCAAAAGTTCAAGTAGGCTTCCTATGAGTAAGGTCTGTTCTTTAATATCCAGCTTTAACAGGGAATTCTAGGATTTTTTTCCCCCTCTTCTTTTAGCAATGGCACAAGCAGTGGTAGAATATTTGAAACAGGAATGTGAAAAAATTATACAAATTCTACTTAGAGCACCTACAAAGTGAATATGAACTCCCCTAAAAGGTAATGTGTTTCTTACACTAGGGGAGGTGTAGATTAAGGTGATGGTGAAAACCGCACTGAGATTGTTTCGTTCAGTCTGTTCTGCCTCCTCCGTCCTGTGTAGCTGCTGATCTTCTTCCTGGGTTTTGTTTCTTTCTTGCTTTGGGGTGTTGGTTTGGTTTTTTTTTTTTAAAGAAATAATGGACATAACTCAGATGAAATTAAATCATCATTTTCTTGGGCATAATCCACAAGCCTCAGGAATATCTGATGAAATATCCTTGCATTTTTAACCAATTGTACTAATCCAGTCAACACCATAATTGCACTCAGAATCCCTTAGGCCTAATTTGAGTGTAAAGAAAAGCTACTGTGCTATTGTTAAAGTCCTTGGGTTTAATTTTTTACCAGCCAATAATTACAAAACACAGGAAATGACATGGTGAATGATGGAACTATTTTGAAGTGCAAATTTATGAAGCAGCTGCAGCAAATAAAGTGGTAATTTAATTAGGCTTATGTCCTAAAGATGAGGTGTAGTGAAGAACATTTCTGAGATCCAAGCTAATTCAAATCTGGAATAGTAATCCCACATTTAGTAATTTCAGTGCTATAGCTCAGTTAATTACAGCATATTAGCAAAATAATGAGATAATTAATCTTCAAATGCTGTTCTTGTCTACATGCATATTACAGAAGAATTTGACTTATCCTCTCTTTGTGTGTTTTTCCAAGAACAAGTTATGACTAATTTAACCTAGAGAAACCCTTACCAACATACCTAGATTCTTTTCTTTTTCAAACCTATCAGATTTCAGATAACTTGTTTTTTGTTTAAAGGAGAAAATGCTTTTATGTCAGAAATTGTGAGGAGAAGCTGAGAAGATAGCAAATTCATTTCACCTGTCGGTTAAAGACTATCGTGTCTACTGCGTTTGCTTTCGTAAGCAGACTAGATGGACTGTTGCTGAGCTGTTTAATCTGTCTTACTCCATTTCTTTTATCTCTTCTTCTCTTCATAGCACAGTGGTTTCTATCTTCTCTTTGAAAACATGTGCGTTCATAAGCAAAGAGCTTTTGGCACGTAGTGTGCAATGGATTTTATACAGTAAGCTTAGTACCAGACAATAATACCTTTGAAGAAGTATTTCTAGCCAGAACTTTATCAGATTTCCCAGGGAAATATTTATTTTCTATTTTATAAATATTAATATAAAGACTCATTTTCTGTTTTGAGCCTTCCATTTTGTCCACACCACCCTCGATATCTGCATACCTTTTGTTCTGTTTGCATGGATATTCAGCTGAAAAAAAAAAGTGACATTTTTCTAACAGGTGCTTCAATCTTTTCACACCACAGCCAAAATTCTCTGCCTTTTTGGAAATCCTATCTACTGCAGTAGGTGACTTTCCCATTTATTTCATCACCTTATTCACTTGCCTTGCAAGTCTGTTGTCAGTTTGCTTCAACTGATTTTGTGACTGCAAGAAACTAGTTTGATTTTTCAATATTTAATGGTTCCTGTTACTTTTATAATTTGATAGAACTGAAGCAGCTTTTCACACCTTGCCCTTACTTCCACAGGCTGTTTCACTGGTCCCATAACTCAGAAGCCTCAGGAACAACTGATGAAATATCACTGCGTTTTTAACCAATTGCACTAACCCAGCCAAAACCATAATTGCACTCAGAGTCCCTTAGGTCTAATTTGAGGCTAAGGAAATTATGAGTACAGTTTTGCACGCTGGGCACATAGTCACAAATATCACATTTAAATGCATTATTTTTAGTGTCACAATGGCTAATGTGTTAAGTAACTGCATAAACCCAGATTTTATCATCCATGGTAGGTGAGAAAGTACATAATGCTGGCAAAACAAAAGAGAAAGGAAAACATCTGCTGGGAAAGAGCAAGACTTTATATTTCTTCTTCCATCTTCCATATTTGGTTGACTCTTGTTTGAGGAACTGATGAGATCTACTAGTCCTAAAGATGGTGGGCCAAAATCAATAGACTTTAAATTGTGTGCTTCCCCTCCAATAATAGGCAGCGGTGTAGGGAGCATGCAGGTTTAAAACACTTTACCTAAATGGGAGTTACATACTGCTTATCTCATACAGTTGCTGGCTTTGTAAAGACAACTAGGCAGCTGCTATCTGTAGAAACAGACTAGTCCAAACAATCCAGATGTTTAGTATTGAAATTATACTTCGTTGAAAATCCTGGAGAATTAAAAGAATTCCTATATTCCTCCTCAATACTCCTAACAACATAGACATAAACAAGTAGATGTATATATTTAGGAATGAATATATACATGTATAGAGATGCAGCCCTGGTGAGGCTGCATGTGAAGTACCATGTCCAGTTCTGGGCCCCACAGTTCAGAAGGGACATGGAGCTCCTTGACAGAGTCCAGCGAGAGCCACAAAGATGATTAAGGGAATGGAACATCTCTCTTACGAGGAGAGACGGAGGGAGCTGGGGCTCTTTAGTTTGGAGAAGAGGAGACTGTGGGATGACCTCATCAATGTTGGTAAATACGTAAAGGGTGAGAGGATGGAGCCAGGCTCTTTTTGGTGATGCCCAATGACAGGACAAGGGATAATGGGTGGAAGTTGAGGCATAGGAATTTTAGTGTAAACATGTGGAGGAATTTTTTCAGTGTGAGAGTGACAGAACACTGGAGCAGCCTGCCCAGAGAGGTTATGGAGTCTCCGTCTCTGGAGATATTCAAGGCCTGCCTGGATGTGTTCCTGTGTGATCTGGTATAGGTGATTCTGCTCTGGCAGAGCAATTGGACTAGATGATCTTTCAAGGTCACTTCCAGCCCCTGACATTCTGAGATTCTGTGATTCTCTGATTTTAAGATAAGGTAGGAAATAGTAAAATAAAAATGTTGACTGCTGTTTTTTTGATGTACTCTCGTGGCCTGTGTCACAGTGGGCCTGGATGGATCAAATGCTCTGTAGCTGCCACCATAGCTGTAGTTCACTCTTCTGAGAGAGCTACATGGGTTGAGGCTCTGAGTATGACTCAGTTCACAGAATCTGTAGATTTCCTGTGCGCTGAAGAGCTCAGGAGACTTCATTCCATTCCACCACATGCTATGTTGTCCTCTGCTGCAGAAAGAATGACATTTACATTGTTCTGTGCTGTTCATTATTTTTTTGTTTTCATTTTAAGATTCTGTAGCATCATTTTCCTAAGATTCACCTTTACGTTGGAAAGCCTTGAAATCTAAAGTTCATATTCGACTGTGACTATGTTTCACGATGGTCAGGAGAATGTTTCCTATTTTTTCTGACTGTAGGTGATATTTTTTACTCTGAAGCAGTAACCTCAATGATAAAATATCTGAACCACAGTAACATCCAGAGCAATCAAAGAAATTATCGTTACCCCCTTTAAACAGAGAAAGAATGCACAAGATGTCACATCTCATGGGCAAGAAAGGTTCCCTCACATTTCATAACTAAAATGTGTCATAATAGCCCTTGTATGGTAAAAATCATATCAGACTATTCCACAATCCCTCTATTCTGCCCCTCATGTCAGCTGATTGGTCCAGGCAGAGGGAGCACAAGACCAGATCATCAGGCTCACTGGGACAGCTATAAGTTGTAGTTACCTTCATGTGGTAAGAAGCTTCCTCTATGAAGCCTTTTAATCAAAGATGACAATGGGAAATGATAGCAGAAAATTCAACTTTCTATCATTTCTGCTGTAAAAATCTCTCTTTTACACCCTCACCTTGCCCACATGGTTTGATGAGGAAAGGCAGCCTTGTAAGGACTCCTTGGCTTAGTTTATCCTTTAGAAATTTCAGCGGGGGTTGTGGGAAGAGCAGGCTGAGATGTCATGTCGCTGTGGTGGGTTGAGGCAGTGTATGAACACATCTAATTCACCACTTGTCAAAAGCTTAGTGGTTGATTCTATGACTCTATGATTCTATGATCTTGGTGAAATGAAAGCATTGAAGTTCAATAGTGAAGCATTTTAGCCCAAAGCTTAGAACAAGTTCTCAGGGAAAAGCACACATTTGTTTTGCTTTCACTTAGATTGGGTTTTCAATTCTTCCTTTCATTAATTTTGTTTGGTTGAGACTGGCTACAGACACAAATAGGAGCATTACTGCTTGGAATGACACTGACACAAGGCATTATCTGAGTGATTTATAACAACCCTTCTCCCTCTCAAGCTTCTTTTTCCACAAAGTCAAGAGAAATCTGAATCCTTCACCCTTCCAGTACAATAGTCACCACGTAGCAGAAATATTTAGTGTTGTATTTGTTTTCCAAAGGTATGCTAATAATGTTTGGTGACTTCCCTCACCAGGAGGAATTTGTAATTTGACTCACTAATGCCATAGTCCTCAGACAGGTGTCTAACTGTTGTAACTGATTCACACCTTACAGTCATATGACGGTTCTGTGCAGAATTACTTGATTTCCTAATACCTCATATCCTGCTAATATTGGAACTGCACATTTAATATAATCCCACTGTTATGTAAAGTGATTTTAGTAGCAAGCAATACTTAATATCATTTTTCTTCAATACATTGCACCATCTTAACCATTATTAACTTTCCCTTAGAGATATTTAATGTAGGATTTTAAATATTTAGGGAGACAGCCAGTCCCTGACTGAGATTTTCAATCCTGCATCTGGTTTCCATTTAAAAAATGAGGAGAGTCTCTAATCTGGTTTACGCTATCTGTCCAGGACTCTTGCTCTTGGTCACTGTGGCAGCCAGTTCGTAACATTAACAGAGAAAAATATCTTGTTAGAAAAGGGTTTACAAGAACTGTGAGGTTGTGTCTCTGAAACACATCCTTCCTCTCCAGCAGGTACTTCTCAAAACGCCATCATTCTTTCATTTTGTTTTGCAGATCTTTATACTGCAGCATCACTTTCAACTCTTCCTTCTCCACTACACCACGCGTCAAACATTTCTCCGTTTCTCATTTTATTCGTACTTGGTGGTAAGAATACTTCTGCCTGAATTTATACATCCTTTGAAGCTGACAGGCCACAAACAAAAGCCTTGGCTTGAAGGAGAAAGAAACTTCAGTTTCATGACTGAAAACTCACAGAATCGTAGATGGTTTGGGTTGGAAGACGCCTTGAAGATCATTTATTTCGCTGCCATGGGCAGGCACACTTTCCACAAGGATCAGATTGGTTGAAGCCGCATTCAGTGTGGCCCTCCAGGAAAGGAACATCCACAATCTGAGTAACCTGTTCCAGTACCTCACCACACTCACAGTGAAGTCTTTTCTTACATCTAGTCTAAATTTATTATCTTTAGTTTAAAGCCACTATCCCTTGGCCTATCATTACATGCCTTTATTAAAAGTCTGTCTTGAAATGTCTTGTAGGTCCCCTTTAGGTATTGGAAAGCTACAGAAGGCTCTCTCCACAGCCTTCTCTTATCCAGGCTGAACAACCCAACTCTCTTAGTCTGTCTTCATAGGAAATGTGCTCCAGCCCTCTAGAGCACCATATTTGCCCAGTGATACTATACGCTTGTGTCAGATTTTGTGGTCACAGCTGAGACTTTATTTGGAGAGACAGTTCATTCAGCTTTGCAGTTGTTACCATAAATTGGAAGAGTGCCCTCCATGGATTTTCATCTTTTCCACGTGAACTGAGCACAGATGCTGAAAAGATTCTTCCCCTCGTGGTGTCCCCAGCCACACTGTGCTCTTCAGAATGAATGGCCTTAATCAGAACAACATGAAAAGGCTTAGCACACAAAATAAAGTTGTTGATGTGATAGCAGAAGCATAGACTCTTTATCTTGAGGCAGAGCAATTCCCTGGAAGAATGTATAACCAACTGATGTTAATGGCACTTCATAGTGGTTTCCAGGATTTCTAATGAAAGACAGTGTGCTTCAAACAATAGACTTCATCTCAGGAGACCTGCTCCTGTCTCCTTTCTTCATCTACCAGCTATGTCTCTTAATCACACTGCTTTCTGCTCTCTGTGCCTCCATTTCTCTGCCGGCAAACCACAGACAAGGATTTTTTCTCCCTTTAAAAAAAAAAAAAATCTAAAAAATGTAGTTGCTGTTACTAATTGTAGTAAATGCACAGAATTGTACATATTAGGAGGTAAAAGGTACTTAACCTCTCCAGAAACCCCTTCCAAAAATCGTGAAGGAACACGAGCAGAAGCATACAGCACAAACTGAGGCAAGCAATAGGACATTGAGTTGTGTTGTGCCGAGATGTGTATGGATGTGTACTGAGATTACACTTTGGTTGCCTTTCGGTGTAGTCAGATTTTATCTTCATAGAACAATTTTATTCAAAAATTAAAGCATTTTTAGTTGCATTTTGGGTAGGGATTTCACGCTGCATGGTGATCTTTTAGGGAGGCTGGGAATGGAAATCTGATCCCCATGAGCTCAGAGAGAACCATTTTTTTCCTCCAGGGTGAGGCAGCAAGTCAGCAATGTATTTAAGTATGTAGCTAGTTTTAAGCATTTAAAAAGTCCCAAATCAAATTCCTGCAGAACTTGTGAAAACAAAGCTATGGAGGCCAGATATTATCAAGCAGTGCCATCCAACTCCATTTTTCTCAGCTGTTTGTTGGTTTTCTTTTGTTTTGTTTTGGTGAGGGTTTTTTGGGTGTGTGTGTGTTTGTTTGTTGTTGTTAGGTTTTGATGATGGTGGTGGGGTTTCCTCCTTTGTTTTTTCCTTTTTGGTATTGTATTTCATAGGGAACTGGGCGTTATATAATGGAGACAAAGAGATTTCCCAAAACTTCCTTCAGGGAACTGGGCATTATATAATGGAGACAAAGTGATTCCCCAAAACTTCCCTCAGGTATGTTGGCACAAAGGATATTAATTTAGATAGGAAACTACGTTATGCAGCAGAAACCTGTCCCTTCCAGCAGATGACTTTGTGTACATGTCACTAAGGAAAATGGTGTGCCTATTTTTTCTGAGCATATGTTTAGGCAAGACTTGTGTGATCCAGGAAACAAAAGGCTGCTACATATTTTCTTAATCTTTTAACATTTTGCAAAAGATTCAAGGCCTCAGTATGTTCCTCAAGGCTCTCTCAGTTTTCCCCTTATGCTACATTAGTTGCTTTTCCCCTCCTTTAGTAATGTAAATACATGACACTTACTGGAACTAAGCAAGGGTACATTATGATGCATCTTACATTAAGCCCTCATGGGCCTATACGCCCCAGGGTGGATTTTCTACTATAGCCATTACTCTGCTAGCACAGAGTCTGTGTATCAAACTCTACTGCATGATTTAGAGATGGCTTAAGAGAGTTTACACATTAAATAACAAGCATTGTAAGCACCAAAGATGCTTGGACAGCAGCTGCCTAATGGGCCTGAAATCCTGATCTAGTCAATAACCACAATATTCTCATTAAATCTGTGTTTACTTTGCTGATAAAGAAGTTTACTCACTTAAACAGAAAATGTCCTTCTATAAGGGAATTAAAGTGTGAAAACCTACTATGCATGAGATTGGAAAATAGGATCTCTGTGCTCTTGTGCTGGAATAGAGAAGTCAAAGATGTTCAGTGTATGGACTGTGCATTCACTATTGTCTGATGCTGGCATCCTGAACTGCTTCACTACAACATGAGAAAGTTCCACAGAGCATAGTCAATAACAAAATGTCTCATAAGGGCAAAAACATCCAAACAGATCCAAATAAGGATCCAGCCATGAGACGGATTCTGTAGCAGAGCACAAATCTCTGCTCCTCAGCAATGCATCACTGAACTGCAGTACCTCAGCCAAAGACATATCTCATTACATTGCAAGTGCAGAAGACAGTTCCTCTCTACCTGGATCAAGCCGCAGAGAAGATATGATGTATGCTAAGGCCATGACAACATCATACAATAAGAGGACATTCAGAAGGGACTAGATTAAACATATTTAAGTGGGATTCTTCACCATACAATACTCTTCTTTGAATCTTAAAGTCTCTGAGCATGTGGACTATTGCAGTCTGAGTCACTAGAAAGGTGAACAATAATTTGTCAGGTAAACGAGCACGACAATGTGTAAAGAGAGCTGATTTGAGTTGGAAAAGTGCATTTGGAATTGGTTTTGCTTTCAGTGATACAATAAGGTTTGGGCTTGTGCTGAAGTCAATTACCTTGCCAAGGGCTATTTTTACAGGGAGTTACTATGGAAAGAAGCCAATTAGACATAAAAGAATATTTAAAAGTAGAAAGAAATGCTTTCAATGGATACAGGGAAAAGGTTCTCTTGAGAAAACAAAGCACATGCCTAATCATTTGAGCCATATTCTTCCCCCAGGTGCCCTAGTGCAAAACCAGGTTCTTTCCAATGACTTTGAGTGAATTATTCTGCTTTTAATTGGGAGCAGAATCAGGCCTATTTTGCTCATTGGATCTATTTAACAAATTCGAAGAATGTGAATTTTCTAACCAAACATGAGTCTGCACTAGACCACCTTCTGGGTTGGCTTCATTTATGTAGGCAGCAGAAGCTTTAATTCTTTTTTTTCTCTTTCTTGTTTGTTTGTTTGCTTGGTTGGGGATTTATTTGTTTATTTTGTTGCTGTTGTTGGTTTTGTTTTGTTTATTTTTTTTGTTCTTGGGGTGGGGCTTTAATTATTTATTTGAAGGGTGAAAATCATTAGATATATAAAATCTGGTTCCAAGTGCATGGTGGCTGCTTTCTGCTAGTGAAAGTAATTGGATTTTCTTCTATCTTTATATGTAGCATGATTGATGCTGTTTTCACTGTTATTTTGGGGAATTTTTGCTTAATTTGGAGCAAGATTTTTTGAATCAAAAGTTTACAGTTGACAAAGGCTTTGGCTTTCAGTGCAAAGAGGGATACATTTTACGCGGATTGCTCGCATGTTTGTGTGAGAGTGCATATGTGCGCGCACACACAACACACATTAACAAGTAATAAAAGATATCTCTGTGGTTCATTTACACAGTGGAGATCAGATTATGAAAGGTTAAACCATTAAACAAATGCTAATGCACTCTGATGCCTGGACCTTGTCCAATAGTACCTGCAGCAGCTGTCAACCTAATTAAGCCAGATGTGCGTAAGTGTAAACGGACCTCCCAGGAGGAACAATAACAGATTTTGGGTCCTTAGGGGGCTCAGGCACCAATGCATATAGTGTTTCTGAAGGAAACATCACCCCTACCTTGTGAGTTTTCTGCTCATTAGTACCGTCCTCATTGTACTCCTGTGGGACCAGGATGGAGGAGGGGAAGTCTCTTTTCATTCCAGCTAAGGACAGCAAGAATGCTCACTTTCAATTGATTCTGACAGTCATGACATTTACTCAACACTCTAATCTCTATTTTTCTAACCTCCACTTTACTCTGTAGCATAGTTTAAAAGTGACATTTATTCTAGGCCGAGTTTGCCAACCTTTATATGCATTTAGGCAGACTTTAAGCTGATAGAGCTCTAAGATCTTAATGATCCTTTCAATAGCAACAATAGAGATCTATAGAGCAGGGACAGGGAAATATTATGATTATATAGTGTGCAATAATGTGTTAAAAAAACTTTAAATCCTTTTACAGGGTGAAAATATGATGTGAAATTAACAAAAACCACTTAGCAATATTTTAAACCTGCTGGAACTTGCAGCTGAATTGTTTCTTGTATGCTATTAACAGCAACAGAGGAAGAGGCTAGAGATGTAGACCTACAGACCTTCACACCTGGTAAAGGAAAGACAAGTCTGAGAGTTCCCATACACGTTGAACTTAACACCTACTCTCTCACTTAACAGCCAAGTGAGTGACACCTTTCCCAAAGAAGAACAGCAAACTGTTGTAAAGCCACATCACAGAATAAAACCAAGTGTGGCTTCTCTTGACCAGATCATCTGTGAAGAACACAAAGACCTCCACTGAAGTCTGTCTGGGAGGCCTGTCACCTACACTGTCTTTGGATCTAGCCCTAAGTTCTCCTCAAGTCACCTGTGATGATCTAATAAAGATGTATGGTGTCATGTTGCCTTAAACAAACCTACACCTGAGAATGTGCAGTCATGCAATAGTTTTGCTTTTCCTGGCATTCAGCATCCACTACCTACTGGGGCATTAAATTCAGTTACAGCTGTGTACTGGCTAGAACCCTAAGATTGTATTTTAATGCAATTTCCATAACAGATTTCTTTTCTATTGGCTTTGCCTGTAAGATATCTTGTTGTGAGACCGGAACATATTCCTGATGTCATAGCTGAGCTCTCTGGTGTGGTGCTGGGTTAAGAATTGTTGAGCCAGTCTTTGCATTCAGTGCTGCAAAAGACAAAAGGGCATAGAACTTTGAAGATAGCAGGTTTCTCCTCTTCCATCATTACCAACTGATGTTAAATGCATCGTGTATTTGTGTTCTTAATACCAGATTCCCTTGGCTTGCTGACAATAGTGTGACTAAATGCTTATGCTAGCCTGCCTACAGCTGGAAGGTAATTTTTTATGGTGCATTGAATCTCGATGTTCTCCTTGTTGTTTTTAATATTCCTAGTTCTAGCACAAGGAGACAGGTTTTTGGACCCAAGCTCCATCTGTGTGCTGCAGCTGTTGTTGGCCAGAGCCCAGGTCTCATGCTCCATCAAGTGCCAAGCTGCAGATTCAAGCTAGCTTTCATCCCTTCTAGACCAGGACTCTGATCATTTTTGGGGTACAGGAAGGTCAGGAGGCTCTTGCTTGCAGCTTCCTCCATGGATCCATTCTGGGAAAGTTTGCCCAAGCTCTTAAACTGTCCCCTCCCTCTTAGCACATGGGCGGTGATGATAGGAAAGGAAGCTGAGACTAATATTTTAAAAGCATTAAGGAGTACACTTCATAAGGTAATTCATCCTTGTGGTGCTCTGGGTACTTTTTGAGCTTTTCTGCTGTGACAGGCCTAAAAGGGGACTTAGTGCCTAATATACTACATCGATATGATGTGTATGTATGTATATATATATATACACATACATATACACAGCTAATACACTGCAGAACACATAAATCCCTGGTGTCATACCAGGATAGGCATTACTACAATTGGATTAATGTAGGCAACCATACAAGGTAATTCTATTGAACTGACACGTCTGTACTGCAGAGCACTGAACCACCTCTATGTGCCAGCTTGTTGTAGCTTCCATGGTGATGTCTACTACAGTATCTCACTGTACCAGGTAAAATACTGGAGGACCTATCTGGGGATTCATCTGAGTACTGCAGTACAGCTATCTAAATCTGAAGCAACGTTCCTAGACCTCCGGATCTTGTACCGTGGTTAGAGTAGTTGCCACACCTCACAGCCTAATGCAGACCACCAAAACAGATTTTAGTTATCTAGGCTGTCTGAACGTGCCTCTTTTTCCATATTAGCTGTAGAGGTAGCCTACTTTAACTGCTCAGCTCCTCTCCGGCATGGCAGATATCTAAGGTTACGTGAGAAGAGTTTCACTTGCAGTTTATGAAATGAAATAATTTTGGTAGGTGTGAGCGAGATGGAAACCCATTCAGCCCTGTCAGAAATAGGTCAGTTCCTGTAATGCTGAGAACAACAGCTCTAAGCAATTAAAGAGCTGCAAGGTCAAATCCTTTGGTGCCTTTGGAGTCTAGTGAATATAAGAATGGATAGCACCTAAGCACGACAGGTTGGGTTGCAGATTTGAACCTAGTTTGCCAAATCCCACAAAAGGAAATAGATGTCTCTTTAGGCACCTAAATTCTTTATTTAATGAGCCTCTGAGTCCTTCAGATACTGCTGGTGAAATACCTAATAAAGTTGCACATAATTGCAGTGTGCATGTAACAGAGTTTGGTCTCTGAGCAGTATAATTCCAGTTTTAATATGTCAAATAATTTTTTATACAATGACATGGAAATATGTTACACAACACAGTGATAAAACAGAGATAATACATTTTCTCACTCTGAAATGCTAAACTGTAGACTGGGTAAAGGAATGACTTTTGTTTCAAGCCCATTTAATCCAGAAGAAATGGCTGGTGTAATATGCTTTCCAGTAACCTCATTTCTCTCCTATGAGAAGAAGACTAATATCAGTGGAAATGCTGAGCATATTTGGAAGGCTTTGAAACCAATTAATCACCTGCAGAATTTTTCATAAAACCTGATTTCATTTGGGACAAAGTGAGAGCTGAAGCAATTTAAGGATGTCAGATTGAAAAAGTTTTAACAGGTAAACACGCAATTCCATGAGTGTCAGAATTAATCACTCCCACTTTCCAATGGATTTATTTCTTGTGATTATAAAGTGGCACATTGATTTAAGCTTCCCCTGCTTTTGGGGCTGGGACTCCTCACCATAGGAATTTAGGAAGGAATCTGGGCTTGCAGGCTGTGTGAGAGGTACAATACACTGCAGTATTTTAATGGCTTTGGACAACTGAAGCTAGGGAGTGAATCATGGAAATTGTATATGACTTGTAGCTTAAATAGTGTGCATGAACTCTATGAGATAATGGCCATTGTAATCCTTTGTGAATGTGTGGAGTTGTTTGATGGATCCATTTTTAATTCACAGCAATACACATTTCCTAGGTTCATACTTTAAATAAGAAAAAAAAGGAGAGAGTATAAAAACCAGCAAAGGAACTTCTGTCATCTTCTGGCTAAGCAGCCTTAAGATCAGGTAGAAAATATTTATCTCATACAAAGTTGCAGGTTCAGAACTGGTTTAATCTTTAGACCAAAAGAAAAAATAAACTGAGATTCATTCATCTCTATTATCTAGATTTTTTTTTTCACTGTACCCAGCAAAATGGCTGTGACCAGAAGCCTGCCACTCCAAAACCAGCTGAAGCTCTGTGAGCTCCTTTATGTAATGGTTGCAAAATGAGTGGGGTTGAGAAGCACCAACGTAAGTCTGCACTTTGGAGGTGTTCTAGCACAGTGTAGACCTAGCACTTAGGGAGATGGTTTAGTGTTGACCCTTTAGTGCGGGGTCGAGGGTTGGACTGGATGGTCTTTGATTCCGTGATTGTGTCGTTCCGTGATTCTCTCAATGTCCCACACTAGCCTTTCAGAAAACAGGACTCTTCTTAATCCCCATGTCTTTCTCTTTGAGGACTTTATCTTTAGCATTAGACTTAAGAAATGCTGCCATTTCAGTGAGAGTTAGTGCAACTGGGCAAGTGACAGGGGTAGAGAAGTACATCTAAAGCACTTCACTGGCTACGTTGCTAATTTATTTCCAGCTTTTACATACCTGTACACAAACTCATAAGTTTTAAGATCTTGAAAACATAGTTTAACCCTTTCACTTTCGATTAATAATTATCTTCTCCTACGGCTTCATTTTATTCCCTTGCTGAACTTTTTCACAATAATTTTATTTTTCAATGATACATAAATTTATGAGTGGGATGGACAAACAAACTCAATTAGATGGATTCAGAAAGACCATGTCCGGCCTTTTAAAACCTGTCCTTTGTCTCTTTGATCAAAATGTGCAAAGATAAAACATGAAGACAAAAAAAGCTATGAACATCTTAGTTTACAACTTTGCTTATTTCATCGATGTCATACAACTGGATCACATGCATAGGGAAAAGATGTTTTTGCTAAGTGTCAAATGTAAGGATTAGGTTACAACTGCAGCCCAGTTGTTGCTTTATGAAATGCAGCTGGTTTTTGTCATTTGATCGCTAAAGCCAATCATGGAATTAAACACTGAAGAATATTTTTTGTTACTTTTTGCTTTTAATCTCGTGTTGGCATTTCTCCTGCGATTATCCAAGGCCATATACATATTATTCTCCCTACCTTGCTTTTCTTTCATGCTTTCATATGTCCTCAACCTGTCCTCTCTTTTCCCAAAGCCTCTTTGATCACCTGTGTTCCCTGTCCAACATATCTTCTCTCTCTTGGTTTTCCTGGGTCACATTTTCTTCTTATTGTCTTTCTGCCTTTCCTTTATTCATTTTCGAGCAACCGCACAGCCCTGAGTCAGCTTGAAAACTTATCTTCTTGCCTTGCCTTCCTTCTTCTGTTCTAACCCTTCCTTTGGCTATCACTCCAGAATCACACTTAACTCAGAAGTACTTTTCATTCTTCACACCTGTCTTCTCCTGTGGACTCTTTCCTGCTCTTTTTCATACACATTTTGACTTCTCTGTTGCCAGAATCTCCTGGCAGGGCAACTGTAGGGGCATCAAGCCTGGCACCATAAGACCTGTAGGCGTGCAAGGATCATAGGTCTAGCCCACTCCTGCTACAGGAGTCCTTAAGAACAAAGGGGTCCAGGATGGTTGGACCTACTTTAAACAGGAGCTCTTGAAGGCACAGGAGCTGGCAGTTCCCATGTGTCGAAAGATGAGCCGGCAGGGAAGGCGACCAGCCTGGATGAGCAAACAGCTCCTGAAGGGATTGGGGGAAAAAAGAGGGTGTATCACCTCTGGAAGGAGGGGAAGGCTTCTCCTGACGTGTTCAAGGAGGTAGCCAGATTATGCAGGAGAAAAATTAGAGAGGCTAAGGCCCAGCTAGAGCTTAGGCTGGACACTACTGTGAAAGATAATAAAAAGCACTTTTATAAATTTATCAATGCTAAAAAGAAGGGCAAGAAGAGCCTCCACTGCTTACTGGACCAGGAGGGGAACACTATAACTGATGACGAAGAAAAGGCTGAAGTCCTGAATGCCTTCTTCGCCTCAGTTTTCAACAGCAAGGAGGGAGGAGGAGGCAAGTGGCCTCTTGAACTGGGGGATGGGGTCGGGGAACAATGTGTTCCCCTGGAAATTCATGAAGAATTAGTTCAGGACCTGCTGTGCCATCTGGACACCCACAAGTCCATGGGACCAGATGGGATCCATCCCAGGGTGCTGAGAGAGCTGGCAGCTGAGCTGGCCAAGCCGCTCTCCATCATTTTCCAGCAGTCCTGGCTCACCGGAGAGGTCCCAGGAGACTGGAAAGTGGCCAACGTGGTCCCCATCCACAAGAAGGGTCGGATGGAGGAACCTGGGAACTACAGACCTGTCAGCCTGACCTCAGTGCCAGGGAAACTGATGGAGCAGGTTATCTTGGGGGTGATAAGAGCTCACCTGAGGGATGGCAAAGAGCTCAGGTCCAGCCAGCATGGGTTTAGGAAGGGCAGATCCTGCCTCTCCAACCTGATCTCCTTCTATGATCAGGTGACCCGCTTGGTGGATGTGGGGAGGCCTGTGGATGTGGTCTATCTGGACTTCAGCAAGGCCTTTGACACTGTTCCCCACAGCAAACTGCTGGCTAAGATGTCAGTCCGCGGCTTGGATGGTAACACTCTATGCTGGGTTAGGAACTGGCTGGAGGGCCGAGCCCAGAGAGTGGTGGTGAATGGTGCCACATCCAGCTGGCGGCCAGTCACTAGTGGTGTCCCTCAGGGATCAGTGCTGGGCCCCATCCTCTTTAACATCTTCATAGATGATCTGGATGAGGGCATCGAGTCAGTCATCAGCAAGTTTGCAGATGACACTAAGCTGGGGGCAGATGTGACTGAGTTGGAGGGCAGAAGGGCTCTGCAGCGGGACCTTGACCGCCTGGACAGATGGGCAGAGTCCAATGGGATGGCATTCAATAGCTCCAAGTGCAGGGTGCTGCACTTTGGCCACAACAACCCCATGCAGAGATACAGGCTGGGGTCAGAGTGGCTGGAGAGCAGCCAGACAGAGAGGGATCTGGGGGTGCTGATTGATACCCGCCTGAACATGAGCCAGCAGTGTGCCCAGGTGGCCAAGAGAGCCAATGGCATCCTGGCCTGCATCAGGAATGGTGTGGCCAGCAGGAGCAGGGAGGTCATTCTGCCCCTGTACTCTGCACTGGTTAGACCACACCTTGAGTACTGTGTTCAGTTCTGGGCCCCCCAGTTTAGAAGGGACATTGAGATGCTTGAGCGTGTCCAGAGAAGGGCGACGAGGCTGGTGAGAGGCCTCGAGCACAGCCCTACGAGGAGAGGCTGAGGGAGCTGGGATTGTTTAGCCTGGAGAAGAGGAGGCTCAGGGGTGACCTTATTGCTGTCTACAACTACCTGAGGGGTGGTTGTGGCCAGGAGGAGGTTGCTCTCTTCTCTCAGGTGGCCAGCGCCAGAACGAGAGGACACAGCCTCAGGCTGCGCCGGGGGAAGTTTAGGCTCGAGGTGAGGAGAAAGTTCTTCACTGAGAGAGTCATTGGCTACTGGAATGGGCTGCCCAGGGAGGTGGTGGAGTTGCCGTCCCTGGAGCTGTTCAAGGCAGGATTGGACGTGGCACTTGGTGCCATGGTCTAGCCTTGAGCTCTGTGGTAACAGGTTGGACTTGATGATCTGTGAGGTCTCTTCCAACCTTGGTAATACTGTGAGACTGTGAGACTGTGGTACAGTCCCTGTGGGGTTTCACTGCTGCTATCAGGCTCACAGTCAGATATGGGGCAAACTTCCTGATCATGAGGAAATAGTGTACAGAAGAAATTTGTAAGGTCCTTTACAAGATAATCACTTTTTTTTTTCTATTTTCAAGCATGAAAATGTCTGACATTCTCCATAGTACCATTTTGGTAATGAATAGCTGATACTATCCTTTTTTTTGTATGGCAGTATTTGGCTAAACCTCAATCGTTTTATACACATGTGCACACTCATATCTAGAACAAAAAATCTTCTGTTAACATTCTCTCCAGCTAAAACTCATCAGAGCTGCCACTTCTTGTGTAAAGGCTTATTAAAGTCCCAATCACCTGCATTATAATTGACTTTCCCATTATAAAACCTGCTGATCCTATTTGAAAGGGCTTGCAAAAGTCTGAGCCTAAAAATAAACACAGAGCTACCTCAGAAAATGGTAATGGATTCACTTCTGCCCTTGATTGTTTGAGTCACATTGCCAGCTGAGCTGACTTTGTGGGACAGAGGGCAGAGCTGATCCCAGTGAGTTTATATTGGAATAATGCTCAGATAAATAAACCAAACCGAACAAGTGCTACAGGAAAATGGAGACTCAGGCGTACTTTCACGCTGGAGACAGGCACGGCCCTCTCTCCTGGTATGTAATCTAATATCCTCTTCCAAAGCAGGACAATAACAATGTGTTTATTTAACCGCTTCACCAAGGCCTCTGTTTCCTCACTGAGAACAATGTCCTGACACTGCTGAACTGAAGGAATTTGAAAGAAACAGAGTGATCATCCTAAAGTCACCACGAGCAATGGGGAGCGCTTTGGTCACGGCTCACGTAAGGCACGGAGCTTGGTTGTGGTCACATGTCTCTCAAGCATGTCCTGTTCTGAAGGCTGCTGATCACTTCCTTACAGCGCATTATAGCAGCATTTGAGGCACAGTTAGTGACCCTTCACTTCTGCTGAAGAAAACGTGGTGGTGATAAGGAAAAGAACTAAATGTTATTCATTTTTAGTTTTACTTAGAACCAGGTAATTCACGGGGACCACTGCACCTGTGAAGCTTTCCACCATCTCAGTAACTCTGTAATCAATGCACTCTTCAATAAGAACAATTTTCCCTCTGTGTAACTGCATTAAAACTGAAATGCCTCCACCTGAGGAGAAAATACAGCTGGAACATTTGCTCCAGCTACTCCGTGGAGAACCCCTTTTCTAATTATGCTGCACACTTGTACTCCCCACCATGGACAAGGGAAGGGAAAAATAACTACAGGAATTTGACAAATAGGCTTTTGGAAATAGGTTCTAAGAAAACAAGTCTTGTGTTGGAAGGTAAATTCCTGTGTTTTCACTCTGTCAACATATAATAGCAACAAGCTAGTACCGTATGAAAGAATTAAGAGGGTAAGCAAACCACATCCCCTTCCAGTAATTTTTCCTTGCAAAATAAAATATTGTTCCCCTATATTATAAGTCAGAGCCCTGACTTCAGACAGTCCTACCTAACAGGCTAGTCTGAGTGTAATCAACTTCAATTTCTGGGTTTTCTGTAAAAAGAAAAAATTGTTTGGAATACTTTTGAGAGACAACTCAGAAAGCAAAATGCTTTTGAACTAAACTGCTTGCAATGCATGAGACAACAGCTGTTTGCCTTTTTGTTTTTTCCTGAGCAGAGTGTCCTAACTCAGCAACCTCTTGACTATTCACTAAGGCAGTGTAATTGCAGTCTAGCTTGCTCTGTGATGCTTGTACAAGTGCTGTGCAGGAGAGTGGCACTGGGAATTCCGGGAACATGTCCAAAGAAGGGCCATGAGGGTGATCAGAGGGCTGGAGCTCCTCTCCTATAAAGACAGGCTGAGTTGGGGCTGTTCATTCTGCAGAAGAGAAGGCTCCAAGGAAACCTTATTGTGGCCCTCTAGTATTTGAAGGGGGCTGTTAGATGTTAGGAAGAAGGGTGGTGAGAGAGTGGTTCGGTTGCTCGGGAGGGTGGTGGAAACCCCATCCCTGGAGCTCTTTAAGGCCTGTCTGGGTGGGGCTCTGAGCAACCAGATCTAGTGTGAGGTGTCCCTGCCCATGTCAGGGGGGTGGAACTAGATCATTGAGGTCCTTTCTATCCCTGACACTTCTGTAATTCTATGACAGTGCCCAAAGATGGGCACTGCAGACACCATCCAGACAACATATTGGAACATGAAAGTTATTTCTAGATTTTTCCTTTTTTCTATGCCTCTCTTGGAAGTGTTGTTACTGGAGGAGTTTTATCATAAATTCATCCTTGAGGCAGTATGGATCACAGAGTTATTATTAGCTCTTTAGACAGATGAAACTACTGAACTGTGAAAGTAATTCAGAAAGTTCTAATTATCTCCTCAATGTAATTTTACACAAACTGGTCATGGTATAATGTTGCCACTGGACATTGCACACAGTGAGATATCTACCATTGTTATTCTTGTGGATGCAATTCAAACTTTAATGAAATAAGAAATCAATCACCACTTTCATTCCAACATTTTGAATGAAAACAAAGAAGTAGTTTTCATGTAGTTATTATTATTATTATTGATATTTTTATTGTGTATAATATAATAATGATAATAATATCCATAAAAAAACGTTAATTGAACTTTTGAAAATTAAGAGGCTTATGATGGATTTGTGCTTCTTGCTTTGAACTGACATTTGGCCCGAAGAAGCAGGAATGTCCTTCCTGCAGAATGTGGCAAAATAGTTTGTGTTATTAAAATAAAAATATTTGAATGAAAAATTAATTCCAGTTCACTTACCCTTCCAGTGGCATAAACCTCAACTTCCTGACAGTCCCTAGGGAAGAGCAGAGCACAGCAATGAAAATTAAGGCAATTCTCCCAGTAGACAGATAAGGTATCAACTCCTCCAAACAGTGCCAGATGAAGGGACACACATGTCAGACCTGAGGCATAGGGTGAAGGGACAGAGTGGTGCAAGTCTCTCATTCCAGAAAGCTGGGATGAAACCAGGGCATTCTCCATACAACAGCCATCACTGCAGGGAGAAAGTTGTCCATGAACACCATACAGAAAGCTCACTCAAGTAGGGCCTGACAGGGGTTAATTATTGGCCAAGAGTCCTCAGCCAACCGTCCCATGAGCTTTTCTATTTCATGGTTTAATATTTATCAGTCTGCATATCACCTACCTTCAGTTAAACTAATCAGCATCATGGAGTCCTTAGACAGCTTCAGCACATATCGTGGTTTTCGTCTCATGAGATCTTGGGAATTCCAACTGGGATATGCATATAATTTTAAATGGCACTTCTGGAGAATGTAGCTACTTTTTTCTCGCCATCCATGGAATGGTGAGAAAACCACATGTCTAAAAGCAAACAACTGGCCCCTTGGTTGCACCCGTGCAGAGACTGTATGGTGGCTTAAAGAAATGCCATTATGTCATTACTTCTTCTATGTCAGCTAATTTCACTTCTTGTGACCTACCTGGCTTGCTGTGGCTTTGTTCTCACCTAACCAGTAAAATGATGGTGGATATCCACATAGATTATACTGCTGTACAATTTTCCATCTGAGAGTCCCAGAGTATGCATGAAATGTGAGACCAAATCTGCAACTTCTTTTCACACCTTAAAACTCTTCTTTGCACCAGTGCAGTCCTGATCCTGGGAGCTGTTTTGCATTGGATGTAAAATTTCCACTGATATCAGGAAGATCCAAATTGTTCATATCTCCTACTATCTTGAAAGAAAATGAAACTTAGGAAGAAAATCTTCCAAGAGCATTGATTATTGCCAGCACAGTCGTACAGGGGGCAAAAGAACAAATTTAAAATGATTTCACATCAGCAGCTGAGTCTCCAGCTTCTGAGCCTTGTAAGAGACAAGTTACTCGCTGGCTTCCTGGGATTTAAAAATTACAAAGTTCCTCTTTGTACATCAATTGTTTTTTGACTGTGAGTGTGGATCCTCTGGATAACCATGCCGCAGCAGGACACAGCTCACTGCAGAGCTGAGGGAGGAAGCACTGTGTTGCTAAAGCTGCAAAGTAGGTGTCTCTGGGGGGAAAGAAAAAAAAATCCTTCTGTCTCATGGTAACTGAAGGATTGTTCTGTTACAGATTAAATTTCTCTGTGTTATGTGTTACCAAAGATAGGTAAGTGTCTTTACTGTTATATTTGTCTTCTACTCCTAGCCTCCTTTCCTTCTTATAACCACTTCTTTTTTAAACTTAAGGATCCCTGAGAAGGTTGCACACTCTACATAAATAGTGGGCTCCACAATCTTGAATCTAGCCTAACTGGGTGATGCCACACAATTTCTGCACCTTAGAGCTGCCCTGTTTGGCAACTCATTGGAAAAAAGATGCAAGAGGAGAGGCATTTCCAGACTGGAAAAGACCTTTGAGTCCAACCATTGAGTCCAACCTATCACCCAACACCTTCTAATTAACTAAACCAGGGCACTAAGTGCCTCATCCAGTCTCTTTTTAAACACCTCCAGGGATGGTGGCTCCACCACCTCCCAGGGCAGCCCATTCCAAAGGCCAGTCTTTCAATGAAGAACTTCCTAAGATCCAGCCTAAGCCTGCCCTGACACAGATTGAGACTGTATCCTCCTGTTCTGTCACTGGCTGCCTCGGAGAAGAGACCAACCCCCTCCTGGCCACAACCTCCTTTCAGGCAGTTGTAGAGAGCAGTAAGATCTCCCCTGAGGTTCCTCTTCTCCAGGCTGAACAACCCCAGCTCCCTCAGCTTCTCCTCGTAGGCCTGTGCTCCAGCCCTCTCGCCAGCCTTGTTGCCCTTCTCTGGAGAGTTTCAAGCACTTGTCTCCTGCACTGAGCCGAGGGACTGACACAGCTTGGCCCACACAGGGATACAGCTGCCTGCCTGAGCTCAGCCAAGCCCAAGTTTGTTTGACCCTGGCCGAGTCTAGGCAATGATCTAGCAATAATTTGAGACATCAGGACCTGCCGACCTGATGCTCCAGCCCAAGGTCCGACTCCATGCTACGCACAGCACCTGATTGGACAGCGGCAGCCTGCAAACCTAGATCCTGCTTTGCCCAGGTGGCTGACCACTGCAATGACTTCCTGAGAGCCACGCAGGACTTGCTGCGTGTCCGTGGGCCTTCTCTGACAATGTGCTCAATCTGAGCTAAACAAGCAGCAAAGCCCTGCCACGCCATCACCTTGTGGAGACCACCATGTGGCTGGGACTGTATTTTTTTTCCCATTTATGCTTCTACATATACTACTGGATTACAAAGATTGAGACTCTCAACCAGTGAGTAGGTCTCTTTTCTGAGGTCTGTGAAAGTCTACGCTTAACCTTTAAAAGCAGCAGTTTGTGTTGTAAACATTTCCTAAAACTTTTCTTAAACCATTTAAATTTAATCTGACTGCATACATATATATACATTCTGGAAACGTTGGTTTTGCCAACTGCATGGTAGAATCTGTGTCTGTTAATTGTAAAGGAGTTTGGGGAAATTTTCTTTGTGTATTTAATAAATGATTTAATAATTTTTATATCAGCCTCACTTCTAACCCAGATTCAAACCCCTCCTTAACAGGGGGTACTGGTCGACAGCCAACTGAACGTGAGCCAGCAGTGTGCCCAGGTGGCCAAGAAGGCCAATGGCATCCTGGCCTGTATCAGGAACAGTGTGGCCAGCAGGACTAGGGAAGTCCTTATGCCCCTGTACTCAGCACTAATTAGGCCACACCTTAAGTCCAGTTCTGGGCCCCCTCTTCCTACTCCCAGGGCCATGCTCTGAATTGGGAGTCCTGTAGTAAAATCACCCATAGTAAAGTTGCTTGTTCATTTCTGGTCTATCTGTTTGCAATAATAACTGAAAAGCAAGCAGTGCTTGTTCCTTTAAAACAAAAGTACTGGCAAGTACTGACGATTTTCTGCACTAGTTTTGTCTCTTTGTGCCCATGCATTTTGATACAGTGCCCATGCATTTCGATTACATGAGCAGAGGGGATTTTTAACCTGAAAGGCTACTAGTTTGCACAGTGCACAAGGCACAATAGCCTGGTTACTCTTCTCTGCTGCCTTTAGGGAACTTGGCGAAAAGATAGTTGGGGTGAGCTCCTCATTCTGGAGCCCTTCCCATAGGAAAGTAGCCAAAGAGGAAGCTTGCCTAAACTTCAAGACCACCTGAGAACCATTGCCCAAATACAAGGAAGCCTGAAAAAACTGTTCACCCAAGGACTAGCCCCAAAGGCTTCCTAGCTAAGTCACTTCTCATCTTTTTTAAATGTGGGAGGAAAATTCCCAAACTGTTCTTCAACATGTTTGTGGCTTTCTTTTTCTGGATCTACCTGCTCAATCCTTGCTCCTGCATCCTGGTTTCTTCTTCTTCTGCCATTTGCTCATGGATCTGGATGAGATCACAGATTTATGGGCTCCTTTGCCACAACTATGCCCTTCGGCTACATGTATCTCTCAATTTACCCTTGCCCATTCATTTCCTCTGATGATAGACGAAGATTCCCCGTGGTTGCCCCATACCAGTTCCACCTTCCCTAGCGTAGTCAGATGAAACAGTGTTAGGAGAAGAAACCATCTCCAAGCCCTGACTACAAGAAAAGGATGCAGACATTCTTCTGAGCAACTGGACATGCATTTCCAGGGCATTCAAACCAGCCACAAGATATGTAAGTGCACTCAGACTCTACAGACTCTGCAGAGAGTCTTATTGCTAAGGTCTATGTTCCTGCTCAGCAGACACAAAGCTTCTAGTGGCTTACAGCCCAGGAAAATGAGGGTGAGTTACACTACAGCTCCAACATCACCTTGCCAAAAGTGAAGTATTTTGCTTCTAAGCACAGGCTTGGAAAAAAAAAACAAAACCACTAAACAAAAAACCCCAAACCAATAACAACGAGAAAATAACCCAGAATCGCTTAGTGCTTAAAAATTCTCCCTTGGTTTTGCCTTATTGTCAGAAAGGGCTTAGAGATACCCAAACTTTACCCCAATTTTAAGCCTGATGCACAAACAGATGACAATGGCAAAGTTGTAAGTTACTGAAACTTGTATTGCAGAATGACATAGTAGAGTCAGAAAAGCCTGTTGTCGTGCATCTGTTCTTTGATTCAATGTGTCTAACATCTGGAACATTAAACTGCCACTCTGATTTTTTTTGTTAAATTTTTGTAAAATTAGATTTCTGGTGTGTTTTTTGTTTAAGATCTCTGAGAGAAGGTTCACAGTCTTGGCAGCTTCTGCTATCTCAGCTCTAATAATGCCCGTGTTTTGAGAGACAAAATGTACATTGATCACGCCGTGGATTCCTATTTCACCAGATGCATTGTTTCAGGCCTTTATGATTTCATACTGGATTTCATCTCTTCTGAAAAGAGAAGAGAGACATGCAAGAGACCTTCAGGAACATTTTTCCCATGAACATGTTTGTCTAAATCATGATTAAAAGGGCCTGCTAGGGAGAAAATACAGTATTTTGCTTTCAAAGCTTAACATGTGTTACAGCTAGGTCAAAACTGACTTTCTGCATGCCCAGTTTATTGCAGGCTTCTAAAGATTTCGTTTCTCTACTTGTTGCAGCAGTAGAGCAAAGTGATTCTGGGTTAACTGCTCTCTTTCTTGGGAAGAGATTTGCACTAAGAGACTTCAGGATTTTCCTAATGATCTTGAACTGATTTTTTTCTCTCCAGACTAAAGGCTGTGGAGATTAAAGATGAATTAAGATGTTGGAGTGAGCAGAAAGCAACTGTAACGTTGGGGTTTTTTTCATTGTTGTTGTTTTCATTTAAAGAAGTCAAATATTTGGAGTGCTATTGCAGAAATAAAGAGGGGAAATTATGTCTCTCTATTCACCCAGAACCAATGGAAATCTGTCTTGCAACTCTACTCATATAGAAAATAATCAGTCTGTCAACAAGGCCCTACTTAATGAAATCCTCATTTTGTGCTCCACTTTGGCTTTTATATGAAAGTGTTGACTGATAAGCTTATTCAGTGTTAGTTTTGGGGGGTTCTGGAAGGAAATAACTTGCTTGAATCACTTCTAAAAATTAACCAAACACAAACCAATAGCATACAGTGGCAAGTCTTGGTTAGCAGCGTTGCTCTGGATCACACAGCTGTAATCATGCTGTATGTCCCTGAACACTCAGCATAAAGACACTAAGAAAAGGAAAGACAGTAGGAGAAGAAAAATATGAACATTACACTTTTTAAAATGCTTTCTCCTCCCCTTCCCTTCCCTCCTTTTCCTTCCCTTTCTTTTGCTCACATGTTCTGTGGCATTTATCTACCATGACAAGCCTCATTTCTCCTTTTAAAAGAATGCATAAATGAGCTATGAATATTTGATCCCTTTTTAAACAAATATTTTGGCTTGACAAGTCACAGCAGATAAGACTACTCGAGATGGTAGCCAGCTGCTCTGGAGGAGGGAGCATAGGTGAAGCAGAGACCAGTGCTGGAGAAATCACCTTTCCCAGACACTGTATGTGGGCTGCTACGCCAGGCAGGCCAGCTTCTGCAAAACTTCTGAGTTTGCACAGGCGTCTTCAGAGCTGTTGCTGATTCTGCAGATAGGTGCTGGAGGACAAACTCGGCACATGCATGAGCAGCCGCACTGACTTTGATGGAAACAGTCATGGTATGTAGTCAAACACCTTTGTGTGTCCTTCCAGGATCTTGGTGTAAACAGTGCTTTGTTAAGGTTTTGTCACGTTACCGGTTTTTAGGAGGCTTTGATCTGTGTCACTGGGAAAATGAGTTGACTTTGTACTCAATTCAGAATAGCTGCTTTACAGAGAAGTTACCAGCCTCACACCACGGTGAAATTTAGTAAGTGAAGTGGCTAAGTGGTTTTTTGGATAGCCATTTAAAGGTTTCTTTACACTGTATTTCAGGCTTGGCTTGCAAGTATATTGTAATCTGCAGAATCACTTCCCAGGCATTGTACTGTGCTGACATTTTAAGACAGTGACAAATAAACAGATTCTTCAAAAAACGCTCATACCTGTTTTGCACTGGGGCTGGAAACATTGTCATGGTATTTCAGCTGAAAATTGTCTGGTTTGGGGCAAATCTCTGTGTGGTAAAAACGAAGAAATTCAAACTCCTCAGTCAGCATTTTACATTTTATGCAATTGTCAGTATGGAAAAAAATTGAAAGTTTCAGCAGACTTTCCATTTGGCCCAGGAGGAAAAGCAGTTATTGACTGTGGGAATGTTTTTGCTAAGGTGACTCCTTTCCCACGTGGATTTCATTTTATATTTTTATTAAGACTCTAAATCAAGCAACATTTCAAACAGTAGCCAGAGCTTAACATTAGTGATAAGCACAGGAATAGGGAACAATTTAATCCCTGCATTAGAAATCTTGCCTGAGAATGTGTCTGATTTTAAGCTAAACCACCAGAAAAAGATTCATATCAATCCAATGCCCAAATATTGTGACCCCTTCTGTAAGTTTCAGAGACATGCATTAGTAAGATGGCTCTAAGTGCTGCAGATAATGAGCAATGCACTTCCTGAATGTCACCTCACTGCTGTGGACACACATAGAGGCACCATTTCTACACCACCCTAGAGACAACATGAGCAGGGATGTCCAAGAGCTATTTTCCCTAGTGTTGATAATTCATCATAGCAATGTACGGTGGGTATCTCACATAGGTTTTTGTACTTTAGATACGTATCATTGTTGATTAGATGTCAGGCAGAGCGTAATGTTAGGGTAACGTCCTCCAACGTACTACAGAATTCATTGCACTTCGTGTATAAACTCAAGAACATCACGACTAGGACTCAGTTATTCTGCAGCGCAGAAAACAATCGTACCCCACAAGTAGTACAAATGTCACAGAAACATGTTTTTGTGCTGTGCTTTGTGTGGGGGGTGTTTGTGGCAGGATGGTGAGACTGGTGGAAGAATGTGCTTTTTCAGTCTAGAGTGTATATTCTTTCACATTGAATGTCCACAGATGAAAGTGCACATGGTAGTGCGTCCTTGTGGCAATCTCTTTCAAGGTATTCCCGTTCCTTCAAAGAAGAAAAAGGCAGAAGCTGTAGCTTTAAATTGTACGAACATGGGAAAATCAGACATGGTAATAAAAGCTGATGTTTGACCGTGTCAGATAAAATTTATTAGATAGGGGTCTCCAGCTCAGTGCATTCCTATGCAAAATTCTTGGCAAGCTGCCAGAAATTGAACTCTGAGCATTAGCACCGTAGAAAACATTTATACTGGTGTAAGGCTGCTGGCTGTGATAACATTCTGCTTATTTGAAATAACTTGCCACAAATTCAGAGATGTCAATAGAGGTCCAACTGTAGGAAACTACAGACTTTAATGAATCAGTTCTATGCTTACCAGACAATAAGTTACCACTATTGTGGAGGTGGAAAAATATTAACCTGTGAAAATAATTTGTGAGCTGCAACAACAACATACACAGTAGCAACCAATGTTAGGTTGCTAAAAATGTTGAGCTGGTTCAATGCTTTCCCAGTAAATTCAGCACAATAGGTTTGTTTTGTATTCTTGGTTTGGTTTTGGGGATGTTTTTTGTGGTTTTTGTTTTTTTGTTTGGTTGGGTTTTGTGTGGGTCTCTTTTTTAGCACTATCTCTCATACAAATGACTGCGTAAACACATTCTTCAGCACGGCTCAGCACTAGCTTCACTTACTACAGACATCTCACGTTTCTTTAAACTTGATCCCATGAGAAAGACTGTCAGATAATTTTCAAATACACTCCATTGTATTTACTTCCTTAAGATGCAAGTTTTATATGAGTGCTAAGTTCTACTCACAAGTAGGACTATCTTGAAATAAGTTTTTTGCTTCATCTGAATTTTGGCCCAAATTCCCTTAGGATTTTAAGTCATTTTTGAAACCACCCCAACTGAAGGAGGCATCTTTCAATCTCCACACAACTCTGGCTCAATGAGCTGCCCTGAGCAGCATTTCCTTATGGTAGCTCTTCTGTTCTTAAGATTTGCTTTTGAATGTGGCACTTGTGGACACCTCCCTTGAAATCTACAGGGGGAAAGAACTTTCCTGCCTCAAAGCTGTTTTACTGTGTCAATGGGGACTGTATGCCTTGGGTTTCAACCTAGTCTCACGGGGTCAGTGTGGACTGTTTTCTCCAAGGTCCCAGGAATTCTGATAGCAGAAGCCTGAACCTAAAATTATGGAATCTTAGAATTTTTTTCTCTAGAAAATGAAGTTAACCACTTCATAAATATACAAGGCTTTAACTACTGTTTTTCAATATGCATTTCTATGAACAATCATGGTGCAAGTGAAATATTTATTTGGGTATTTCACAGCATTTGATCCTCGTGTGTAATGACATATAAAATCCTGAGATCAGTGTAAGGCCTTGATTACCCTGTCATTTTCAAAGCAGAATGTTAACTGTTTTTTTCCAGTCCTGGTTTCCTGTGGGTTGCAGAGATATTGACATCAAATTTTCTCCTCTTATTTTATGTTAAGCAGGATACAAAAATTTCTCAACATGAATTCCACCTTCCTAGCTTCCTAAGAGTCTTTATATCAATCGACTAACACCTTTTTGGTGAAGTCAGATTAATCACAGTTTCGTATTTTTTGAGATCCTGGAATTGAAGAAAATATCCTTTAAACTCACAATTAGAACTAACACACTCATTTCATAGCAACTTAGAAATACACAGTCCAAGTACAAACTAAAGGCCATGCTTCATATTGGGGACTCACATTCTAGGAGAAAGGTGTAAGTTTTTTACTGAGGTTGAAAGGATCATCCAAAAATAGTACCTGCAGGTATGAATAAATAGAGAACCTCGGATGGATGGTAAATCTGCTACTTTCCTAATGTATTTTGCTAAGTCAATATTCATACTGCAAATGAAAAAATGATTATATATAACACATCAAGTTCCTGAAAAATACTGAGAGAGTTGGGGCTCTTCAGCCTGGAGAGGAGAAGGCTTCGAGGAGACCTTATAGTGGCCTTCCAGTATCTGAAGGGAGCCTACAGGAAAGCTGGGGAGGGACTATTTACACGGTCTAGTAATGTTAGGACGAGGGGGAATGGGTTTAAGCTGGAAGAGGGGAAATTTAAACTGGATGTTAGGAGTAAGTTCTTTACAGTGAGGGTGGTAAGGCACTGGAATGGGTTGCCCAGGGAGGTTGTGGATGCTTCCTCCCTGGAGGTGTTTAAGGTCAGGCTGGATGAGGCCTTGGGCGAGCTGCTCTAGTGGGAGGTGTCCCTGCCTGTGGCAGGGGGTTGGAGCTGGATGATCCTTGAGGTCCCTTCCAACCTAAACCATTCTATGATTCTATGATTCTATGATTCTAATACTGTCACTGATAGGAATAGAACTCACATCTAACACTGCCAGATTTTGCTGGACTATAAAATGTAGGTTGCAAAGCTATTTTCTTACTGCAGTTTAGCAGTAGTGCATCTTAGTTAATCAAATATACATGGTTCCTTTAAGCTGATTCAGGAGGAGCCTACTAGAAATGAACATATATGTAAGTTGTCACCTGCATGTTGGTTGCTCCTCTGTAGCCAGCATGCAGGAACTACCAGCAGAAAGTAGAGACTCTTTTACTGAGGTTTAAGCTAGTGTGTCTTATAATCATGAGAACAGCATCCACCTGGGCCACTGACACTAATTTTCTCCTCTGTGGTAGTTCAGTAAATGTATTCAAACTATGACTTAAAACACAACAAGCGAAAAAATCCAGAACAAACTATCCCAAAGACTGCCATAGTTATCTACTTCAGTCTCTGTTCTCTCTTTAAAGGGACTGTCATTTTCATAAGGCAGCCACTTCAGAGGTGAAAAACTCAAAATACCGTGGTCTGGATAATCACTGATGTGAACAGCGATTTGGAAAGCTTAGCTGATTCTCTGTAGAATGGGTAGATCTATGAAGTGGTAAAATCCACTCTTTTTACAGAGAAATTTTCCTCCCATACGAGGGCACAAAGTATTGTGTGAATGATTTTGTAGAATTCCATGATCTCATGAGAACAGACTCTATTTGTGAAGGTAGAGTGAATATATAAGCAAGGAAGGATAGTTTTATTTCTACTTGCAATAAACAAGATTTCTACATATTGCCTCTATGGCAGAATGTCTAAATGGGACCAGCAGCCTATTTCGGTTCCATGTCGAGTGTCTCAATGCCATGTTTTCGAGGTCTTCCAAGACACAGTGGTGTACAGAGACCTAATAGAAGGTGCAGATACACAGAGTTTTTTATCATGAGGGTATCAGCCTGAATTAGAGTAAATGTCTACTATGTAGTCAGAGGTACTGCTAGGCTAGATTAAAGACTTTACTGGCACATCTCCATAAATATGACTCTGTACTAGGAAACAGTTAATCTTTCATTACAGCGGTTAGCCCTGTGGGATTGCTTTAGTGATTCATTACAGAAATCAAAGTCAATTCTACAGTATGGTGCAGTTTGGCTCATCCAATTGGAAAAACTCTAATGATCAAAAAAAAAAAAACCCAAAACCCAAGGAAAAAAGTGTGTGTTGTTACTCAGATATGTTTTAAGACATGCCTGTAAAATGTACCTACCACAGTTTTTCGTTGTTTCACAGGCAATATGCACAGTAATGATCAGGTTTCTATTGTTCTACAGCTGAAGCCATGAATGCCCCATTGGTCACCAACATGACTCACAAGAAGAGACATGATTAATTGCTGTGTTTCATCAATGAAGTTTATTCCTTCAACCTGTAGCAACTATAGTGCTGCATTTGAGATGACTTCAAGGAGTATGTCAGCTTTTCATCTGTAAACGACCACGTCTGAGCATTCATTACCTGGCAGAAAGGCCTTTTTGAAGTAAGTCTTAATAATATATGCTACTAGCACAGAAATAGTCTGCCAGGTTTACTCAGAGAACGTAGCACTTCAACTCTACGAGGAGTTTCATTCATTTCAAAGGGCCTAAACAGGTAGAAAAGAGATTTTAGATAATTTAAGAAGTGAATTTCAGTAACTTAAATTTATTTTTTCACAAAAACCCCCACCTTGGAACAACAATAACAATTAAAAACCTATGCTTTCCTTTTAGCAAACCTGGTTAAAGGAAGCTTCATGTGGAAATAATAAAAGGCAAAATTTCAGTCCTGCTGAAATCCAAAGGAGTTTTCATATCAAATCATACTTGTTCAGATCTGTATTTGAAAGCATGTAGTCACCTTTTGGTAGTCACTTTATGTTACCAAGCTGTATTTTTGTTTGAATTTACTACAATCACATTTGAGTAGTGGTCCAGTAGTAACGTTCCTATTATGCCTGAGAAAACAGAGGTTTTATAGAACCCAGTGGACTTGCAGGTGTGCTATTTGTGACAGGAATGACTGCAGGAAGGGAGAGAATCTAAGGTTTGGATGCTTGTCTTAAATTCCCAGGTGTTTGAGTGCCAGTAATTCAATTACAAACCCCCTGAATTGTCATAGACAATGGCTGTGATGTGATCAAGAGAGGTGTCCATTTTGTATTATAGCACACAAATTCAGACCTCTCTGGACAGCATCTGCTTCTTGTTTCTTGAAACTTCCTCATATTCCTCCTGTCTGTGGACATTTCCAAACCACATTTTCCCAGTTAATCCCTACGATATACACTGAACTCATGTTAAATTTTGAGCTGCCACTTGGTGTCCCAGTTGAACAGCAAGCCTTAATATATGCCTTGAATGTTGTTACAGCTTCTCAGTTGTCAAATAACTGCCATGATGCCTCAATCTCTTTAGTGGAGATTATTCACTGTATTGGATGTTTTTAATGAGAGGAACTGTTCAGAAACACTCTCTGCAGCTGTAACACTAAGTGATAAACATCTGAAAAGATTTGAATCGCTGGTTTCTAGGTGCCAGTAATGCTCCAATATCTAGAGTGTGCCAGAGAACGGAAGAGGCAATATCATAAATTAGAGATTACAGAAAACAGATATGTGACTTGTTGGCAGGTAATCTTCTACTTGCAAACATGGAAATTTTTACCAGAACTAGAAGTGAACTAGAGTATAAAATGTCACAAAGAAATAATCAGAGAATCATAAAATCAACCACGTGGAAGAGACTTCCAACATCATCCAATCCAACCTATCACCCAGCTCTGTCCAATTAACCAGACCATGGCACTAAGTGCCTCATACAGGCTTTGCTTGAACACCTCCAGGGACGATGACTCCACCACCTCCCTGGGCAGCCCATTCCAATGCCAATCACTCTCTATGTCGAGAACTTCCTCCTAACACCCAGCTTATACCTCCCTTGGCACAACTTGAGGCTGTGTCCCCTTGTTCCATTTCTGCTTGCCTGGCAGAAGAGACCAACCCCCACCTGGCTACAGCCTCCCTTCAGGTAGTTGTAGACAGCAATGAGGTCACTCCTGAGCCTCCTCTTCTCCAGGCTAAACAGCCTCAGATCTCTCAGCCTCTCCTCAAAGGCTTTGTGTTCCAGGCCCCTCACCAGCCTCGTTGCCCTTCTCTGGACACCTTCCAGCACCTCAACATCTCTCTTGAATTGAGGAGCCCAGAACTGGACACAGTACTCAAGGTGTGGCCTGACCAGTGTTGGGTACAGGGGCAGAATAACCTCCCTTGTCCTCCTGGCCACACTGCTCCTGATACAGGCCAGGATGCCATTGGCTGTCTTGGCTACCTGGCAAGACTGCTGGCTCATGTTCAGCCTTCTATCTACCAGTATCCCCAGGTCTCTTTCCACCTGACTGCTCTCAGCCACTCTGTCCCCAGCCTACCTTGTCCAGGAAAGAGGAGTTTTTGCACTCTGTTAACAGCAATGGTCAGCTAAAACAGTACTCAGCAACAGCACAAGCTGTATGAACACAGGTCATGCAGAAGCTCTCCTCTCAGCCTGAAACAGGGACAAGATCATGTAAATAATTCCTGTGAATCTGGTTATGTCCCCTCTGCTCAGGACCAGCATCTACAGGAGCAGCCACCCCAGCCAGACTTCACATGTGGCTGCACTGCTGTCTTTGCACATTCCCTTATCTGTATGGTGGCTCTGATCTTTTTTCCCCTCATCATTTGTTTCCCAAGTAATATTAATTTTTCATGAATTCTTGCTATTGTAAAACAACAGAGACTTCCCATACACATTGTACATATACATTACTTACTACATACACATACACCATGAGACAAATAGTGCAGTGTAGTCGATGTGGTCAAAATTGAAATGCCCCTTTCTTTTCTTTCACTTCTTGTTTCTCAGTGGTCTGCGGTGTGATTGGGTCATCTCAGTACCTTAAACAAAAAATTGTATACCCTTGGCTTAGTTTTTATGATTCAAACCTTGCTCCTCTCATTTACAACTAGTAGCACAACAGGTAAGAACTACAGTGCTGCCAGAGGAGTTGTCTTTCCTAGTTCAGGTGTTGTTTGTGTAGTTTGATCCATCTGAGCAGTAAAACTTGCCTGTAGCCAGCCATTTGCAGGAAGGGAGGATTGGAAGCTTGGCATGTTTTTAACAGTTCGCTGTAAAATTAATGACCTTTTTTTTTTTCTCTCTTTCTTTTTGACTTGCTTGTTTTTAAGTAGGCAATAAATAGCAATACATGAACTAATGTACACACCCTAATGTGTGATCATATGGCTTTCTGTACTGGGGGACTGCAAAATCTAAGGCTTTCCACGATGGAAACAATGCAGAAGTCTGCAGTGCCCATGTCTCTCATGCTTAATGACAAATTAACTCCAGAACTTCAAGGTGGTTTGGAACACATTTTCTTTTCCACTATAATGTTTCATGAAGTGTGAGTTGTTGCAATTTCTTCTTTTTTTTTTCTTCTGCAGATGTTGCTGGCAGTGCTACACCACATTTTCTTATTGATATGGTAGAGGTGATGGAAAAGGAACATAGAACTGAAGTGGATCACTGCTCTCCCTGACACTATTGCATGAAGTTTACAAGACAGATATTGCAGACCCACTTTGAATGGTTACAGAACCAGTACCTTAATATACCTCCTGGGATCTGTACTCCAATAATTCTTTTCAATCTTGTGGCCCCGAGAAGGGCATACATTAATACAGACTCATGAAGTGCAGTGTGTGTTATTGTTGCTGCGGCCAGCACTGCCAATTTTTTTGTCCTCTCTTTATTGCATATACATGGCATGTGGTACTTGCTGTGATTTGGTGTGGGCTACGTTTCAGTAACCCCTCTGACTTGCTCTGCTGCACACCAAAGCAAAAGCAGCAAGCATCACCAACGACTTCCTAAGGCTGTTGTTACAGCAATGACTCTGGTCAGGGCAAGGAAAAGAAAAACCCCCAGAAAGTAAAACAAGAGAAACCAACTAGCAGCTAACCCTGAATTCTGAGAAGGCATCAATGCAGCAATTAACCAATTTTAGAGATGAGATTCAGCTCCAGTTTAAAACATTTACATTTCAGTGTCTACACAAGCTAAATGCTTAAACTCCTATTACAGGCAGTGGACATTCAGACAGGGGAGTCTGGAGCCTCACCAGCAGCTGGGCAAAGGAGCCAGTTGCCTCATTATCAGCTTTTATGGCCACCCCAGGTGCCCTTGGGATTTTTGTCTGGCCTCTGGGGCCTACAGGTTCTGGGTTTGTATGTGCTAGACCTGAGGAAGCCTACCAGATCTGCAGTGAGAACAAGGAAACTTGTCCATGAGTGTTGAATTTGGTTTTAGGAGATTATGTTGAGATCAATTCTGTTGACATTGACAAGCCTGAGACTCCCATGATAGAAAATATAAAGAAATCATCATTTTTTGGGGATAGTTCTCCCAAGCCACTCTTTAAGTGATATGATAAAGGAGTCTGAAGGGACTCCTATGTGCCTAGTTCCACACGAAATGCCCACAGGTATCCAGGCCATCTGTATGGCATTGGTAGATATGGCAGGGCATACAAGACATAGACTCTTTCCTCATCTGCCAGAGGCCATGGAGATTGTCCGTGAGCATCTCAGCTACTTCTAGGTGTCTCTGACTTAACACTGAACCTCCATCTCTCCTGTGATCAGCTAAGGTGTAGCTCTTCCCCTATATAAAGAGACACAGATGAGTGAGATAAATCTTGCCCCAGTGGATGTTTCCAGCACCTAGAGAGTGGGGTTATACACCAATTAATCTTCCCTGCTGCCGGCACCCTGTATTTTCACAGAGTTGCCCAAGGATGTTCAGCTGGTATGACATGCACGGATCACAGAAGCAATTTTGCTGAGAGCCATCGTGCCTGTTGTGCAGCTGTGCCTTCTTTCACACTGCTGCTCTCAACCTACACCTTTGCTCAAGAAACAGTCTTCTGGAAAGCAGACTCCAGCTGGCAGCTACCACTGGCTTTCCAGACAGAGAGAAAAAAAGCAGGAGAAACGGAGAGTAAAAACCCAGATCTATTCCAACAGTTTCTCTGTGGCAAATCATATTTCAAGGGGCTTAGCTGGGTGTTAAGGAATGGACTGAAAAGTAGGCTTAAATGGGAATGTAATTTTGTCCTTAGCTACAATGCAGCTAACCTCACGAATAATGAAAAGGAAATTAATTTAGATGCATTACAGCATACAGCAAACCAGTACATTCTAGCTGTTGTAGGAGAATTAATGCAACAAGGAAGCAATGAAACAAATGAACAGGAATGAGACTGTAAGTCTAACGATAATGGGAAAGCAAAGGTTGTTTATTGAAAAGAAACATGGAAATGCAATAATTCAAAGGGCAATAAAATCAAGCAGTGGGAGCAAAATCACACAGCAAAACGTAATAGAAAAGTACATGTGATTTTGGGGGGGGTTTGGTATGAGCGTGTTAAGACTTAAAAGGGATAGGATTAAGCTTCAGTCCCAATGGGTGATATTGATTTCATTCTAAGTGTAACTCAAGTTTTAAAGGTCCTGTTGTCTTAAACATTCCTGTTCACTAACTTTATGCTAATATGTAGAGTTTTCATAGCTCGGCTAGTAGACACTGGAGTGATATGATCGAGGCCACAACCCCACGTACTACTCCATCAATCTTAAGTGCAGAGCCCATCTTATGGAGAAGCATTTTAAGGATCAGTACTTTGTTGATCCTCTGCTGTTACTGGAGGCTCATCAGAACAGTAGGGAGTGATCCAAACATGAAAGAACTCAAACACTGGCAGACCAAGATTAGTTCTTCTCCTCATTATTTTCCTCTGTGGGCCAGTATCTATTATCTGTTGTTTTACACTGTGGACAAAATGCAGCCCACTGGGTCTAATTCTCTAGTCAGATACTTCAGCAACTGCTCACAGAAGTGAAGGTACCTGACACTGGACGGGAGGAAGAGTGGAACAATTCCATCAGCCTAAAATAAGTGAAGAAATTCTCTGGATTTAGAGAGTGATTTCCTTTGAAAGCCCACAGAGGTTTCAGATAGCTTTGAGAAGTCCTCAGTGATTGTCCGAGAAAACACAGCCTATTCAAGTGAGCAGTCCAAGAAGGCTGAAAGCTTAGGAACTGTTGTGGTAGGCCTGATAGGCCTATACATGTCCTGCCTTGCCTAGGCATGTTTTTCTGCTCCACCAGAGAGGCAAGCATGGGAAACAGACACAAAAGGACCTGGAGCCACCGAGTCTGGCCTGCCCAGGGTCCTGCGGTGTAAGGTACACACACTTAGCTTGTGCCTGCCTAGTGCCAGGCCTGTGCTTTTCCCAAATTAGGGAAAAGTGAGCCTGTGGCTTTGCCTAATATGGTAAGGTTTGGCTAACTGCCATCCTGATTGGCTGTTCTTGTGTCCAAAGGGCAGTTAATCTCAGTCCACATTGATAAAAGGAGATACACAGGTGAACAACCTGCTTTTGCTTTCCTGCTCTTTGCTTGCTCTTTGCCTGCTCTCTCTGCTGTGCCCAGCCCAGCTGCTATTGCACACTGCCTTATTGCTTGCCTGGCGAACTCCACTGTCACAAGTTACCAGGAGCAGACCCTGGATGTCTGCACTCAATCATCCTGTGTGGCCAGTCTGACATCGTGCTGAGACTGCACTGCATCCTGCCTCTGCACCTGAAGGTCCTCCCTAGAATCCTTGGACATATACACAGGTGGTCCAGAAGAAGCCAGGAAACAAGGTCAGAGATTGTCTGCGTCCTGTCCCCAGAAGCCAGGAAGATTCAAGCCTCAATGTCCAACAAGACAGAGTCCCCTGAAAGCATTTGGGCACTGTCTGGACTGTGGCTAGCCCCAGCGAGTGGGTAATAATAATAATAATCTGTGAGTAAATGCTTAAATGCCTCTCTGTAATTCTCTGCTGCCTTCTGCCATGGGGCAGAAAGAGCTTGGGCCCAGCTACGGGGCACATGGCGTATTGGCCACAAGCGGCATTTGACCGTGGGAGTAGTCTCTTCCAGTTCAATTAATGTTTATATATTTAGCTGGTTATATTAGATGTAGATATTATCCATAGAATGTTTCCATAACCATATAAGAGCCAAAATCTTATTAAAATGAGTGGCTGGGGGTGGCAGAGTTCTGAATAGCAAAATTAATAATATTAATTTTGGAAAATATCATCTTGCATCAATTAATTTCCCCTCTGCAACAGGAACTTAAAGAGAATGGAATTTACTGCAGAAAATTCAGTGAAAGACCACAAAGATGATTGAAGGACTGGAGTATCTTTCAAATGAAGAGAGGATGTGAGAGCTGGGACTTAGCAGCCTAGCGAGCAGACCTCCAGGGGCCTTTATCAACACATGTAAATACCTGAGGGAAAAAATGAAGATGAGGGAGCCAGGCCCTTCTCAGTAGTTCCCAGTGGCCAGATAAAAGGCAATGGCACAAACTGAAACAAGAGTTCTGTCTGAACATCAGCAAACACATTTTTCCTTTGAGAGTGGTAAAACAATGGGATAGACTGCCTAAGGAGGTTGTGGAGTCTTCATCCTTGGAAATATTCCAAATCCATCTGGACAACTGGCTCTAACTGACCCCACTCGATCAGGGCAGTTTGACTAGATGATCTTGTGAGTTCTCTTCCAGCCTCTCCCTTTCTGTAAGTCTGTGATTTCACACATCTTACCAGCTCCATCAGGTACGGAATATGTGGATGACAACCTCAGCACTCACTGCTGACATGGTAGTCCAGTGGATCAACTTACGAGCAAGAAGAATTCTCAGGGTATTCAGAGGGGTAAGACAAAGCAAAGCTTTGCCCTATGTTCTTCACTTCCTTTCTTTGCATCCATAATGAGTTTGGATAAACTCATGCATACTTTAGGCAACAGGACGTGGTCCCCTTGGTTGAGGTCGTACCCTACTACTAGTATCAGGTTTTCTTTTCCTTTTTCTTGCTATGTACCATCTCTTGGCAAGATCAGAAGCAAGTGCCTTCTTCAGTAACGAGTTCACAGTCCATGTGGTGCTTTGTGCCCACACTGCCCAGCCAAGGCAGCATAAGGCTGGTCTTTCCAGAACGGGGCACTGCTAGAGCCTTTCAAGATGAAAAACTTCAAGCTCTCTGAGGTAAAGACAACAGCTTTACTCTGTATTTGAACCATGTCTTCCTACCATGTGTGCTGCCTGGTCCAAGGCAAATGCTGGTTCATGATGTTTTCATCAGAAATTCAAATAACAAGCTGTGTCCAAAAGCTGAGGAGTAACAGGAAAGCAGAGAGAAGGAAATTGAGTAGACCTATACAGCCCTTAACTGCTACTAATTTTATAAGCTACGAACTGACAACATTTTCCCCAACAATGGGAAAGATATAAACACTGCATTAGGAACAGCATAGACCAGTTTTTTAACAACTGAAAGGCTTTGACTCAACAAGGAAGCATTTTTTGAGGCATTATACACCATTGTGAATAAAGATAAGTTGTAGGTACATCCCATAAACAGCCTAGTTAGTTTCTGACTCAGTCTTTCCTCACTTTTCTAAAAGCTCTGGATTCAGCCAGACAGTCTAAATCCTATTAAAGCTGGTAAATTCATGTAAAAAGGAATGTTCCTTGGACTACAATAAGGTTTCCTACCAATTTTCCTTTGATTATATTACAGATGATGGTTTATAATAGAACTGCAGACTATGGTAACATGGAAAAGACCATAAAATTTAACATTCATATATTTCCAACTCCTTGAGGACATTAGAGGGATTAAAAAAAATTAGAGAGGAATTTACAACTTGACATAATAGCATTTGTAATAATGAAAATAATAATGGAGATAATAATGAAGATAATAATGAAGATAATGAAGATAATAATGATGATAATAATAATAATGTGATGTCTTTCATGACATAGAATCATAGAATCATCGAATCAACCAGGTTGGAAGAAATCTCTGAGATCATCCAGTCCAACCTAGCACCCAGCCCTATCCAGTCAACCAGACCATGGCACTAAGTGCCTCATCCAGTCTGTCCTTGAACACCTCCAGGGACGATGACTCCACCACCTCCCTGGGCAGCCCATTCCAANTACTGGCCACACTGCTCCTGAGCCAGGCCAGGATGCCATTGGCTCTCTTGGCTACCTGGCCACACTGCTGGCTCATCTTCAGCCTACTATCCACCAGCACCCCCAGGTCTCTTTCCGCCTGACTGCTCTCCAGCCACTCTGTCCCCAGCCTGTAGTGCTGCTTGGGGTTGTTGTGGCCAAAGTGCAGAACCCTGCACTTGGCCTTGTTAAATCTCATCCCATTGGCCTCTGCCCACCCATCCAGCCTGGCCAGGTCCCTCTGCAGGGCTCTCCTACCCTCCAACAGATCCACACCTGCTGCTAGCTTGGTGTCATCTGCAAACTTACTCATGCTGGACTCAATCCCCTCGTCCAGATCATCAATACAGATATTGAACAGGACCGGGCTCAGCACTGATCCCTGGGGAACACCACCAGTGACATCTGCCAACTGGATGTGGCACCATTCACCACCACTCTCTGGGCTCAGCCTTCCAGCCAGTTCTTGACTCATATAAGAGTGAATTTGTCCAAGCCACGAGCTGCCAGTTTGGCCAGGAGCTTGTTGTGGCAGACAGTGTCAAAGGCTTTGCTGAAGTCCAGGTAGGCTACGTCCACAGCCTGCCGCACATTCACCAGGTGGGTAACCTGATCATAAAAGGAGGTCAGGTTGGTGAGACAGGAAAAAAATATACTAAAAAGCAGGACATTCTTTCCCCACTCTCTTGAAAACAAGCAACACTAAAGATGTACAAAAAAATAACCTGGACTCCTAAATTAAAGCTGATAAGAAATCTGAAAAACTACAGGGAAAGAAATTACTCTTTGAAAGTGAATGAAATAAGTCTTCCTGAAAAACCTGTGCGTAATATATGTACCACTTTCTAGCTTTCTTTTTTTTTCTTCTTCCCTGTGGGTAATTCCATACACAGGCCAAAAAGCTTTTAGAAGAACTTGGGTGCCCTCAAAGAGCAGCAAGATGGTTAGAATTCATATTTCAGCTGGGAATTTTTCTGTGAGTCAATGATTAAGAACTCCAGGCTTAATCACCAAAGTGTTTCTGCACAAGATTAATTCGATGCAGGCGAGTTACACAATGAGCTTCCTCAAGAAGATTCGTTCTAGAAAAGTTACTCTTTTGGAATGCAGTAAGAGAAGCTCCACCTTTTCCATGGCACTCTTAGTGGTACAGGCAACATCGCTGTGTGGAGAACACGAATATGTCTTTGGCATTGGTTCCTTCCTAGCTTTGCTTTACATAATCAGTACGTAGCTTCTTTGTACCTTCAGTTCTTGGTGAAGAGTGTAGCGTGGGTTTTATTATGTTGGTGTTTCGGTGTTTGGGTCTGTTTGTTTGTGGGTTTCTGTTTTGGTTTCTTTATCACCGTTCAAAATTCAAATGCATTAACAATTCTCTCTGAGGATAAGATTTTTTTAAGTATATTTTTTATATATATTCATAAGAATTTTATACATATATGCATATTATATAGCTTAGGGGGAAAACCAGCTTGGCTCGTGCTATAACAAGAGACACTTTATTTGTGTAAAAGCCACATAGAAAATAGGAGTATTAAAACTAAGAGCATCAGTATATGAGCGATAGTCAAAACCATGAGCAAGTTCTCAAGATCAGGACTACAACATGTGGGTAAACATTAAACTGAAGTTAATATGGAGTTAAAATGTTTTATCAGATTCACTATAAAAGTATTTTTGAGAGTGATAAAATTAACACCGAAGTCCATTTTGAACATGGTAAAATAGGTCTTTTCTTCTGATTAATCCCTCTTGGTGTTCTAACTGCAAGGCAGGAAAGTGATTCTGATTTTTTTTTTTTCAGTTTGTACAGATACATTTTTTCAGCACTTCTGTAGCTAATTTTGAATTGTGTCTTAACATTAGGTTAGGAAAGTTTTGCCCCATCCAAGACTAGTCTCATTAAAGTCCTGTAGACATTTTCTGCCCTTGGAGAATTTTTGGGCACAAGTAAGAAGCTGGGATGTGGGGGAAAAAAAATATAGAAAAGAAAGCCAGCATCATCTGACTTGCAATCCAGACAATGAGGAGCCTGATGTTGATGCAGTGAGCGCTGCAGACAGGGAACTCAGTTTGAACTCTGTTTGCTTCATGCAAAAAAATCTCCACAGGTATGAATGCAGCATCAGACTTCAAGATATGAACTATCTGTAAACCATTGGAAATATTAAGCTGTAGGTTTATGTGAATGCAGTTGAAGTTCTGTCGCCTGCTGGAGAAGAAAATGTCTTTTTATTGTACCTAGAGAGAATGACTGAAGTTTCCCTAATTCCTCAGCAGTAAAAGCAAATCTAGAAAAACTTGGGGGTAAAGCTTAATTTTTCACTGAACCCTTAACCTACCCGACAACAACATGAAATCCTGTAGGGGCTGAACCAACAGAGGACTATAGAAAAGACTCCTGCCACTGAAATTGGAAGATTAAGGAGCAAGTGCCCATGTAAGAAGAGATGCAGTGAGAAGAAATAGAATGTTACATAGAAAGCAGAATGAGAGCTTGAATCCTTAATGCACTTCCTCAAGATTTGCTTAGATAATGGCTTCCATATTCCCAAAAGTAATAAAGCCAATGACAAGGGGTGAAATTAGTTGTTTCTCAGGCATGCCCAAATACTGTGCCTTCTGGTGCCACTGTACTTAACCCCTGCTAAATCTGGCTGGTGTCTTCTCAACAGGACAAGCAAAAGGCCTCTTTATCCTCCAAGCCCATGGGAATGCCAGAGTGACTGTGGTACAGCTTAGTGACATGAGCCCTGCAGGCTCTTTTTCCCTTTGGGTTAAATAAGGACACCTTATATGTGTGTATGACCATTATAAATAATGCTACAATAAATAGGTAGCATTGGAAAGACTCTTGAAGGTGTGAGCAATGTCTTCTTAGCCTGATATCACTGCTGAGTCTGTGAACAAAGCAGAGATTCAAGAGAAACAGAAGCCCATGTGCTCCACAATGGTGGCTGGGCAAGAATGGGAAGATTCTGTGATTCTGTTGCTCTGTGACTGAGGCAAGGCTGATTGTCCTGTCTGTGAAACTGAATGCAAAGGGAAAACCACGAATAGCCCATATTTAGACTATTGTTTGGTGTTTGAGTATTTGTATTCATTGATGATTAATCAAAAATATGTTGGTAATTTTTCCTGATTGCATTTAGAAGGAACAATATTTGTGTTTGCAAACATACGGACACAACAAACACAAATCTCTACTTCATTTAAAACTAAATATACAGAAACTTGGTATTTTCTTAGGCTAACAAAGGAATGTCTGCTGGATTCAGAAATTAGCTCAGTTTTTGAAACTGTAGCTCTAAAAACTCTTATAATTATTTTTGTCTTGTCTTGTTTCCAAAAAGACTGCCAGATCACTACACTGGGCAATTACAATTTCCAATTCTCCATAGAAACCAACCTTTTGGTTGCTACTTAGAAATATTCTCATAGAAGAATTACAATTACAGTGCTGCTGAGAATGTCTTGATAACAACTTCTTATTTATTTTTTTTGCAATAATTATAAGCAACTAACTTTGTTGGTAGTGCTAATCTAATATTTTATCACAGTCAGTAAACTGCATTAAACAACAGAACTATATTGTCTGCATAGCAACGCTATGCCTGCAAAGGATCATAAAAGATGTACTTCAATTAAAGCACAAGGCACTTCTCTTTACTGATTGTGTAATTGTATTAATAATAAATTCATCAGTAAATGATGGATCAGGAAATATACAAACAATACCTGGTTGATTGACTTTACTACTGGGTGTAAACACTTTAATTTCTTGTACCTACGTTTTTTCTAATAGTATATTCTTTAAGAGAAAAAAAAAGTTACTGCTTTATTAACCTGGCTTCACTAGAAAGAAAAAACTTGTATATTATACTCTGTGCTGACAATATTGACCCACACATAACATGGTTACTACAATCTTTTTTGCTTAAGGCTTGTCATTAAAATCTGTGACAAGTAAATCTAATTTTGCATCTTTGCCCTTTTTTTCGAACCTTCAAATGCTTTCAATTTTAATTTTCTAAGGAAAAATCTTCTGTAAGATAAAGAAAGAGAGGAACCACAAGTAGATGACAAAAAGATCCACAAGGATGGTGAACTAGTCTCCTGCTCAATTATTCCACCATTATGAACTGAGTGTGAACTGATGGTAATTGAAGTGAGAGAGGCACTAAAACACTTTCCAAAGCAACATCTGCAACAAAGCAGAGGAATGAAGATAAAATGACAAGGACATTTAATGACAGGATTGTTCCCCTGCCCACCTTTCTGCTTAAAAAGGTCTGGCCAAATTCCATTTAGCAATGATCCCAGCACAATGAGTATACCATTTCTCTGTGGTGCATAATGGAGTTCCACAGAGATATTTGAAGAATGCAGTTAAGTATCTCTTTGAAATCTGGACATTTCCCAAACCCTCTGGTGCTCATGACACTCTGGGTTAAGTTCTTCTTCTTCCTTCTTATATTTTTTTCTATCCACACAAACTTTCTATATTATTTGGGAGGGTGCATCACTGTCAATGAATGTGAAGTCATATTAGACCTTTTGAGGAAAGTGAGTGCACGCAGGAGCATGCCAGGCCCCATGACATTCCTCCCCTTCCTCATAGCCCTCCCTACTCAGTCCTCACCGAGTCATACCCTCTCATAACACACCACTGCACTTCATCAGCATCACACATACACTTGTTTTACAAATAAAGGCTTCTGAGAGAGATGGAATCCCTTCTGAGGGTAAGTTCTTCCAATGTTCAATTGCTTTCACTGCTAAAATTGCACATCTTATTTATAATCCTTAGATTTGCCTGTTCTTTCTCATGAAATTCCAGGCCATGATGAATTCATCTCTAAGTAGCCAATTCTCACAGAAATGCCGAATTTGATATTTCGTGTTTCCCATTCTTTGGAGCTTTCTTGTAATATATCTCCGGCGTGGGCACAGAACAAAGGTCTGAGATGACTCATGATAAAGCCAAACTAGCAGCTAGAAGGAGTAGTACAACATTTCTAAAACTGTGATGCAAAAAGAAGACAGTTGAAAAAGTCTTTTTATCTTGGATGGATTTTAGGTTATGTTTTACAGAATCCTCACACTTAAGCAAAAGAATTAATATTTTTTTAACTATAAGTGCAATACAGTTTCACAGGCAAGATATTGATTCCCTGTCTGTTATCTGATTAAGTCTAAAAACAGAACTGGAAAACATTCATAATCCTTTGCTGACAGGGAACAAGCAGACAAGTCATGGAAGGATGGAGTCTGGCTGGTGAAACCAGACTGTATAAGGCATTAAAGAGATGAGGTGTTTGATCTTCAGTTCCCACATTGCCTGGATTTTTTTTGCATAAATGGCTTTTGGCTTCCTATCAAGGCTGAAAATATTTACAGGTTTGCAAACAGCAGTCTAAATTCCTTCTGCCCACATCGGTATATTTTATGAGCAATTTGTTTTGTCTGAACCACTCTCTCTCCATCCCAACTGACCATTCGCAGCAGCTACGTTATGAAATTGTGATCTGTTTTCTGAGTTAGTTCTGAATCAACATATCCAGTGGTTTCTGTATGAAAAGGGGGGGCAGAGAATTAAATTTTGCATAGTTGTACACACTTATTATTAATTGAAAGAGGCAAGTTGTGTCTCTTTGAACAGTCTTTGAGTATTTTTTTTTTCCAGTAAGAAGTAGATTGAAACCTAAGAATATTCACTCGTGTAAAGAATGTTTCGATTGAACACTGAAAATCCTTGGTAAATACAAGACGCATCATTTGTGCTGGAATCAGTTTGACCTTTGTTCCTCTTTTGAGTGAAAAGAAGACTGAAAGCAAAAAGAAGGAAATATGCAAGGCTTAGTTCGGAGCCGTGTGAAGGCACTAGGAGATTTACCAGACTAAAGTGGGAAGCGATTAGATTTTCGAGCTCTTCCATTTCTCGGTTTTAGGAAAGTGAAGTGTACTTCCGTTTTAAAAAGCCACCTGTCATGTCATGCATCATCAGTGTGAAGGGTGAGATTAGCAGGTCTTTATCCACGGTAAATACAGCAATTATTGGCTTTTGGGGGAGACCAAAAGTATTTGCAAATATTGTGCAAATTCCTCTGAATTTGCTAAAGCAGTTCTGAATGAGAAAGTAAAAAAGCAAAACAAAACCAGCCACAAAACCCCAAACAAACAAAACACACACACACAAAAAATATTTTTTTACTTTTCTTAAAGGCAAGAGAGAGAGAGAAAGTTTTTCGTTAGGTTTAAAAGTTCTGTTGCAGAATTTGACATTACCTGCTTGCTTGATTTGGGCTTTTCCTAAACACTGTCATGAAATGTAACATTTTTTCCCCCTCTGAATTGCAGAAAATCAGCTGTGGGCAACAAGGAGATTTGTTAGAAGAGGAGATCTGTGTAAGGAAGGTGGAAGGGCCTGTGAAATGTCACTGCAAATGATGAGAAGGAAGAAATGTGAGTAAACCAGAACTCTCTAGCTCAGGAAAAGGGCACAGTATCTCAGGTTGTGTATCCGAATAGAGTCTGGGGAGCCTCCTGACCACTTCTCTCCCATTCCCCTTCCCACAGGATTTGACAGGACCTCTTCATGTGATGCCTCTTCTATATCAGGGGTAGGGAGTGGTAATGCAGAGACAGGCACATAGTTGCTGCTCCATGCCACCAGCAGTGGATCTCTAAAGTACTGACTCTCCTCAGCAACCCTTGCTATAAGACGTGTATAAAAAGACAGCTGAGCCATAAGCAAATACAGAAGAGTACAGCAGTAACTGTTCAAAAGACAGGCTCTCTTAATAGTCCTGTGAGCTCCTCAAAGGGAATGAAAGGGTATTACAGCAGTGAAAAGGTATGTATAAAATAAGCATACTTTTCCAGATTCATATATTTCTGCACCTGAAATTATCTAGTGTACTGATAAATGAATTCATGCAGTTGATTTGACAAAAGCAGCTGTATATTGTTATCATCTGTTCACCAAAACATTTTAAAAGCACAATATCAGAAAAGACAAAAAAAAAAAGAAAAAAGAAAAGGGGAGGGTGAGGTGTGGGGGGGAAAGGCATTATAAACATTCTAAAAATATGAGTGGATATTCCTGCTTCTATTTTTTTTTTTTGCCATATTAGGTTTTCATTAGGATTCGGTGTAAGGTCAAGAGGGTGAATTTCTAAATCTTAAAAAAATCAGATAAAAGGAAATGTGTTAAGTAAATTGCTATAAAAGCAATCTCACATCCAGAAGAAACATGTCATTTTTGGGGTCTTCCAAATACTTTGAAAAGAATAAAATGTGGTTTGGAAAGAAACATGGTATGCTTTGAAATTCCAGCTGAAAAACTAAGGGAGACCTATTTATTTTCTTTTGTCTTTTCATACAGCTCTTCTGGATCTTTTTTTAGTATCTATAAAGCATTTTCAGACCATTTTGCATGACAGGTTGAATATGCATCGTTATTTTTGTTGCTAGGACAAATGAGATAATTGTAAATGTTTTGTCTACAAAGAGGAAACTGCTATCAATTTTCTGTGATGTGTACAATTAAGCCATGGCAAGTGAAGCTGGCACACGTCATGAATGCTGGCTGGCGATTAGCTGCTTTTGGTGGCTATTGACAGAAGGAATGGAAAAGGAGATTTTTATGGAGGAAAGCAGTTGTTCACAGATTTCCCTTCTGTCACTGGCCTACTTGCTGGAACAGATATCTAAGTGTCTCTAGCTCTCCTCTAAGCGTGACAGGCAGGAGGTAAATCACTAAGTCACACTTAGTTGTCAGTGGTTTTATGCTTTTAAGTCACCAATGACTCTGAAATTTCAGAGATAATACTGACCTGGGGATGATCTGCAGCACTAGAAGTGAGGAGGGAGACACCCTCAACCCCCTGACATCTGGTCCATGATAAGACTGTAGGAATCCCTGAGGTCAATCTTGGCCCAAAAAATCCCTTCAAACACCTGTGTTTTGAGAGGAATTTTCCATCCTTTCAGCTCCCACTTTTCTGCCAGGGAAGTACAATAAATGTAGGAACATGATTCAATGCAATCTGTTCTTAAAGCTACACACATCTTTGTGTCCTGCTAGTCTTTCCCAGTGTTCAAAAAATGAAAGAGTAGAAGATATAGGTCAAGTACATGACAATTTCTCCTAGTTTCTGGATGCTGATGGGTGAGGGCTTTCCTGAATTAAAGCTGTATTTGTACCATTATAGTTAGCAACCATCCATAGATTTATTTCTGACTGATTTGCAGAACTCCTTTTGAATCTGTGTGTGCAATTTTCCTTGATAACATCAAATAAATCCTGCATTAAATTCTGAGCTTTATACAAATATATTTTAAATTCTAAGTCCTTACCTTTAAATTTCACTGAGTGCCCCTGAATCCCATGTGAGAAAATGTTAATGTTCTCCTTTCTATCCATGTATTTTGTATCACTTATGCTTTTGTATTTCTCACTTGTACCCATCTTGGTCTCTCTTTTTGCAAGTTAAGAAATATTTTTACTCAGTTTTTAATTGCCTGAAAGTAACTCCATAGCTATTATCATGCTTATGATAGTTTGCTTTATCTTTTGCAACTATCCTATATGCTTTTGGGCAGTGACCAATGTGAGAGGGCATCACAGAGCCACCTGAAGCGAGTTGCCTGGAGGGATTGTGGATGCCTTCCTTCCCCCCTGCCCCATCGAAGTGTTTAGGTCCAGATTGAGTGGGGCTTTGGGCAACCTGCTATAGTAGAAGGTGTCCTCGCTCATGGAAAGGGGGCTGGAAGTAGATGGTCCCTAAGGCTGATTCCAACACAAACCATTCCACATTTCTATGACTCTATGATGACATAACTTTTTTTTTTTATCAGTTTTTTTCTTAATTTATTCCAACACCCTGCTTTAGTTATATTCTGCACCATCACTAATTACTGAGCTATTGTTTTCAGGACTTTTCTCCTTCTTGTCAATAATTTCTACTCCATCACACCATATTTATCACCAAAATTGTCCAACCACCATGTCTTGGTTTGCATGCACTGACATTTAGTTTCACCTCCAACTTCATCATCAAATTTGTTATTATGAAATCCTGATGCAGCTTTTGGAATGAGCTTTTAATTTTACTATATCAAATAGTTTTATTGGAAGACTTTGGTACCTTATTATTCATATATTTGCATACTTCACTTATGAATATGCTGAAGATATTTTATGGATCGGTAACCCCTCCGCCACAGAAACCAAATTCTTATTCCTACCCTCAATTTCAGACATTTTAGCCAGTTATTGCTCAAAAAAGTATGTTTTCCTCCTCTTCTAAGGATACTTGATCTCTTTAACATTGCTTGGTAGGGAATCATATGACAAGCATTGGGGAAATCTCGATTCAATGTACGAACAAGCAACTCATTTCCTTGTGTTTAACGTTGTCCTTTGACAAATCTGAACGTCTTTTGTAAAGCATGACTTCCCCTCACAAATGCTGCATTCACTCTATTCCAATACTTCTTAACTGACCTCTGTGTTGTCTTCAGTATTATATTGCCCTGCTTGTCAAGTACAGAATTCAGAAATACTGGCCTGTGCTTCTCTTGACTTATGAACCTTCCATTGTATTCCTCCACAGCCATCCTGCATACCTTGAGTGACCTTCATATGCCTTTTTTGTCCTCAGAGACCGTCATGCCCCCCTTAGGACAATCTTCTTGGCTAATACCTTTGCTCATAAGAAGGTAAAATAGAAAACCAGCAGCCACAAATGCAGGTATGTGTTCAAAACCTGCCTGTGTTCCTTAAGGTGATAGACACCGCCATCCACCAGCTTCCAAACATTTGTTGTCTAATTAGATTGTAGAACCAATGAGGCAGGGGAATAGCTTTTTCTTACATTTTAAAACTTAAATTAAAAGGGGCAAGATGTGTGACATACACACAACTTACTTCTCCCTGAATTAAAACTAGACATTTGAGAATCCAAAGGAAATTATTTTAGCCGAATCTGGTCTAGTCAGAAGAGTAGGATTTAAATAGAGCAGGTAATCAAAGCAGCACATGGTGGAAATGGATGAGGAAAATGAAGATCAAATGATATATCACAAACCAATCCATCTCTGACTCTGCTAGACCCAAAAAAGCACCCCAGATGGCACATTTTCTCATTAATGTGGCACTTGGCTATATTTTCCCCACTTGTTGCTTGTGCACTGTATGTATGGGTCTGTGTGTGCATGAAACCCGAGTTCTGCTAGCAGGAACAGAGAATCTGGAGGGCAATAAACCACCTGTGTTAGTCTGTATCTACACTGTCTTAAATTGACAGGCACTGGCTTACCTGGTTAGCAGGTACTGGAGCTGCAGTACAACGGCAGCAGCTTTAACAGAATGTCTAATGCAGTAGATTAATACCTTTAAAAAGTGAGCCTCAAAGAAAGTGTGTGTCCACTTCACTTCATTCCCTAAATAGTGGTGTTTACTAAGCTGGAGAGAGGGGAGATAATACACTCTTTGGTCTACACTTGTGGCAAGTTCTTGGATGTTACAGTAGTCTAGTAGTGTCTTATATAAATGATAACTGTACTTGAAAACTGATCCCAAGATTGTTTCCACCCAAAATCACACAGAATGTGCACCTGCCACAGAAAAAACAAACAAACAAAAAACCCATAAAAGTCCTTGGCTCATGTAGTTTATACCAAATCAAAACCAAAGTGAGCTGCAAATTATGCAAATTAACTACCAGCAGACAAACTGTACCATCAGGATCAATACCAGCAATGCAACAGACAAAGCGCACTACTAAACATGCGCAAAACTCCAGCAAACACCTGCAGCTTTCTAACTATCCTATTACAGCTAATCCAGGGAAGTTTTGGTTACATGCACATACTTTTACATGCACACCCCACCCACTGCTCAGTCACAAGGTCACTTCACGTGACCTGCCAACCCTGTGGGCTCACACACACTGCATGTGTAGGTTCCCCTTTGCAGAATCCTCTGCCATCACTCTCAGGTCTGCATGGTTTTCAAAAGGGGAGGCTGTGTGAATACCCCTAAACACACTTTGTTGGCTTTTAGTTGCCTTTCTCCAAGTTATGATGTGCCAGTGGGATCTACACACAGTGACACGCAGAAATATAGAATCATAGAATGGTTTAGGTTGGAAGGGACCTCATAGATCACCTAGTTCCAACCCCCTGCCACAGGCAGGAACACCTCCCACTGGAACAGGTTGCTCGAGGCCTCATCCAATATGGATTTACACCAAAAAAAAGACAAATGTTTCAGCCATGACACTTTTGCACAAACTGGTTTATTCCTCACAGGAGCTTCCAAAGGGAATTCTTTACTAGGGAATTCCTATAAGCAATGCTTGAAAACTTGTAAAAATTCCTTATACTTCAGCTATCTGGTTTAGTCATTGGCAGTCTTTCACCAGTAACAGTCCCATTAAAAAGCAGAAAGCTGGTGTCTATCCAAGTTTTGTGGGCTTAGACAGAATTTCTTCAGTTGGCCATGTATGTGGCTAACATACAAAATAAAAGAATGCATTAAAGATGAACTAAAAACAAAGGCTTTTAAGGGATAGGTGACTTGGAACCACCCTTGTCACTCCCTGCGAACCAGGCTTTCACCTAAGGAGGTTGGAGGGCATGGTCTGATGTGTTTGCAGAGTGCATGGCTGGTCCAATGCCTCTTGCTTTCAGTGGAAGCCAAGGGAGTTAGGCAGAGCTTTTAAAGTGAAAGAATAATGATAAAACTGTAAAATTATTGACTTCTGTGGCATAGCAACAGCTGGAAGTGCCAGTGCATAGGATCTCCTTTAGTGTGGTGTTGCAGATGATCTGGCACAAGCTGACCCATGCTCTGCTCTGCAGACAGCTGCTTCACTACCTCTGGCCATAGAGTTTTTTAATAATAGACCATTTTAAAGTAAGTTGGAGAGTGCTGGTTTATCAAAGGCACATGCCATTCGCATCTCACAACAGGACTGCTACTGAGAGGCCACAGGAGAGGGACTGCCAGGCTTTTTCAGTGGTCAGAGTATCTGCCTCTGCTTACCCACTGGAGAATGTGGCTGTGGGGGTTGCCAAGGACTGGCCTGTGGCCAAAAGGCCATATGATGGTCTGGGAAAGGCAGCCAGTTTTGGAGGAGAATTTCCACGTCTAATTCAGTATTTCTGTCATTCTGTTTCAAAAGGGATAAATAGTTGAAGATAGAAGTTTAATTCTGATTACTGTGGCACTGGTATAAAACAGTGGGAAGCAGTGGAGTTACTCCATCATAATGTCAGGGCAAGTAAAACTGGTCTCAGGCAATGAAAAGAGAGGAGGACTCAGATTCCCTCTGTATCCTCATTTCAACTGTACTTCATTTTAGCAATTACATTTGCTTCCTTCATATCGTAAATATTTCATATTCTTTCAGCCCCTGACTTCATCATTTAAACAGGAAGGCATTTAGTAGTGCTCTTCTCATTCACTTTCAGGATGTACTTCAAGCACGAGATTAAATCCTCAACTGATATAAAGTAGTGCAGCTCCACTGGGTCTGTCGGAGACGCTTCTCTTTGTGCCAGCAGCGTTTTTGTTTCCATTACCTCGAGAAGAAGCCCCAGGACCTCCTGGGAACTCGCCTTGACACATCGCCTCCTCTCAGACGAACTCAGGGCTAAGCGGGGTCGTCACGCAATGGGTTTGTGCTGATGGGAGCCCAGTGTGTCGCTCCTGCAGCCCCGGGCGCTCCCCGCTGCTGACACTGCAGCATGCGGCCACCAAGCTGAACTGCAGATGGAGCTGAGAACGGGCAATAGGAAAGCAACCATGACAGCAGGCTCCTTCTGAAAGTAACTCACTCTGCTGCTGACAGACAGCCCATCTCCACCACAGGCAATAGGAACAATACTGGAGTCAGATTTACCAGTGGCATTCCTTCCAGTCTAGCATGCAAGCACAGACTGTTAGCAGGAGCTGCATCTTGTGACTCTTAAGGCAAGGTAAAGAAGTCAGAAGTCCACAGAACCTGTGACTCAATGAACATTCAAGTGCATTTTGCTTGTGTGTGTTGGTTTAGTTGGTCCATGAAAGCTTGTGCAATCATATATATCTACCTGGCTTGTACTGGCTCATGTAGACTACTTTGTTGAACTTTCTCTTTAGCATTACTTGAATGAGTGACCATGTGCACAGAAATGACAAGATGGGGTTGCATATGACATCCGTCTTGAATGCAAAAGAAGTTTGCCATAAGAGAAGAAGTTGTGCTCCTTGGGATGTTTGTAATTTTCTTTTGTTATAATTTTCTCTGCTGGCAAAGCTAGGAAAGCAGGGCTGCTAAATCCTATCCGCATAAAAATCTCCAATAATTTACAAGTGTAAAATTGGGTATGAATAGCAAAGTGTGCTAGCCCCCCGTGTTCAAAGACTTCCAGTCTTCTAAATATTTTGAGCTGTCTCAACAACTTGCAATGTATAGTCATAACCAAGCTAATTTTGAAATGTTGTCAAGTTGCAACATATCCCAATGATGTGAGAACTTGCTAACTCGTGGGATAATCTGTGGTGGCATCCAAGCTTTTGGACTTGGCCTCCACCTCTGGAACGACACCTTCTAAGCAGTGCCTGAAAAGCAGACCTTAACATAGGGTGTGATGGTTTGGGTGTTCCCCACCCCCACACACTTTGGAAGTTACCCAGACTAGACTCAGCCGGCTTTGGAAATATGAATGAAGCTTATTATTTACAGCTGGCACAATATACAAGCAGATATTTACAGTATATACAGTTATAGACAGAAATAGACAAGGTAAAAGGTAATACAGAAACACAACAGCCCTCCCAGAAACCTGAGTCCCCAGGTGGGGCTCCCAACCTCCCTTCCACCTTCTTCCACCCCTCTCAACCTTACCCCAGTCCCAAGGAAGAATGGAGGTTCAGCCAGGGGGTTAGGAAGCAAAATGGATTAATCAGAGAGATGGCAGAGAGGCTAGAGAGGAGTGCAGCTCAAGCAATGCCCGAAGAAGTGCCTTATCTATGTTGGATTCTTGTTCTTATACCTCTCAGCAAGCCTATGAATGAAGTAGACATCACCCTTGTTTTCCTTTCACAGCCTGTAATCTAGTTCTCACCAAAACGTTCTAGCTAGCTTCAGACTAGCACATAGGGTTGAGAGTACAATCTAGGACTTTCTGGATTGAGGCAGAAACAAAAAATATCACCAAGTACATTCCTGATAAACCAACCTGCTCTCTCAAGCCTGTAAGGAACTGGATGAACACCATAACCTTCTCTGCAGTATGCCCATATTTCATGTCCAGCAAAGTGTTTTCTAGGGAGCCAAGGAAATGGCAAGTTTAGATTACATACTATCAAATAATTCACAGAGAATTGGAAGCCATTCAGAGAAGGTGAAAATAAGACCAGGAAGATAAATCACTTATAAGCATGTAAGCATGTCACAGACAATCTTAGTGAGGGAAAAAGGAGAAGGCCTTTTTTCAAAGTTGGATGCAAAAAAAGGCAATAAAGTGAAGCAGAATTAATTTTTTTCTGTTCCATGAAGTAGAATTGAAAAAAAAAAGGAGTAGGGGAGAAATAATACTTTTAGCTTACTACATCTGTAACAAGAAAAACAGCCAGAGATTATGAAAGGGTTGAAAAATCTCCCTTAACAGTGGACTACAAGCCTTTTGAGCTTTGGAGATTTTTTTCCCCACTGTATTTTCTGTCCTATTTCCTTTTTTCCCCCCTGCTTTGTAAATTCAAGGCATTTAAAGACTATTTGAATTCAAAGGAATATTCACATGAATACATGTGGGTTGACAGAAGCTCCAAGATAGGGGGGAAGGAAGCAGGGTAGGCTGTAAGCCTCTGAATTCAGAAATTTGCCTTCTTATCTATTTGTAGAGACTAACTGAGTATTGGAGATTGTAAGACTAATTGTGCATAGTTTGAAGGAAGGATTTCAACTGTAAAAATGTGTCATTTGCCTCAGAGTGAGGCTTACACTCAGGGGAACTGGGTAGCAGTCTGTAAATGTGCAAAGTGAATAGGCCCCAAGGACAGAATACAATTACTTAGGAGGTAATGAGATGAGATTAAGAAGGGAATATTTAGACAGAATGCCAGGAAAAGCTTGAGCTACTTTGAAGTGTTGAATAGTCTTGTGAGAGAAACGTGAAAGCACAGTTACTTGAGACATTTAAAACCATGAGTACTCTCACATTTGCTGCAGGGAACATGCCTCCCTTAACAGTAAGACAGACTAAGAGATGCAGCCATGGTTCTACTCTTGTTTTTTCTTCCATGATCCAGAGCATAAGGCAATTCAGATGCCCAGACACTGTAGTATGAAGTGACACAAAGGCCACTGCAGTGGTGAGCAGTGCGAGGCAGGTGATGGGTTTGTCACAATGAGCATTAGAGAATTGGTGTCCATGTTATCATCCAGTTGCAGGGAGTGATGGGTTGTCTCAGTCCAGACACTGTTATCTGTGTGCATGTATTTCACCTTCTTGAATGCTTATGGCTTTCATTAACAGCAACAGCTGACACTAGGAGGTGACATCTCTATGCTTGACAGCAGTAATGACATGCTGACCTAGGGAAGAACAAAAGAAAGAGAGGAAGAAGCAAAGATAGCTGTAGGGCCGGAACACCACTCTTTGCACCCAGACATAGCTTCTGCGAGCTTGCAGCACTGTGAAAGAGAGCAAAGGAAGCTGACTATTTTGAATTTTTCCCACTTCAAACATCAGATCTATCTCGGCTCAACCTGTCATTAACCCAATCCAGTTTGTCAGTCTCAGCAACCACTAGCCTTTCTGCTGGTCTGCCGTGAATCCAGAGGAGTCTTAGAAAGCAGATCTGTGATGCTTCTTGCTAATGGAGTTTGCAGATGCAAAAAGTTGACATGGGAGCTGACAGGGAGACTGGACAAGTACTCAGAACAGAAGTCTGTTGAGGATTACTAAATAGAAAAAACACATCAGGCTCTCTGAATTCCTAACATGGAGATAGTCATGCATATGCAGCATATATGTTTTCTTTGCTCTTATTCTTTCCTAGGTAGCTGCCAATGGCCTCTGCTGGAGACTGTGGACTAGATGGATCCTTGTTCTGAAACAGTGCATCTGTTAATATATGTTGATGTTCTTTTCCAGAAGCTGGGTGAAACGATCCTTGATTTTGGTCCTCTTTTGCTTAGAATTTTCATGGCATAATGGTCAGGGAATTAGAATAAATATGGTGGTTCTAAATCCCTAAATGATTCCAATATTTTATATTAACTACAAGACAATACAGGTCTGACTGAAAAAAAAGTGGGGATTTTACCTCTATTTAGCTGTTGTGGAGGGCCAGTAGGCCCGAAAATAGACTTACATATGCCTTGCCCTGCCTGGACATGTTTTTCTGCTCATAGCCAGAGGTGAGCACATGGTGAGCGCAGAGGGGCACAATGGGCCTGGTGCCATGCAGTCTGTCCTGCCCAGGCTTTGGGTTGTGTAAGCCCCCACACACCCAGCTCATGCTTGCCGGGTGCTAGGCCCATGTGAGCCCCATATTTGGACAGTCCAGGCCTGCGGCTCCTTGCCTATTATGGTAAGGCTGTCTGGCTGCCAGCCTGCTTGGTCATTGGGTGACCAATGAGACCACTGATCTCGGCCCACACTGCATAAATAGAGAGGCACAGGCTCAGGTGCCAGCTCACTCGCCTGCCAGCTCACTCGCCCAGTAGCCTGCGTGCTTAACTTGCAGAGCTCACCTAAGCCTGCCTCTACGGAGCTCAGGCTCCCCGTGCAGCCGCGCAGCCCGCTGCACGCCCACTGCCTTATTGCCTGGCGTGTGCCATTGCCACCAGTTGCCAGGAGCAGACCCACTTGTGTGCACAGGATTGTATTTCCTCTGCACCTGGAAATCCTGCCTACGAGTTCCCTGGACACAGCATCCAGAAGGAGCCAACAGCACAAGGTCAGAGACTCTTCCCCCTGAAGCCAGGAGGATTCCAGCCTCAGAGTCCACGGGTGCAGACCCTGAGGAGTTGGACACTTCATGTAGGCTGTGACGTGGCCCCCGAGGGTGATTTGTAACTAATCAGAATTGTGAGTAAATACCTCTGTAATTTCTATTGCATCTGCCACAGAGCAGAAAGCTTTCAGCCCACCCTGCCGGGCAAACAGCATACAGACCCCAAGCGGCATTAGCCGCGGGGAAAACTCTCTCTGTTTAATGTTTTGAATGTATGCTAGTTGGTATAATAGTTACAGTTTGATATATATGCCCATCATGTCTTCATAACCCTGTAGAATAGATATTAATGTTGTAAGTTCAGTGGTTGGGGGTGGCAAGAGTTCAAAATAGTGAGGTTAATAAATATATGTATTTTTATACATACCCTCTCGCATCAATTAATTTCTCCCCTCCGCAACATTAGCTTTTCTTCTTTTGTTGTTTCAAAAATAAATGACCAGACACATTTTATTAGTGAGGAACAATGCATGTCTAACATTACTATTTTTCCCTCTTGACTTTCAGTAAGAGATGGAAAACCTTCTATATAGGGAAAAAGAAGTGGGAAACACCTGCAAAGGGCAGTTTACAACAGAAAAGGTATGGGTTAATCTTTAATTTAATATTTAGGATTTGATTTTTATAGTATTTGCTGGAAGAATTTGAAATAAACACTAGCATAAGACAAAAGGTCATTATTTTAATGTTATTTGTGATGCTAATGACTAAGAGGTAATTTAACATAGGTTATATTATTAGTTAACATCTTTTTCTATCATGAATATGTTATTGTCATCAACTCCTAACATCTTAACTGGCTGCATGCCATTAAAAGAAACAAAGAGCAAAACTGACTTGCTTTTTATGTTAAAAAAGATGTCATTATGACCAATTTTGAGAGAAGAGTGGGTTCTTCTCTACTCACCAAAACCAGATTATCGAACTGCTCTTTCATGTAGAACCCTAAATAATCTGCAGATTATGCCTGTGTGGTTTGTACAAAGGAAATTTATCAAGCTTTTGAAGTGATCTGAATGTTAAAAAATGAAATAAAGGAAAACTTGTTGAGAAATCTCAAGAGACTTCTGAATGAAAGTGGACACTCCTTCATGTCTCAGAAAACTTAACATCTGTAGATCCTCTTTTATACTGAGTTTGAAGAAAATTAAAGGAGGAAATTTGCCACAGAAAGGCCATTTCTTGAAACTGTTCTTGAAAGTATGAGAACTGATTTAAAAAAAAAAAAAAAGAATCCCAGGCATGAAATTGAAAGACAAATTCACAGATTCACACATTGCATTGTGTTGGAAGGGACCCTCAAAGGTCATCTTGTCCCCTGCAGTGAGCAGGGACATCTCCAACTAGATCAGGTTGCTCAGCACCACATCAAGTATGACCTTGAATGTCCTCAGGGATGGGCCTCAACCACCTCCCTGAGGAATCAGTTCCAATGCTTTACAACTCTCACTGTAAGAACTTCTTCCTTATGTCCAACCTAAATCTAGTTGCTCTAGTTTAAAACCATTGCCCCTCATCCTACACACACTCCTAAACAGTTCTTCTTCAGGCTTACTGTAGGTCCCCTTCAGATATGTATGAAATCTACATATGAAATGTAGCTCTAAGGTGTCACCAGAGCCTTCTCTTCTCTAGGCTGAACAGCCCCAATTCTTTCAGGTTGTCTTTGTAGGAGAGGTGAGCCCTCTGATCATCTTCGTGGTCCTCCTCAGGACCTGCTCCAGCAGGTCCTTGTCTCTTGTTAGGGCTTACCAGAGCAGACTAGAGTGGCAGAATCACTTCTCGTGACCTGCTAGCCACACTTCTTTTGATGCAGCTCAGAATGTGATTTGCCTTCTGGGCTGCAAGTGTGCATTGCTGGCTCATGTCCAGCTTCTTGTCCACCAGTATCCTCCAGTCCTTCTTTGCAGGGTGAAGAAGAGCTGTAACAAGCCTAACAAGGAAAACTTAATGAGCTAGATGAACAGACACAGTAAAAGAGAATACATTTCATCCTTGAGAGAAAATGCAAATTACACTCACATTTGATGGGATTCTCGACCAATAGTGTCTAAAGACAGGATCATGGCACAGAAACAAAACAATTAGTAAGAAAAATCAAAGACTGTTTCAGTGCCATAAAATTTCGTGTTACATGTAAATGATCATGTTTCACGCAAATTTTATTTGAACAAGGAGCAAAAAAAAATCATTTGGGCATGGGAAATTCTGAAAACACTGGTGCATAAAAATTTTAAAGTTGAAAGAGTTTCTCCAGTACAAATTTTCCCTCTTGTTTTGTGAAAGAAATGGAAAATTTATGCTGGTTCAACAGAAATACTTGCCAGAGATTTGGGGCACTCCACTCCTCTGCTCTTCTCTCTAGGATGACATTGTAAGATGAAATTATGAGCTATCATGGCTCCCACAATGGGATGCCATTCTTCACTCCAAAGAAAAGAAATAGATGGAGGCAGAAAAGAAAGATTTTCTAAGCCTGAACTAGATTACAGGGTCTTCATTTTCTGTGTCCTCTAAACTGGTTTCAGAGGTATGTTGAAAAGATGCAGTTGCAACTTCTTGACCTGGGTTGCTCCTTCCTAGTAAAATGCAGAACAGTACAGTTCCTATTCCAGTTTTTATTGAAGGAACAAACCTTTTGTAGCCTTGGCTAGCAAGGAACAATGCAAAGTTTTAAAACATATTCACCTAGTCTGATTCCCAGCTCTGGCCCTCTTCCCTGGGTATAAACTGTTGGAGAATGGTCCTAAGCAGCCCCAAAGGGTATTATTAAACATTGAGATTCGAATTAGTCCTGTAATTCATTAAAACAGTAGTTACAATAGATACATTTTCATAAAGCTAAATATTGAGGCCCAAAGGAAGAGCTCCATGAGGGAATTCATTGCTTGTGCCTTCAGGAAGGGATAGATGGTTTGTGCAGTGTATGCCACCACCCTGATCTGCCACTCATCTTGAACACTCTTATTAAGGCGAACCTTCTTTTAGCATTCAATGACAAAAAGTCTTCTATCAAAATTAATCTCTCCATTGTCCCATTTAAGCTACCCTGGAACAAAATTAACTTGGAACACACAAATGCAATTCTCTGTAAGAGTAGAACAAACTGAAAGATGTACTCCAGGAGGGCATCTGATGCAAATCCAGGTACTAATGGCCTTTTGGTCAGTGGCACCAGATTAAATCTAGTTCAAAATGCCTCCAAGAAACACAGGAAGTGTAAATACTGTGTCCTCAGCCCAATTATTTTGCTCCATAGTTTTCTTCCTGCTCTACCACACTATTTGACTGTTGGTGCACTCTGGCTCTCCAAGCTTCCTGCCTCTACAGATTTCCCAAGAGAAAAAAAAAAAAGATATACAGACAGACAGTGCCTATGAGGCTAACACAGTGCCAGAATATAATCAAAGTGCAGACTGGTGTCTGTGGAGCTCACTTACCCTGGTGTAGATATGAACACAGAAGTGACTCAAGTGAAAATTGCTTTAGGAAGCAATTTTAGAAGAAATGGAAACTTTCAGACATGAACCATTATGAAGGAGATGACTTTCCAGTTAAGAAAAGAGAAGGGAGATGCCTTTAGGAGGGATGTGATAAAGACCTAACCATTCATACAATTGTCACCTTGTTATTGCTGCCTTTAGTCCAATGATTTTCAATTTACCAGTCAATCAGATAAAAATGTCCATGGAATTTTTGTAGGTGCCAATGAGCTGAACCCTTTCAGCCCAGGGAAAATTTAAAACAAAAGCAAAAGAAGAAAATGGGGAACTGTCCCAGCCACAAAGTAACCACCTAGCAGTTATTCCAGCTTTCCTTCTGACACCTTAGAGCTACCAAAACTCAGCCTTCAATTTTTGTAGACTAGTCGCCAAAGAGAGAGGAGAAGATGAATGAGGCAGAAGTAGTAAAATGGTAGAACATCCAGTCCACACAAAACATTGCAAAGGACAAGGAGGTAAAATGTCAGGTAAAATGTACTCCTTTCCAGGAAAGGCAGTGGTATGAGGGGTTACAGAGAACAGAGAAATGGGGAGAATGTTATGGGGGTGGGGGAAATAAAAGAAAAAACCCACAACCAAACAAAACTCCCAAAAGATGGAGAATCTGTATCAGAAGAAAGAACACAAAAACCATGTTTTGCAGGAAATCCCTAAATGACATAGGACAATACAGCAGCAGGAGTGGGAAATGAACTGTAAAGAATCCCATGATGTGCACTGAGCTTAGGAAAGCAGAGTCTTTATTTATCACAAAACTTATTCAGCCTGTAAAGCCCAGACCAAGCAAGGTATCTGCTTGCTACCTGCAATCCCTCTGTCTGCCCTCTGCACTCTGCTTATAGCACTGACAAACCTGGCAGAAGTTCAGATGTGTCTCAGAGGAATTTAGTCCTTCCTGGAAACTGCTCCCGGGGCTCCAAGTAAGAGTGATTTGTGATTCTCTGGGAGGGTTTATATTGATCCTTTATCTCTGATTACTGAGAACTGTTGTAATTCGAAAGCAAATTCTTTAGGAGTGATTTGACCTCTCCAAGGAACTAGCCAAAATCAATCCCGTAGCATGGGAGTGATCTGCAGTAAAGCAGAGCAAACAAGGCTCTGTCTGTGCTCAGCATATTACAGAATCACAGAAAATATTCAGGTTGGAAAAGACCCTCAGAATCACAAAGTCCAACCAATATCCCTACTCTACAAGGTTCACCCTAAACCATATCCCCAGACAACACATCCAAACAACTTTTAAACACATCCAGGGTCAGTGACTCAGGTACCTCCCTGGGCAGCCCATTCCAATGCCTGACTACTCTCGCTGTGAAAAAATTTCCCATATGAGGACCTCGTTCACCTCTGAGCGTGCCTGTGTTGGGTACCCAAGGCACAGGTTGTATTAGGTTTATGGATCGTTCCTGCTTCTGTCACACAAGTGCTGCTAAACAAAGCCAAGGAGCAACTTTTACCCATCTTGAAAACATAACTACCCAGGCAATTTACCAGAGATTTACTATATTCACAGAGGATGACTGAGCAACCAACCACATGAAACTGCTTCAGACCTATCACCTCTGACTGGGAGTTGCTGAGACATCCACTAAATTATAGATATAAGACCTCCGAGAGTTGCTTGAATATGACTGGAAGTGGTACTGGTAATCAAACAGGCAATGTTTTCTTTCTCAGTGAGAGAGTGCTTAAGCTCAAAATTACATGTCACAGTGCCGCCTTTTGTTTTCTTTGAGACAGAAAACACCTCGCCACTGTAACTGTGGGAAAGGAAGTTGTTTGGTACACCAACCCCCCATTGTGTTTCTAGCTTTGTGTGGCCGTTTGTGTTCGGCAGGAGATGGAGCAGCATTCAGGCTGCTCTCCATCAGCACACATGGCTGCCCTGCAACTGGAGTAGGAAGTTGCGCCTCAGCTTTTGCAGTCTGCACCCTTCGCAAGACATAGAACCGGTCATAGGATCAATTACTATAAGGCTCTCTGAAGAAAATGCACTTTAAAAGTCACCTTTCATGTTTTCTGAATGGTTGAAGGACTAATCAAACTTTTATGAAGCTTTGACCACTTGATCTCAGTCAGCTAAAACAATGGCATGTTTGGTTTATGGTCTGGGAATGTCCCAGGGTCCATGAGCTACTTCTGAGGGGTCAGTGAGGGGTAACAAAAAGCATCTTCTGCTTTACAAGCCCTGGAATTTTTTCAGGTGACCACAAGTCACTTCCCTACCTCCCCACCAAAAAAAAAAAAAACCCAAACAACATACTGAGAAACAACTTCATATCACATTCTCTCGGTTTTCAAAACCATTACATGTTTCCTCACTGCAGGCTGCTCAAACCATAATTCTTCCCAATCACAGAGCCCAAAAGAAGACTCAGTACTGAATTATAATCCAGATCAGAAGATCAGTGAAGGTATTTGTAATTTTCCAGAATTTTGCCATCATATTGTCTGATTTCTCTGCAAATATTTTCATTTCTAGAAGAAATATAAGGCAGAAAAATTAACAGACCAGCTTATTTCATATCATAACAAATGTTTTCTCTGACTCAAGATTAAAAACCAAACTAAAATATTAGGGTTTTGGGTTGCACTGTAGGAAATGAGAACAGAAAAGGCTGTTTAATAGTACCTATTAAAACAAAATTCTTTGAATCATAGAGTCATAGAATCAACCAGGTTGGAAGAGACCTCCGAGATCATCCAGTCCACCCTATCACCCAGCCCTATCCAGTCAACCAGACCATGGCACTAAGTGCCTCATCCAGGCTTTTCCTGAACACCTCCAGGGACGGTGACTCCACCACCTCCCTGGGCAGCCCATTCCAATGCCAATCACTCTCTCTGGCAAGAACTTCCTCCTAACATCCAGCCTATACTTCCCTCGGCACAGCTTGAGGCTGTGTCCCCTTGTTCTGTTGCTGGTTGCCTGGCAGAAGAGACCAACCCCACCTGGCTACAGCCTCCCTTCAGGAAGTTGTAGACAGCAATGAGGTCTGCCCTGAGCCTCCTCTTCTCCAGGCTAAACACCCCCAGCTCCCTCAGCCTCTCCTCATAGGGTTTGTGTTCCAGGCCCCTCCCCAGCCTTGTCTTTTATCCTAGGCAGATCTCAGGCTCTGTGTCCAGAGTGGTTGTGTGGGTTGGTGCACATGTATATGGAGAGCTGCTAACACAGATCAGGTCTAGATATGAGAACTTTAGTCTTCAACTTCTTGAGGCTACAGTAGTAGATGTGATAAGTCAAAAACCAAACAAAAGACCAAAGATGAGGCAGCCACAAAACCATGTTTTTTTCCTTTTGTTTCATAAGTATCACACGAGGCCACTCATGGCTTAGCTTTATTATCTACCTGATAGTTTTCAGATACCTCATTTGAAGCAGAGCTTGAAGATTGGAATGAAGACAGGAGAGTGGTCAGAGACATCACTTTTCAGGGGCTGTTCCTCACAGGGGGAACACCATGAACATAAGGCAAGGACAACACATGTTTACTATTACACACAATGCTTCACTTTATTCAAGCCGCAGTGGTGTTGAAAACATACCTGATATTTTTCATATGCAGACAAAGAAATAGTCTCTCTTCCTGAGAACTTATGGCACAGGACGTGGAAGGAGAGCAGCAGGTCCTGGCTAACTGAACTGGATGCTATGGTCATCAGCCCTCCATGACAAACCTTCACATTCTTCCTGGAGCAAAGGAAGCTTCCCACAGCTCCCAAACCCTGTGTGCCAAAGCTCAGCCTTGCAAGCTAGCCATGGCTGAAACATGGCCTACAAATGCTGTGTGGCAGCTTTCCAGGTGTGCCTCCAGGGAGGAATGGACATCAGGAGCCCCACTGGAGGGCTCTTCCACATATTTTGTGCTGTGTTCTTCTTTCTACATGAGCTGGTGCTATAGGTGTGCCTGATGCTGGGACCTGTGGCTGTGCCTCGTGTCCAGGCAGAGGAATTTTCCAAGGTGTGTCAACTGGAGTTTTACCTTGCATTTTTCTCAAATGAGGAGTCCTGGCAGTGCCAAATAATAACTGTGAAATAAATCATGTGTGGTATTTTTTCCTGTACACTCAGTTGTTGAAATATTTTTTCATGTGTGGATTTTCTTTATTTTTTTCATGTGACCAGCACTGTTTAGGAAAATCTTTTCCTAGTTCTTCAGGTTCTTCTAACCTCGTGCAGATTTTCCTGTCTGAACCTCATTCCCCCCTCACCCCCCAGTCTAGCAATTCCTGACTGTTGATTTGTGTGTGCCAGGTGAACCTGACGTTGCCATGAAAAGAACAAGAAGAAACAGATACATTTACTTAATATTTCAGAACAAGCAAAGCCTGGATGAGGCACTTAGTGCCATGGTCTAGTTGATTGGATAGGGTGGGGTGATAGGTTGGGCTGGATGATCTTGGAGGTTTCTTCCAACCTGGTCGATTCTAAAGACACAGGAGAGGCAGCTCCATTCTTTGGTATCAGGACACCAAATCCCACTGCTCTGATTCAGAAAACCTTTGAGCATGGGAAGTTTGAAGAGCCTTTAGGATAGGAGCTCTCCCACACTGCTTACACAGATACATATTGGATCTTACCTTCCATCTGAAAAGATCTCCAAGGCAAAAGGAGCCATATATATGATTTCATAGCTAAAGCAGCAACACATTATAAACCGAAGCGCAGCCTCATCCCACTAGAGGGTGGTCTGGTCACCTTCATGTTACAGCTGAGGTGTGCAGGCAAAGGCCTTGCAGGAAGGCTGTGTCCTCTTTATTTAGATTGAGCAACATCGAAGTATTCCTGTTTGAAGTTTTTCCAAGTGCCTCATGTCCCATCAGCAGCATGGAACCTACCCTCTGGTGTAAGCAAATAAACACACTGCACCTTTCAACGAAGATCTGACGCTCTACAAATATTAGCATGCTCTAGACCTCTTCTACTGATATGTAGAAGACTGTATATGTATATGTCTATGTCTATGTAGGAAAGAACCCAGTGAGGCTCAGTGTTAGAGAGGGGTAGGTTTTGATTTGGTATCACTTTGAAATTTTAAAAATATATTTATGTGGCTGATGCTTTCTTCACATCATTTTTACAGGAAGATGAATTATAGCAAGTTATGAGATGGTCTGTGATGTTTTGATTACCTATTACAGTGTACCAGAAAGAGTTATACTACAAGAGAGAGCTAATTTCACAGCCAGCTCTCACACCAGCTGCGTGAGATTCACTAAAAACTCTTTTCTCTGCCAAATTGTCCCTTTCCTTGGGACAATTGTCCCTCTCCTTGGGACAATCTCAGCTCCCCTTTCCAGGAGACCCTGCTTATTTTCCTCTTTCTACTCCTCCATCTACTCAGACTCACATTCACACATCCTCACCTCTCCATGCCTTATGGCCTAACCTTTAAAACCCCTTCTGACACGGATGTTATGATCAATAAGAAAAGGTAATTTCAACCCATTCTCTGGTTCACATCATTTCTCATGGTCAGAAATTCTTTAGGATCCTTGCAAGGACAATTAGTGTACAACATTAAGTTATGGAACTGAAGCTTCATCAAGTATCAACCTAAACATCATGGAGTTCTATCTGAATTTCAAGGAGTTGTCAGGGAATTTCATCCAGCACCTTGGTTCCTATCTCAATGCCTACCTTTTAAACTCAATCCTTCCTTTTACTATCGAGAGTGGGGGCAAAGACACAACACCCCAGGGTGCACACAGCACTGTGTTTGTGTACTTACACAAACTTTCTCTGTTAGGCACTTTTGTCCAAAAATGATTCAGATTTTGGATCCTGTTCCTCTGATCAGGTTTCTCTTTATTGACCCATTTTCTTAAGTGTTGTTTTCAGACTCAGTAGTGGAAAAATAGAAGACTTTATCTCAAAACCATGTAGTTGCAGGTATTTTCATCCACAAATATTGACTGTGTTTAAAGATATTCCAAAGTGGATGCAAACTCACTGGAAAGATGCAAAGACTCTGTGAGCAAAGCAGAGCATCACTCACTACTAAATTAAATACACACATATATATATGTATATATACACTCATATTTTTTAATGAAACATAAACAAATGTAAAGAGGTTGGGAAAAAAAACCCATGCTTTATTCACATGAGTTTAATTTCTCATCTATTTTAGAAGACTTTATTTGCCTGTTTGGTATTGTCTGTTTCACATTTTTCAGACAGCAAAAATGTTAAATATTAAAGAATTCATTATTAATCTCATGGCATTTGAATCATGTCCACAGATATGACCCAGCTGCCAATGATAACCGCGAGTATCTTCAGCTGTGAGTTTGGATGCAAACCACAACAAAACAGGACAATCTGTTCCGATGCAATATAATGAATTGTTACATCACTCATCTGGTCAGTATAAACACAACACAGCAAAGAAGGGAAGTCCTTTCTCTTCATGAATTCTGTACAATTCAATGTCTTAAGAGTACCATAGGATATGGCACATCGTTTGGCTCCTGTAGTAGAGAAGGAAGTGATATGTATGGGGAGGGTGACACTCAGTTTTTGGCCTCCCTGTGCTCTTTTTTGGTGGCAGCAAAATTTTGAATGGGTGGTGTTGTCTGTTATAAGTAGGTGTTAAATACTTAACTGTTAGGATATATAAGTAGAACTGTCCTTCATAATTGGTTCCAACATCTGGATACCACTGTTTAATAGGTTTGGGAAGGGACATGTGGTCCTTATTTAAAATACTGCAAGCACTATTATGATGTAGACTGTGAAATTTTAAGTAAGACTACTGCTGGTTTGATTATACTCTGAGATAAAAATTAGAAGTGAACAGCACTCTAAATTATGTAAAACTGCAAGGAGACATCTTTTGATAAGCATCTCTACAGCAGATAAAACAGCAACTTTCCTTTTGTAACAGAACTTATCAAAGCATGGAACTGATGTCTTTGTTTTGTGTTTCCCGTGGAGAGGGGAAGGGAAGGGAAGGGAAAGGAAGGGAAGGGAAGGGAAGGGAAAGGAAGGGAAGGGAAGGGAAGGGAAGGGAAGGGAAGAAAAAAAGTTCACAAAACAACTCCAAATGTAGATAAAATTAGCAAGGCTATCCTTTGAATGCTATGTTTCAAATTCCAGCACTCCATATCACTATTCTTCCGTAACCTCAATTAATTAGGTATTGACTTGTTTTCTCATTCAATTAAACTGTAATTAAATGGCAGTGGTCTGTCTTGGAAAAACAGATGAAAAGGTTCTGGTAAGAATCTCTAGGTTAATCCAGCTGCTTAAAGTGTGTGTTGTATTTGACCATTTGCCAAGATACTCTGTGAATACATGAGCCAGCTGGTACAGAGAGGGCTGGTGGGAACCTGTCAGCTGTTTAGGACAACGATTGAGGCTTTTTTAACCAAATCAGCTTTAAAAATACCTAAAAATGAGACACCCTACCTTGGCAGCTCAGGAATTCTGGCAGCACTGAAATGCTAAGATTTTTTTTTCCCTCTTAAAATATGACTTTTGATTCATATTCTGTGAACCTCTGAACCAAAGTATTTATTTAGATTATTGTTAAATGTCTGGCAAAGAGACACAATACATCAAAGCCTTATTTTTGCAGTGGTGGAGCCCAAGTTTGCTCTTTTGACAAATGTTGCTATTCAGAAGGGAAAAGCTGTGTTAATGTGCTGAATGCAGCTGCATCGCCACTTGCTCTTTGAATCAGGCAGGGCTCTTGCCTGGAATGCAGCTTTCAGAGCATCACCCCTCACTCCACGGGACCTCAGGAAGATGTGCAGGTGCTCCTTTTGCCAAATCGCGAACCACAAGCAGTCTGGTAAGTGATCACCTCTACAGCCTGCCTTTGGCTCAGGCTGTGTTTCTCATGTGAATAACCGCTTAGCAGCTGCAGTGAGACCTTTGCAAGCTAATCTTTAATGCACTCTTTCCCACTAAGTACTTTAGGCAGAAAAATTGGCCAATGACCCTGGCATTTGAAGAGCCTTCTTTGCTCCCTGTGTTTTCAGTGTCGAATGATTACAAACAGGAGTAATTTCTGGAGCGCAGAGGTGACGGCAAAGAGCCGAATAGCTCTGGATGTGTGCGTGTGGAGACCAGGGTGTCTGCACACCAGGTGTTGATATGAAACTCGCCATGCTAACAAGAGTCTTGCAACAGACTGTTACTTTGATTTTTTCCACCTGGAGCTTGCTGCAGCAGTATGTCTGCCTCACCATGTGAGTTATCTGAGAAGCTGTCAAAAGGCAGGGAAGATATGGGAAGTTCTGAAAAGCCTGGCTGGGCCTGCCTTCTCAGTGGTAACACTTTATGACACTTTTATTTTCAATCCCAAACTTCAAATGCTTCATAGTCTTTCCACCAAGGGAAACAAGCGGACACCGAAAGTCCTCCAGCCCCTGGAGAGGCTCCAGCTGTGTGCTCCATGGGATGTCTCAGTCGGTGCACTGTCCAGGGCTTTTCCTCACCACTCAGGCTCCTACCCACAAGTACCAAATGACCTTTTTGTTTGTGCAGAAAAATAAAGATGTAAAAAGTAGATATCTTTATAAACATATGGAAGATGAGAAAACCCAAATCTCATTAATCCACCTGAATCCCTCCATATTGACCAGTGTTGCTGAGTTACGGCCCATGGTGTTCCCAGAAAACAAGGCAATCTGAAGCACAAATAATGGGTAGGGAGTTAACATGAAGAGGACAATCCTGAAGCCACAAAGGCAATGGAGGAAAGCTGGCGAAAGCCAGAAGTTGCATTTCAGCATATTATGCACGTGCAGAAGGACTCACATGCCTGAAATCCTGACTGCTCAACCAAGCTGGATCAGCAAGTGTGTGTAAGAAAAAGTTATTCCTCTACTGTACCAAGGTCACTTTTTTTCCATTGATCAGAACTGTACAGTGTTACTTTTCTATCAGAGACCGTTCCTGAGATGCAGACACTTGACTGCTCTCCTTTTCATTACGCACAAGGTACTTTTTTTCCTCTATTGGAGAATTCCATTTCTGAAATACAATTTCCTTATTCAGAGCAGACATTGAAAGATATTCTTGGAAGGAGGAAACAGTTTGTATTTTTTTTTTTTTCTCTTTCTCCTGATTATCCAAAACTGCTTTATTTGCTCTATGCTGTATTCTTACTGCAGAACTACTTGCTGGTTTCAATGATCCTTAGCAGAAGGGAGCCTGGTTTCTTATTGGTGATCTTTTCCTAGCAGCACTGCCAGCTGTCAGTGAGAGTAATTCTCATGGACACATTTCTGAGCAATCAGGCTCAACTGGAACTGTGTGAGCATCTAGTGGCCTCTGAAGTTGCTCAGGGCTCAGTTCAGCAACTTTAACATCCTCATGTCTACCTGCTCCTGCAGTCAGGAACATGGGACTGTGCAACTCCTGGCTCCTCTTATTATCTCAGTACTGCTCACTGTGCAGGTCATGAAGACAGGATGGAAAGTTGAAGGAACTCTGTTCAATTCAGCAAATGTCTTTGAGCCTGTAAGCAACAACCTGAAGTTACCTGAAGGGAGGCTGTAGCCAGGTGGGGGTTGGTCTCTTTTCCCAGTCAACCAGCAACAGAATAAGGGGACACAGTCTCAAGTTGTGCCAGGGGAGATATAGGCTGGATGTTAGGAGGAAGTTGTTGGCAGAGAGAGTGATTGGCATTGGAATGGGCTGCCCAGGGAGGTGGTGGAGTCACTGTCCCTGGACATGTTCAAGAAAGGACTGGCTGAGGCACTTAGTGCCATGGTCTGGTTGATTGGACAGGGCTGGGTGATAGGTTGGACTGGATGACCTTGGAGTCTGTTCCAACCTGGTTGATTCTATGAGTCTATGATTCTAACATGATGGCAGAGGCAGTCTCACACTCAGATAAATCCAGAAGGCTCTGAGACTCCAGAAATACAGAACTCTCTATTTTTGGCTCTGTATTCAGGTCACCAGGTCTCATCTCTACAGAAGAACTTTAGATGGAGATACAATCTGGCTAAGAAGAGCTGTGAGAAAATGCAACAGAGTTGCAGCTTGAACAATTTAAATAAATAAATAAATACACGTCCAGTGAGTCAGAAACATGGGGATTTTTGCAGCACGATTTTCTACACAACAGATTTATTACTTCAGCTTATGTGGTATCTTATGACAAACAAAATCTTTTACTACTTGAGAAAACATCGTGCTGCCAGCTAAAGATATTCCCCAAATTAGCATTTCATTCTCTAGGATTTATCATTCACTAAAGACACTAAATCAATTTTATTTCATTTGTATTATTTTAAGAAATATTTTTTTTAAGGACAACAATGTCAAGCCCAGATGAAGAGTAAGAAAAAAAGCAAGAAGCAAAAATCACCCTTGCTCCAAAGATTTAGAAAGTAATCCATGACAAAGGAAAGAAGAGTAATTGAAAAAACTCCTTCTGATGAAAAACTTTCAATTGTTAATGGCAATAGTATCGTTGGATGATATAGATGAGGTGAGAATAAAGTCACAATAAGTTTATTCCCTCTGTATCTGCAGCACTGTGTTTGTTATATCATATCCCAGTGACATCAGTCCCTTGGTGCTTGTGCTCCTGGAGACAGGGGCTTTGATGCTGAGTTTGATATCAAGGTGATTCAGGGGGTGGTTTCAGGGCAGTGATTCACTTCAGACTGGCCACCATCGTGAAAGTTATTTATGCTGTGGTTACAGGAGGACATTCCTTCTACCTCTGAGTCTCAGAAGTTGAGCAAAACTCAACAAAGTTGAACAGTAGCCACAGGCTGACCTTACAGAGAGTCAGCAGAGGAAAGTATCTGGAGGCATTGCAGTAATGAATGGACAGTCATTAATTTAAAACAAAGTATATTGTTTCTTTTATTCAGTGTAGGTAATGAAATCTTGGGGAAAAAAAACCAACCACAAGCTTTTGAAATAGCCACATTAGCTAAATTAGAGATCAAAGCAAGAGGCTTGCTTAGTATCAGACAAGAAAATTCTCTACCAATCTAACAGAATTGAGCCAGGGCCCCAGCCCACCTCCACCTCTGCATGCTTTCCCTCCAGCACACTCATATTCACAGGTTGGCACACAGCCTGTATTGACATCATCTTTCTCTCTATCATCTGATCCATCAGGCAGAGTAAACCTCGCAGCCCCCTTTTTATTTTCAGGAGTCAGCACGTGTTCTTCATTACTTGATCAATGAGAAAAAGAAGTTGTTTAAATTTTTGGGCAATCTTTGTAACCCCACTTCCATGGTTCATTCTGGCACCACCTGAATTCGGCATTTCTGGAACCACCTGTAACTTGTGCCATTCTGTTTCTGTCCTCAGCTAGAATTTATGCCAGGTGGGCAATATTTTTACATTGTAGGCCATTAAAAGAGATGATTTGGAAAAATTCAGAGCCTTCTTTCTTTTAGTCAAGGGAATTTGCATCTGTATAAAATGGATGACAGCAAATGAATGGATTTCAAATTTGACAGCCAAGCCTCACCACACTGCTGATTTCCCAAGTTCAGGTGACCCTAAGCCGCAACTCTCAAAGTCTTTCTTGCTTTCCAGCCTCAAACAGAAACCCAGAAGTTCTGGTTTTGGATTATTACAGAGACAGATTATTTATACAGGACTTAGAATCATTGAATCAACCAGGTTGGAAGAGACCTCCGAGATCATCCAGGCCAACCTAGCACCCAGCCCTATCCAATCAACCAGACCATGGCACTAAGTGCCTCATCCAGGCTTTTCTTGAACACCCCCAAGGACGGTGACTCCACCACCTCCCTGGGCAGCCCATTCCAATGCCAATCACTCTCTCTGTGAAGAACTTCCTCCTAACATCCAGCCTATACTTCCCCTGGCACAACTTGAGACTGTGTCCCCTTGTTCTGTTGCTGGTTGTCTGGGAGAAGAGACCAATGCCCACTTTGATCCATTTCAGTCTTACATAACCACTTTGGTTTTCTTCTTCTCACCTTCCACCTTCTTTTCAGATTAGCTTCCTTTCTGATGTTTTCTTCTCTGTTATTTTCTCTCTGAAGTCTCATCCTATTTATCTGCCCATATTGTATAAACACATCTGTGGCATATGGCTTCCTGTGTTGGAGTTAGAGAAGGCACATAGTGAACGTGTCAGAAAGGTTGCATATCACAATTTCCCCCTAATCACATTGTGGTGGAATTCAGTCAGTATTTCATAATTAGCATTTGAAATATAAAATAAAGGCTTAATAAGGCTATAAGACATAATACTTCAATTCCCAGGACTGTGGAAGGAAGGCCAGAAGAACACTTACCTATTTTACAACTATTATCAATATTACAAGTTTTCCTCTAAAGAGCAGAACAATATCCAAAGAGCTACACACTCGAAGTACATTTTAAGACAGAAAGATCAGTGTATCCTTTTGTCACCATTCTACAGATCAGTTAATACTGAAGTCCTTAAGTTTAAGTCATCTTTATTTTTCCCACTGTAGGCAAACACAAACTGCAGATTCTGAGTCAGTACAAGTCTGAAACTCACTGGGCCAGAGCCCAGCAGTGTCAGAGTACCTGTAAGAAAGGAGAAACAAAACACCATCTCATCAAGTGCTCACTAGGAGCCCTTCCAGGGTATTACCAGGTAAATGCAGTAAAAGCTAAATGAGGCAGCCAAAAAAAGATGTACCTTTGCAGTAAAAAATGTCACCGCTGAGGTGAGACTATAAAGGCAGAAAGAAATGAAAGATTTAAGATTCATTTCACAAGGGCATGGAGGACACTAGGAAAAGTGCTAGTATTCAGACTTCAAAGAGCAAGCAAGTATTAATCTGGCAAATGAAATTAAAAGCTAAGACTCGGAAGTATAAGTGTCCAGAAACTGCACACATTGCTGCAGCATTTTAGTTGATTATGAAAGTTAGCATGAAATCCTTGAAAGGTAGACCAAAAGATATTGAGAGAATTGCACTCCACCACGCATTGCCAAGAGAAACTGTAAAGCTGAAGTTTTTATTGACAGTGTGTGATAGCCTGCCCAGTGTTTTAGTTTCCTTAAAAATAGCATATCTATGTGCAACTTATTAGTGAACTACTGCTGGACTTGCTTCTGACCCTGAGAACTGAAGAATATTGGGTGGGGAGCGCATACCAGCAGAAGAGAGGTTTGGTGTTGCACATTGCAGCAAGAAAGGTTGCTGCTTTGTTTCTTTGGTTATTTTTGCTGTTGTGTTCCTTCCCTTTAACAAGGATCTATGTGAAAAGGAATTGCACACTCACATCGCCTGAGAAGGTGCAGCAAATTCCCAGAATGAATTCACCATTACTGCAGCAAATGTAACATCTGCCATGTGTGGATCCATTAAACCAGTTCCTTCAAAACCAGTGCTGCCAGATGAATGTATTTTACGATTACAAAGCGGAAGAGCAAGCTATTTTATGTGGCCACTAATTGTCAGTGGTTTCCTTATGTTTCCCAGACATTCCCAAAGATAGTGGGAAATGGTTTCTTCACATATGGATGTCTTTGAGTATTTCATTTACAGTTCCTTTCACTGTGGGAAGAATAATCACGATCTTGAAAAACTTTATAATCTGGAACTTTGCAAAGACTACTTAAAAAAACAACAACTGACCTTTATAAACGATTTCTAGGTTTGGGGCTTTTTTCAGTAATTTCACAAGATTTGGATTTTTTGTTGAGACATGTAACATGGAGCATGAGAGCTGTCACCATTGGTAACACTTTGAAATAAAAGATTAAAACATGAGAGTGGTATTTTTTGCTTTGAATGGCAAAATGAAATTTTAGATGATAAAACCAGAAAACCAACACATACCATACCAAACCAAACCAAAACCAAGATGGTAATATGGTTTAAAAAACACACTACAAAACACCACAAACCTTTCCCATGCATTGTTTTAGTCTTGATGAATTGGCATTTTCAGATGAAGAACACTTAGCTTCAGAATTCCCAGTCATCCTTAAACTAAATCTATCATATCGTTGCACCACTGCCAGCAGAACAGTTCAAGGTGCACAGCTGTCAGCATCCTTCAGTCCCAAGATGCCACATAAGGACAATTCATTTTCTCTTCTTCTTCAACTTGCAAATCTTTTTATAATCACTATGTCATTTCTGCAGCAGAAGAGATCTCCTGGGACATCCAAGAGCCACGCAGATGGCTTTAAGGTAAAAGGCAGAAAAATCAAACAAGAAGCACTGAAGCAGATTTGTGTATATCTGCAAATAGTTTGCTTTAAAGGACATTATGCTTTTCAGTGCATAACGCAGGGGCTGTGACTATGTGCAAAGAGGTCAGACAAGGTCATTGACACAATCTTCTGCTACTCCAACCTCCCCATGCAGTGAGCGAGCTGTGGTGCAGTTCCAACACTAGAGAAATACCCAAGCTCTGCCTTGTGAAATCTCTACCAAAATACTCAACCTGCAAAAGCCCTTTCCAGCCTGCACCAGTTCCAAATGTTCTCTCATTTTCTTCTTTTAGCCTTCCTTCTTTTCCACTTCTCCCAAAACTGCATTATCCACAGCTGCTGAGCAAGAGGGATTGCATGGCAGGTGCATTGAGGCAAGCCAGAACTATGACCTGGGAAGCCAGGAAAAGCCTCATGGCCTGAAGTCTGAATATTGCATGATGCTACTCTGTCAGTCTGGCTGCAGCAATTCATTCTTTGCAGGTTCTGCAGAACACGGCCGAGGCTGTGGCATACACTGAAAATAAGGTCAAGACACCCCAGTGGGCTCTGATTTGAAGCTCTGTGAAAAACCAGGAGGACTGAACTGACACATGGTGCCAGCTGGGGTTGCCCAAGGGAGGTGTGTCTGGACTTTCTTAAGCATCAACATCTTCCTGACTGTTGTTGCAGACCATAGAAGAAGGTACAAACATCTGAAATCTCAGCATTCGGCAGGTTGGAATCAGAGATTTTAAACAGTATTAGTGCTGAATTGAAGGAGCTTAGCACCCGAGAGGAAACCCAAGTTATACTGGTTTTATAGACAGGAAGGGAAATGTGCTTTTACCAGCCCTGCTGTGTGGTTTTCTTTCCCCTTCAGCTTACTTTCTGTGCTGCCTCAGTGTCAGGCAATCGTAGTCTATTTGTAACTAGATGTTTCCCCTTGTACCTGCTGGTGAGGTCTGCATCATGTTGCTACCATGGAGTGATGGAGAACATTAGCTCATTCCTTCAGTCCATGTCACCTGACCAGCTCATCTCATGACCTTTTGCAGAGGTTGACCAGGTTATAAGGGGTAGAAATATGAGGGTGGCATCCCTTCCCACTCCATGCTGTGTGTGCTCCACTCTAACATACTCAGGTAGCTGTACTGAAAGACCAGTATTTTGTGCAGAGCCTTCTTCTCATCTCCTTCCATGCCTGTGGCCAAGCAGCCTCCCCCTACTTCTCAGCTCATCCTCCCACAGCTTCCCAGATGAGCAGCCTGGCATATTTCTTTCTCCTACCTGCAGAACTGTGTTCCTCTTAATCAGCTACGTTATTCCCACACCAAAGCCTGGAGTCAGCAAAAGGTCAGTTTATTTTTAGGAATGTTTACATTAGATACAACCTGCCCAAACACAGCCTCTGCTTAGTGAGGCTAATGAAATGAAACAAAACAAAACATCCAGCGCTGTGGGCCAAATCATTTTGAAGATATGACAAGCCAGAAAAAGAGTTAGGAAAGCACTCCAGACGTGAAGGGTGGAATGTTGTGACACACCGTGCGTCAGCTCCCATCAGTCAGGCATCCAGAGGCAAAAATCTGCCACGACAGAAGGTGAAGCAGATAAAACTTCAGAAGCTAGGATTTATTTGGGGCAATTGTTTGAGGCATAGAGATAAAACTGGGGATCCTGCCTGGAAGCCAGATTCAAGTGCAACTATGGAGCAGCTACTGCTGTTTCATAAAACTAAGTTTTGGCAACACAAGCTATCAGAGGGAAGGGACTAAATGGATCTCCACATGGAGTAACTAAGAAAACGTGTGTTTTTATTTTCAAAGAACAGCTGAGATTGGGTCAGCTGGTTGTGATAAAGGAGGCTTCAGTGTTTCTGAACTGATATACGGGGGAAGGATTATGGAGTGCTCCGAGAGTCAATGGAAAAGCAATTCCAAAATAACTTAGCAATCCTAAGTTCCTTTGGTATTTATTGTAATAATATTTTTTTTACTGGCAAATTTATTTGGTACAAAATGTAAATGTTATCTATCATGCTTCCTTTAGTATTCAGCATTGTAAAATTAATGTGCTGGGGGTTGTTGGGGCTTTTTTGAACTGTAAACTGCAATGCTTTAGAGCAGTGAGAACACCGTGAAACAGAAGGATTAAGAGCTCACTGGGGGCACATCAAGTTTTGTGTTGTCACAGTTATATCTGTAGGCTATCATGACTATATTAATATATTATAGCACAGGAGGGTTGTCAGAGTGAGATCAGAGGGAATGAAGCCCACTCTTACCAGATTGTTCAGATGCTAATTTACAGCCCAGACTTAGGAAGGGTGTAGTTCTGTGTGATAATGAGTAGATTACATTTTACTGTGATAGTCACTCTTGAGAGGGAAAATTGCTTTTTTGACTCGGGGAAAATCTGATGGTTACCCCTTATTTACCCCTTTAAATTGCATCCTGCATTCTCTTTCCTGCTTCCTTTATAAAGTCCCTCTCTTATTCTTCTTTTCCCTCTACTACTGTCCTCTTTAGAACACTGAATACCTGAACAATAGCTCACTTTTCAGAGGAGCAGCCTAGAAATCAGAGATGCATGCTAAGATGTGAAATGAATGCACTGCAAGTACCTCCACTAAAAAATTTCAGGAATTTTTGCTTTGGTGCAGCTTTCCAAAAACACTGCCTACTTCTGCTTTCCAGCCTGTAAGGGAAATCTCCTGTGTCACTGGCATCACATAAGAATGTGCAGCGTGATTTCATGCCACATCTTCCAAAGCAAATATTAGGACAACCTTTTCAGAGACAACCTCCTCCTTTGCCTCTCACTCTGCTTTTTCTTCAGCTTTTTCAATGATTCTAGGGCCTCACTGTGGGGTTCACAAGAGCCAGCTGCCACTGTGTGTTGTTTTGTTGTAGGTGATTTGTGCTTTATTGGTATCAAGATGAAAATGTCTCATTTGCTTCTCATTCATTACAATCCATCTTTCCTCAGGATAGGTCTAGAGGATCACCAGGAAGATATCAAAACACAAAAGGCAATCTTAAAGTAGATCAAGCAAATAAGCAAATATGCTATGGCAATGGAGTTTTTCTTGACAGTGGGATTCTTCCTGACTTACGAAAACAAACCCCCACAAAATCTATAACCATGGGAGTCTGACCCTGCATGAAGCATCCTCCATCCCCATTACAATGTCAGTGAAAGACTGAGTTATCTAATGCTCTCTGTGCATCATATCCAATGCAAGGAGAACCAAAACCCTGAGCATACCAGAGAAAATGGAAGATGAATTTTTAAACCCCATGCAAAACACAACTAAAACCCTCAGAAGATATAATTTTACACCATCTTAATAAAGAGACTTATTTTGACATTAGAAATGAGGCTCTGTTCAGCCAGAGACATTAATTTTGAACAGTAGAAAGGGGGGGGGGAAGAGAAGAGAAGAAAATATAGAAGCAATAATCTTTGTTGCTTTATCAGTGAAACTCAAGTGAAGAACTCACTGTAGTAGCTCAACATTTGGATTTTACATGGGGTATGGGAAATTAAACAACTCACCCAGAAAGACTAACTATCCATTTTCTAGGATTGATGAGCTGACAGCTCCAAAGCGTTTCCCAGATCAAATTAGAGGCAGCACAACAGTACCTGATTAGAGGAGTAAGTGCCACCAGTTAGTGAGAGAAAATTGTAAAGCTGCTATGGTACGTCAGAAAGGAGGATTCTAGAAGATGTTCTTTTTAGTACAAACAAACAGGCTGGGAACTTTAGCAGAATTCCCCCTAGTCCTCTCTTTTTCTTAACAGTAACTAGAATGGGCTAAAAAGGGGTGCTTGCTGCGGTCAGAAAATAGGGATTGATTGTAACTTAGTAACAGTTCAATTTTTAACAGAAAAAGATAGGAGTTAGGATATGAGATAAGTAAATGTGACTTAAAGCAGGTCATCAAAGTGCTGTCCTAAAAAGGTAAGTTTTTTAGAATTAAATACAAACTTGAGAGCAAAAGCCTTTCACTTCCAGTAGTATCCAGGCACACAAATGGATACACTGCTGTTTGTGTGGAGCCACTCTTTAAGTTATGGTATGCTTACAGTATGCTGTGGTATGCTGCAGAGTGGGAACCAGCTTACAACAGTAAGACTTTAATACATAGGAAGGTGAAACAAAGGTTCTCAGAAGTGCCATTCTAAATTCCCAGAAAGGTGATGATCATTCTTCAAGAATAACTGTTTGAAAAGCCTGAGCTTATGAAATCAGAGTTAAAGGCTTGTTTCTGTCTCTAAGCATTTATTTGACAGCAAATAAGGAAAATTGGTGGTTTCCCAGATCATGGTTGTTATATTTGCAATTTTTGCATTTGTATTTTCTTTGTTTAGGATGCTGACTTTGTAGCTAGCTAGCAGGTAGCTTCAGAGGTCAGGCAGTACCGATGGACTTTCATGGAATCAGTTGTAGGGCTGGAGTCTTTCTTAAGTCTTTTTTTTCTTCCTTGTCAAGAGAGAAACAGCAACAAATGACAAAATTGTGCCTTTTTTTTTTTTTTTCAATGTGTTCATAGTTCTGAGCATGGAATACATTAAAAAAAAAATCTCAGGTGTTTCATCTCAAAAGGAAAATATCACGAGAAGGAAAGGTGGAGTCTCCCTCTCTCCAGATTTCTACGAGCAAGTGATTCTCAATCGTAGACTAATTCACGGTGCCACTAACTTTCCAAATGTTTCTCGTTTTGCCCATAGCTTCTCATCTGGATCCCAGCCCAGCTGTGAACAGCAGGTACGCAGGTCTTCAGTGTCATGCAGACTTTCTGCATCAAGAGAGGCTCCACAACAGAAAGCGGATAGTGAATGAGAGTGTCAAAAAGCAGCACTTAGGCACAGAACATCTTCCTAAGTGCAATCATGCTGCTAACATTTGGCTGTACAAATGCAAATGGAAGGCAGTAATAAAAAAGCACGATGATGTACTGCTGGTAGTTCGGAGGGTCAGCAGGCTAATCCTCAAAAAGCAAGTCAGCTCTTGCTTTGCACTGTGTAGGAAATGTGCCATGTAAACAGCTTTGACTCAAACGGGACGGTCAGATACAAGTGCGTGGATGACAGAACTCCACTGAAAACTGTGGTTGTGGCACCACTTCCCACCACTCAGGAACAGCTGGCCGTGATCTGTGAGAAATCACTCCAGTGCTTATGCAGGAAAGAAATGTAAGAACATAGCATCTTCAGCCACAGGGATACAGCTGAATGCAAGCCTCTGACGTCTCACCTTCTCTGACGTCTGTCTTCCATAGAAGGTTGGAGATTCAGTGACTCTTGGCATGCCATCATCAGTGCAGCAATACCTCTTTATTTAAATGATTCATCAACGAATGTGCTTCTGAGACATGTGCAAATGACAATGAAGCTGACGACAAGTCCTATGAGGAGCAGTTGGGGGAACTAGGATTGTTTAGACTGGAGAAGAGGAGGTTAAGGGGAGACCTCACTGCTGTCTACGACTGCCTGAAAGGAAGTTGTAGAGAGGTGGATGTTGGTCTTTTCTCCCTAGTATCAAGTGATATAATGAGAGCAGATGGCCTCAAATTGTGCCAGAGGAAGTTTAGATTGGATATTAGGAATAAAATCTTTACTAAAAGACTGGTCAGGCACTGGAACAGGCTGCCAGGGAGATGATGGAGTCACTGCCCCTGGAGGTGTTCAAGAAACATATAGACATGGCTCCTCAGGAGATGATTTGATGGCCACGGTGGTTAGGTTGATGGTTAGATTCAGCGATCTGAAGAGATCTTTTCCAAATTAAATGATTCTATGATTCTATGTCACAGCAAATTGCTATGATATGCATGCAGATCCTTAAATGTCACAGTAATGGTCCACTTTCACTTCGTTAAATAACTGCAGTGCAAAACAGAAAACAGAAGTAGAGCAGCTCTTCTAAGAATTACAACTACTTCACAGTTTAGCAGTGACCTCCCAGCTACAGTGTAGTGGCTGTCAAAAAGAGCCCTCACAAATATCCATGCTCAATTCTCATGTGTAGTGCACCATTTCTTTATTTATTTCAAAGTCGCCGTTACTAAAGCTGAAGGGTAGATTCTTTTTTAGACCTGAAGAGGTACATACAAAGTTGTCCAAATGAGTGTAAGGATTAAAACCCAGGATTGTCATTTCAAGAGTAAATTCTCCTGTAGCACACATATTAACACACCTTTTTCAAACAGAGCAGAAATGTTTTTAAATAGCAGTAAATGACATAACAGATTAAAATTATAATTTTTGAATGTAAGTGGTAATAGGCTCACTGCTAAAGTTATGCTCTGTTAGATGTGTTTACTATAGAAATCTGAATGTATTTTTCTTCACCCTCTGGCAATAAAGTCCAATTCTGCTGCCAAAATTTAGATCCATATTTCATGGGGACCTCAATGTGCCTTCGTATTTGTGCCTCTCACTCTTTGCGTGCACCCTTTCTGATGCCAAAGTATCAGTACATTCAGGATTCAGAGCTAGAAATATAACTTCTGTTCAGCATGGCACTGATTCAGCAAAACGTGTATATGTGCATGTTTAAACCCCAGTGGCCTAACTGGGATTTAATACACCAAAGCTAGGCTAGCTATTTGTGGTGACCACAGCCACCGGGGCACCCAGTAATGCCCACAGGTCATTACTATACTGTTCCATTTTTCAGATTATGGTGAAGATGTTTTCTATGAACATTCTTGGATAATTGATGTCTGGTGTCCAGTGACTGCAGAGTGGAATATTAATGGGAGATGGATCTGGTCCATCGGCAGGCATCTTAGGTCATGTGTGCTTAATGAAGCAGCCTTCCTCATTTTGGAGCCTTCACCTCTTTCAATTGGAACGCACCCAAAAGCTCAAGGGCTGAAAGAGATGAAAAACCTTTAAAGGATGCCTCTCAGAATTTGACTCTAAACCTATCTGCTTGTGATTTCCCCACCAGGGTAGCAGAAGAACACTTAGGCTCAGTACTTTAGGGCAGAACCGCTGTGGTGATAAATCAGATACTGATCTGAGGGTATGAGGTAAGTCCAATTACAACAGCAGTGGAGCTGCCTCCCACTGGTGGCTTTAGGTCAACATTTTGGGCTAATCACCTTAACTGGGTAAGTGCTCATAAATCAGGTGCTGTTTGGAAATTGTCTGGTTTTCTCTTCATGTGGCTGAGATGCTCAGGGCAGGCCAGCTGCTCTTCAGTAGAGCCTCCCACTGCAGGATGGAAAGTGCTGTAGGGAGGACATGAACCAGGGACTCTTCAAGAGGAAAAAGTACAAGTTAGCAGCTGTAACAATACTTCAAAGAGAAGGTCACGGGAAACAGTACTGCTTCTCATGTAACTGCAGCTAGACCTCCAAGCCAGGGCTTCTCCCTCACCCTTCCCTCACACGGCAGTCTCTCCGCAAAGAGAAAAGAGCCCATCCCATTTGAAAAGCTTTCACACCCTTCTGCTGTAATGGCTTGTCACAGGTGGCTTAGTGTGGCCCAATTAGCTTTCAAGAGACATCTGTTACCTTCTCTGGCTTCCTTATCTGGATAACCACCTGGATGGTGGTGACCCTGAAGCTAGTGGGCAGAGGGAAAGCCTGGCTGGAAGTGATCCCTGCAGCCCTGAAGAGATGCTGGAGATAGTTGGTGGAGACGAAACGAGAATCGTTTCTCTCCCCACTTTGTCTCTATTAAGTGCCCTGGAGCTCCACCGTATCAGCTAAGAGGAACAAGAGACAGAATAGACACTCGTACCGGGTTTTATGGGGATTTGTTTTATAGACAAAAATGTATCAACACTGTACAAGGCATAGAGGTTGCAAACAGGCAGAAGGTATGAGAGAGTAGAACACGATGTACATGTATTTTAAATCTTGTAGAGTGACTCCGTTTGAGGAGACAGCAAGAGAGACAGAGCATTTTTCAACGAGTATGCATCTTCTGCTTGTTTGAGGGGAACTGTGGACCTCTGAAATAAGCCAGCCTTGAGAGTGTGAGCAAAGGACAGTTCTTCAATATTTTTGACTGTACAAGAACTGGGACACCTGGTAAAGTTACTGAGAGTCAGGTTCAAAACAAAAACAAGAGAACTATTTTTAACACATGGTATAATTCAACCCAAGGGTTCATTGCTGTAGGATGTTGCAGAGGCCTAAAGTACAAAGTGGTTCAAAATCAGATTAGTCAAATTTATGGAAGATAGGTCCATTGGTGGCTATTAAAAACAACAGTCCAGGTGCAAAGTTTGGCATTAGGGAGTCCCTAGGCTGTTGACTGCCAGGATCTGGGGGTTATAGGAGAGGAAGGAATGCTCTATACAAGCTGTATTTCTTTTCTTTCCAAAGCATCTGCCACCGGCCACTGCTGAAAACAAGACATTGGGATAAGCAGATGTGTGTTTGCAGCTCACAGCAGTTCCCATGTTTCTCCCAGAACCAGAAACTGGTGTTGCCTCATTTCAGACTGCTATTGCTTTCAAGCGAGCTCTTAGGCCACACTCAGCTCACAATATCTGACTACCTTCCAGTCAAGCATTAAAAAACATTGTTAACATCTGTCACTAACACTTGGACTTTGGTGAAATGTTTTGGAAAGCTTTCAGGTTTTTTTCCTTAACCTCAGAGGTTTGGAGTTTTCTTTTTTCTGCTCTAGGTGTCAACTGTCCCCTTGTGTCTGGCAGAAAGCTGTTTCTACCATATTCTTCAGAAAACTGCAGCTTCCTCACTCAACACTTCTTCTGTTGTCAGAGCTGCACTGATTTTCAGTTATGACATTTAAAATGCTGCTTCAAATTTCAAGTCCTCTGAATCTACTTTAAAGCTAAAATTCTTTTAAAACACTCGTAGATTGACTTCTTCAGAGCTGGAAATAAACCATATTGTGTCTGACATGGTGAGACTTGGAAATGTGAAGGGACCTCCGAGCAGATAGGGAGACATCACAAGACTTACGTCCCTTGACGCGTGAAGCAGAACCTTGCTGGGTGATGGCCAGGAGCACTTACGTGCATTGGAGGTGGGTATATGGCTGGGGACACGCTGTCAAGGTAGGCAGCAAATGGGATTTGTGACATCTGGCTGTACTTTACATACGTGGGATATGGCTGCAGCATGAGTGGCAGGAAGCGACTCCTGGGCCTTGCACTGGGTGCGTGAGACCCAATGACTCTGCACGTAGGTTGAGTGTAAGCTCTGTCAAAGCCTTGTAAGGAAATTTTACAGCAGATGAGAATGATTTACTGGAAATAAGACTGGTTGGTCTTAGAGTTCCAGTTTCCCTTAGCCTAGTAGAAAATGCTTGTTCTCTGAAAACTGCTCTGTATCTCTCTTGCACCCTTCAAACAGGGCCACTCTACAGAGTACATCACCTTCTACTGCTTCCTATATCTTCTGAGAACAATTTAGCGAGAATAAAAGCATGGCCTATACTTAATTCTGTGATGGCATGCTAGCTCTACTTTTAGCAGTGATAGTAGATGGGAGGCCTGTGTTGACAGACTCTGGCACATCAGGATTTCTCCTAGTTAGCAGAAAAGCTGAACAAAAAATATGCCCTCAGTGTGGGCCAGGGAAAGTGTTGCACTTCCAAAGATGTCATCCTAAGCCTTCAAGCCGTGGTGAGCATTACTTAGCAAATCCTGAAATGAAAAGCCCTGTGCCAGCAAATGACTCCACCATTCGGGTACAACATACAAAGCCGATTTTTCAGTCATTATAGATGCAAAACAAAGTGAGGGTCTTCTGCATGAAGGCTTCAGCCATAGAGAAAAAGTTGCTTGGGAATAATAGTCTCTGCACCTGACAGCAATATTGATGCTAAGGGAATGGTGATCATGACTGGCTATTTCAACGCCAATTAAGACATGCACACTACGCACTGAAGCCAGTTCCTGCTCCGGTTAAATCGTACATGCAGTGTTCAGGTATTGCTCTGATATGTTCCTCCTCATGAGTGAGGCCAGCGTCACTCAGCTTTGGGATTTGGAAATTCCACTCAAGCTCTAGCATAAAACTAGTTCAAAACACCATTGTGGGGTATTCATAACTTAAGATACTCCAGGAAAACAAAGGTTGGAGTATTGATTTGAAAAGCAGAATGACATGATCATCAAAGGGAAGCTGATTTATCACATGCTTCCTGAGCACCATAGAATGGACTGACTGCCCCTCAGGGTATGGCTTCTCTCCACTGACATGGACAGCCTGTGGGTGAGGTTAGAAACATGTTAACATATGGATGACTACAGCTGGTGAAACAGATGTAATCCTAAAAGCTTAACCCCATCCACAGTGATCTTAACTGGAGTTACTCTGTTCCTCTCAGAAAAATCAGAATTTGGCATGTGCCCGTTGTTTAGTTTGTCTTCTACTAAACCCACCAGGCTTCCTTTTCTCTCTCAAAGAAATGAAACCCAGTTAATATAACAATAATGCCTACCATTCAAAGAGTACTAGCAGTATGCTCTGCTTGGGTACTGTACAGATGACAGAATGAGGCTAAGCCTAGCACTTTTCCAACGAGTTGTGCTGGCAGCACCTATGCTGGTTATATAAAAATAAATAAATAAGTGTAATGCCCCCAGAGGGAAGCTGAAAAAATAACAGCCTCTGCCAAGCAAAAGATAGATGAATTTGGTACAAGAAAATAAGTTAGGGACATTTAAGAGAACATGACAAGTGATAAAAAGCACATAAATTAAAAAAGTAACTGCAAACATACGATAACAGATATAAACTATTGTGTGTGTAACCACCGAGGTGTTTAATTATCACTTATTATGTACCTATCACAGGTACACATACATTTTAAGTCTTCATCCCTTGCTGTTGTACAAGATTTGCAGCAATTGCATTTACTTGTGTTCAAAAAAGCTACAAATGACAGAGACAGGAGCTTTGAATAACCTGTTCACACTTCAGACATCCCTTCTGGTTTTCCCTGTTAGTCCTTTTCTATTTCTGCAGATGGAGCAGTCTCTCATAACAAACAGTAGTACTTCTATCACCCTTGTTGAATGACTCATGCAATGACCCACAAATATACTTCAAGACTCTCCATGAATATCCACATGGGGACACATAATTATCAAATAGAGTACATTGCAGTCACTGTTAGATCAATATTTGTTCTTTTGAAGAGCTATATTACACCTGGCATAGTCCCATCAGTGGCAAAGGCTATCCAGGAAGGCAGCGTAGCAGACTCGGGGTACTCCTACACTACAGGGCATTCAAACTTTAATTGTGACAATTTTGAAGCATATCTCCCATTCATTGCCATTTACTGCATTTTGGCTTGCCTAAAGCAGTCCAGCAGCTCCTGGGCATTTGCTCCGTAGAAGCAGATTACCACTAGGCCAGAGCAAATCACCTTAAAACATGCAGGCAGTAACCTTAACACCAACTGTTCAGCACTATGGAGCAGGTTCTGTCGCTCTGCCCTGACTGCTTACAGAAACACAGCCTTTCTGTGCTGAAAACTGGAAAATATTTGGTTTGCTCTGTATTTCTGTTTAGCTTCAGGGAAATAAGACCTAATCTCTGTCCTAAGATATAAAACATGTGGATAAACATATACCTGTTCCAGGAAGAAATCCTGGACAGGTAAGTGCAGCTTGATCTTACCTGAACAAAATTAGGTGTGTTGCAAAACAATTATTACACAACTACTGGAGCTTTTCTGAGTACTACCTTCTCAATCCTATTTTTCACTTCCAATTTTAATGCAACTCTATTTTATGGTGTAACATCTATTTTCAGTTACCGGAAAATTCATGTAGGTTTCAACTAGACTGCTCCAACACCGTGAGACTTGTGCCCACCATGTAATACAGCAGTTACATCAGCATCTCCTCCTTCTGAACAGCATTTGGAAAAGGGCAACATGTGCTGGGTTTCCAGGCAGGTAAGGGCAGAGACAGTGATGTTAGCTCTCATCCAGTGGTGTTAGCTCTCATCCATGCAACTGAGTGAGTTGGTAATCCCATGTTTGAGATTTAGAACATGGAGTGTTTGAAACCTTTTGGACACAGGCAATTTTCATCTGGCCTTACATACCTCTAAACACTTGGACAGGCACATCCTGGGGTAATGCAGGCTTTTCTCTTTGTTTAGAATGGGTATGGTTTGCCCACTCAAATCACTGCCAGCTGCATCCTGCAGTGCTTAGTTTTCCTTGGCAGAAGACAAGTTCAGCATGGGTGTGCTCGGCATGACAGCGCAGACTCCCATGCCGCCTGGAGAAGTTCCCCCATGCTGCCTTGGCAGAGCACACCCATCTCCACAACATGGCATGGCTGTTGTTCTGGCATCCTGGCTCCCACAAAGGCATATCTGATGCTTTCCTACTGTAAAACAAACAGTAACTCTTGAACCTTTTCTGGAAGGAATTAAAAGAGTAGATAAATGGGAGCTGATGGCAGTGATTTATCTGGTCTTGTGAATGTCTTGATTATACTACAAGTTAAGGCATAGCCCAGAGTGGCAGACCTGTATGGTAAAGTTTCTGGGAAATTACTGGAGATGCCACTGACATAAATCTAGCAGGTTTGGCTCTACCCTGACTGGAATAATGTGTGCCTTTCTGCTATGGCTTGGAGGACCAGTCCATCATTCTCACCTCTGGCAGTAACACCATGTAATGGCTGCCCTTCCATGCGAGAATTAGGATGTCATGTTTCTGTAGCTTGGAAATCCTTGTGTTTGTTTTGCCAACAAGCCAATAAAGAAACTGAAAGGTGTCTTGAGTCACAAATCAATTTATTTCCAGTAAACAAGAGCAGTTAACTTCTTATGTCAGTCTCTTATCAAACCAGTTCCTGTCATTTCAGGTATGTAATAAAGTGAAAAAAAAAATGTGTTCAGACAAATCTACATTGAACAGTTAAAAGGATATAAATGATCTTAGGGAAAGGTATTCTTCCCCACTGCTACAGAAGTTGGCATGAAGTAAAGCAGTTGCTTCCTTTGAAGCACTGCCAGCATAAACAGCTCAGAGTAAGAATTTTGATTTTCATAACAAATGCTGAAATGTGAGAGAAGTATGCATTGATGAATATACTGTATGGTTCAGTGAGACTAGACCACTCAGGCAGAGTTTAGCTACAGGACAAACAAAATATCTCCAAACAGCTTTTTATTTGGTAAAAGGTGTCCATTGTGTAAAATGACCCCATGAAAATGACAATAGAATTCGAAGGCAGGTATCTGTCTTTCAAACCCATCCAGTCTTTAGACTTCCTCATCTCACCTGCAAAAACAATGGTGGAGCACAGGAGCCCAGCTTCTCTCAGCAGCCATCTGCACAGATCATTCATTCTGTTTCATCTATCTCAGAGTTCCACCTGAGTACCATTGTGACTTTTTTTTCTCATAGATGCCACTTCAGTGGGTACTCACCAAACTTCTAAGAGGTTTCACTCCATTTCTTCACACAATGGCCAATCAAAAGGCAGACACCTTTACTCTTGCTCTTCAGATAGCTCTGCCCTTGCAAAGTGTGTAGAAGACTGTGGTGCTACATGGAGAATGGGACACCTTTCTGACAGAGCCCAGCACAAGCTCCTGGTACATGTGAGCGTGGCTCTGCCTGGCTCCAGAGAATAGGGCAGTCATACTTGGATTTCCCCCAGTGCACGTCTCCTAGACATCAAAATGATTTAGCAAGAGCATCTCATATCCAAAGATTACAGGCCAAACTAAATAAAGTCCCTGTGTGGGTGTGCAAAGCCCAAAACACTGCAGAAGTAAGAGGTTTTTTTGCATTTCTCTGTATAAGTGTATGTCTTGTATGAGGCCCAGAACTACAAGAGGGGGCAGATATATATAGCCTAGAGAAGGAATAGCACTGTATATCACATCCCCACAAGATGAATCTGGAGAGAGATGGATACACGTATGCGTTGCCTTGCGGGCAGAAACAATGTTGAGACCCAAGGAAAAAGGTTATGGACAGCACATGCTCCTGTGCCTAAGATCAGTACCACCTGTGTAACCCCCTCTCTGCTGGTGCTTGCAGTCCTGGCTCTCGGCTCAGCTCTCTGAGTATGTCCGTGTATTCAAACTGCAATGCAGTGCCCCCACCTATGCCCCTTTATTCTTCAGATCCACCCCCCCCAAAAAAAACAAAAATTATCATTTTGCTTATTTAGGTAGGGGTTTAATATTGTCTGGAAAATTATACACTGGAGTCAGCAGCAGTAGGCTGGTAATGAAAAAGCACCAATATCATAGGATGCAAAGAAGGATAACACAGGAGATTGGGGGTTCTAATTGACAAGCAGCGTGCCCAACTGACAAAGAAAGCCAATGGCATCCTGACTTGGATTAGAAATGTTGTGTCCAGCAGAAGTAGGGAGATGATTGTCCCCTTGCACTCAGGTCTGGTAAGGCCACTTTCTGAGTGCTGTGTTCAGCTTTTTGAAAAGAGAGGGATGTTGAGATACTGGAGTGAGTGCAGAGGAGGACAACAAAGCCGAGGAAGTGCCTAGAGAATAAATCTTATGAAGACTGACTGAGGGAGCTGGGACTGTTTAGTTTGGAAAAAAAAGGAGGCTGAGGGGAGACCTCATCACTGCCTACAGCTACCTGAAAGGATGTTGTGGAGAGGTTGGTGCTGGTCTCTTCTCACAAGTTAATAGTGATAGAAAAAGAGGGAATGGCCTCAAACTGCAACTGGGTAAGTTTAGACTAGATATTAAGAAAAAAAATTCACAGAAGGAGTGGTCAAGCATTGGAATGGACTGCTCATTGGAGGTGGCTGAGACACCAACCCTGGATGTGTTTAAAAGTCATTTGGATGTGGTGCTTGGAGATATGGTTTAGGGTGAGGCTTGTAGAGTAGGCGTATTGGTTGGACTTAGTGATCCTGAGGGTCTTTTCCGACCTGAACGTTTCTGTGATCTTATGATTCTATAGAAGATTCTAGTCAGTTTCTTATCATTTCTGCATGTAGCAGCACATATAAACTGCATGCACGACCAGCCCATACTGATTCATTTGCTTGACTTTCCTGACCTCTGTACTTACACAACTGCAGCCAAATAGGTGAGTAAAATGCTTGCAGGTTCACTCCCATCTAGTTGCAGCAACTAAGTGTCTATTAAAGGTCTGCATTGGAAGTAAAGAAGAAAGTTTGCTGCCAATTTCAAATAGAAGTACAAACTAAAACCTCTTGAAAATAGAAGGAACAAGTTTCTACATGTACTTGTTTTTCCTAGGAGTGCACCATTTGTGGACTCATATTTCATGATGACCATTCTGTTGACAGCTCTTTGGAAACATAAACAGATCATCCTGCTCCAGAATGGGGTGGGGAGGGGGCAGATGGGGAAATATCTGTCCTTGCATTTACTCATTCTTGTTTGCAAAATTTGCAGCTGCTTACTCAGGTCTGAAGTACTTGAAGAGATAGATGAAAAGGAGATGGATGGAACACATTTGATCTACACAAGCTCATTCTTGATCTCTATTTTAATTGCTGCTTTGACCAATGTATCAGAAAGGTTGGCAGAAGTGAAATGAGCTGTGCCTTGAGTGGTCTTCCTCAGCTGGACCTCCATCATACAATCCCTCTTATCTCTGCTGAAATAGGTTAAGAAAGATATGCAAGACTATGAGGATCTAAATGAGAGGAAGCCTGGAGATCCAAATTGTTACAGAATGGTCCCCATACCTCAGTGTTCAACAGCAGGGCCTGTGATGTGTTTTGCATTTCCCCTGAGGGAAAACATGTGGACAGGCTATGTGCTGCCCAGACAACCACAGCAGCTCTGCAAGAGTTAACTATTCACAGAAAGGGACCAGGGAGACAGCTGGTATGAGCCAGGAGAGCTCTTCTCATCTCAGCAGAGCTATTCAGAGTAGCAGTATTCTGAGGACCAGCCCGATCCCTGGAAGAATGTAAGACCAGGCTAGATGAGGCTTTGATCAATCTGGTCTAATCAGAAGTGTCCCTGACCATGGCAGGAGGGTTGAAACTAGGTGATCTTTAGGGTCCCTTCCTACTCAAGCCATTTTTTGATTCTACAAAGATGCTCTCTGAAGGAACTCCTTCCAGCATGTACTTATTTTGAATTCAATGTCTCTAAGGAAAGCGAACAACAAAACTGAAATTCACACCCAAGTTGTCTTGTTTATCAGACAATAACGAAAGCATGACCTTTAGTGAGATGCAGGGTTTGGATCTCACTTGGAGAACATAACAGACGGGCCATTTTTTGAGCATGCTTCTCTGTAGGCTGCTCTTGCTGTAAATGCACCGAGTTGAATCACTCCCACATTGCTGCACTGTTATTGTGGTACCGGGGCAAAAATATTTGGCAGGCATTTCAAAGTAAATGCTTCAGATGGAATGACGGCAGCTGAGGAGCAAAATGCCAAGATTAAGGGAAGTTTATGCTCTGCTATGCAGGGAAGCTTCTTTGGAAGACATACTAAGGAGAAGCTTAGTCAAATTTTAGCATAATTGCTAGTAACGTTTACTGGAAACAAGACACCAAAGCGGTCATTACTTGATGTGCAGCATTGAAAGGGGCTTGGGGAATATTAAAGTATGTAAACAAGAATTAAAGTTCCCCATCCGAATGACACAGGAGGGTTATTTCATCAGTACTATAAAGAGTACCCATTCCACTGGGGGATTCTAGTCTGGTCATATAAATTCCTCACAAGAGGATGGTGGTGAGGCTAGGATTGCAGGAAAAAAAGGTATTTTTTTGTTATTATGGTGGCACATTTACCTCACCAAAGTTTGGTCAGCCTCAGCTTTTCCATTAGAATTTGCTGCTTTCAGGGATTTTTTTTTTTATAACCTGGACATCAGAAATGGCTTCCAGCTATGACTCGGTACATGAAAGTTCAGCCTGAAATCCACTGATAATGCCAAAGTTTTTTTAAAGATACTATTTTTTGATATCTTTAGTTACAAACCAGCAAGAAAATAAAACATTTCTCTGTCTTGTGCCATTTTAAGAGTCGTTAAGCAATTGGTCCAATTGCTCTAACGCCCTTTGGAGTACCACAAAGCGAATGATTGAGACCCTAGATGTGAAAAGAGCTTTGCCATATGCAGAGACTGCCTTTCAAAAATTATTAATCTAATGTTTTAATCCGCTTTGCACATGCATACAGTGCAACTGTTCATCTGTTTAAGCCAGCAAGAGCAAGTTTGACATGTGGTGCAGGCTGAAATGCATTCTCTGCACTGCCAGGACACTGCAAAGTGACTGGAGACTCCCCAGTGGGCGCTTTGGTTTTGCATGAAAATGTGTACTTTCCGTGGTTCCCAGGACATCCCTCAGCAGCACTCTGGGAAGTCTGCTGCCTGTATGTATACATGCCACAGGGGATAACAATTCTATTTCTGTTTTCTAAATGGAAGGTTTGACTTTTGCTTTGCTCTTGCATTTTGTCTCAGTTTTGCTGGAACAGAAACCCAGATCAGCCCTGGGTTGCAGGCTGACCCAGGACAGTTGCCTGGAGTTGGCTCACAGGTGTTCTCATGCTATGAAAATCACACTATATAAAGGGGGAAGCTTGATGGGGAGAAAAGACTGTCTTTCTTGGGCTTCTCTCTCTTGCTCTTGAGGACTGCACTTCCTGCTGTACCTTTGCTGAGCATAATTTTCTGTGCTTTGTACTGATGTTAATATTAATTTGGCTATTTCATTAAATCAGTTTATGTTTCAGTCTGTGGGTCTTCTCCCCTTTTCCTGACTTCTCTTCTCTGCTAGGGAGGGGTCATCAGGTGTCAGAGTAAGTGCCTTGGATATGGCCTAGATGTTGACACATTTAAATAAGAAACATTATTAACGATAAAACAAACAAACCAACCCTGCCAAGAGCAACAAACCAAAGAAAAACAAAACCAACCAAACAAACAAAAAATCCCAGGCTCAGACATATCTCACAGCATGAATCATTGGTGGACTGACCTAAGAAAGTGCAACTTTTCCTATAGCTTTTGCATTTTCCTCTGATTTCTATGCTCACCTAAACTGATAGATTTGTCTTTCCTGTAGAGTATCACTGAACCATTTCTGCTCCTCCCTGAGCACCAAGAAGTTTCCTTGAGCAGTGAACCCTTGTGCTCTGGAGTGGATGGAAGCCCTGCAGCACTTCCCATTTCAGCCCACTTGTGGAGCCCCCATCCCACAGCTGAGCATTGCCAGTGATGTGTCAAACTTCCCCATATCTGCCAAACTGTCACTTTCCACAACCTTTTTCTTCACTGTAGAAGAAGAAGAAAGGATAATGTGCTAGGTGAATCATAAGGAAAACACTTGTTTGTGGCTCTGTAGTTCTACCCAGGCGTTCCCACAAATACATGGACATATGCACCACATGATGTACACACAGTAAATCCAATGCTTTTGGGAAGCAGCAATGGTTTCCCTCGTGGTCTGCAGGTATTCAGAAAGTTCAACATCTCTGGATAAGTCCAGTTGGTCTCTTCTCCCAGGCAACCAGCAACAGACCAAGAGGACACAGTCTCAGGCTGTGCCAGGGGAAGTATAGGCTGGATGTTAGGAGGAAGTTCTTCCCAGAGAGAGTGATTGGCATTGGAATGGGCTGCCCAGGGAGGTGGTGGAGTCACCGTCCCTGGGGGTGTTCAGGAAAAGCCTGGATGAGGCACTTAGTGCCATGGTCTGGTTGACTGGATAGGGCTGGGTGCCAGGTTGGACTGGATGATCTTAGAAGTCTTTTCCAACCTGGCTGATTCTATGATTGAACTGGCTGTCCATGTGCAAATCTCCACTGCAGAGTGTATGCTGCAGTTCTAGCACTTTGGGAAGCACTGCAAATAGTGTGAAAGTGCTATGTTGATACATGCATGTAGCATGAGTTCACCCAGATTTTTCTGGAAACTACAAAGCTCTAATGAACATCTCACATCTACATGGCAGAATTTCTCTGTGCATGCAGATTAGATGGACATGAGGTTTCTGGGTGTGGAGAAATATCTGTGAGCTGCTTGTAATTCACGACAAAACATCGGAAAAACACTGAATATTCTCTGCCTGTACACAATCGCTGAGCAGGGAAGGAGCACTTGAGATCCAACATAGAGCAGACTTCCATTTGACATCTACAGAGTAGCCCTCAATCTGCAACGCTCTCCATAACTCCAGCCTTCTGATCTGAATTATTTGCATCTTCCAGGTGTTGCTAATAATTCTGCCATGCCATCCTCCTCAAACTTCTGTGTTTATCTGAAGCAAGGACTCTGCTTTGCCAGGGTTTGGAGAAAGAGTTGCCTCCATATTCTGGGAAGTGAGTGCACCAAGAGGTACTGAAATATTTCCAATTTCTTAGATTTTATTAGAACACAAACACAGAAACTAGAACAAGGCACCCTTTTAAGTAGAGTTAGCTCAGACTATTGGGTGAAGTAAACTGTGTGAAATTATTTGAGTATGACTTCTGTTCCTGCCCATCTCACCCTTTCCTACAATCCAGCTCTCTAGTCCTGCAGTTCTTAGTGGTTTCCTGAGCTTGAACAACCTCGTTCATCTTCTCTGTCTTATAGATAAAGCCTCCATCTTTCCAGCACCTTTCAGATTGCTGTCCTTAGAAGCACCTCCCTTGCTTACCTCAGGACCTTCATGCAGCAGGCTCCCAGCTTGCTTCAGTGTCTTCCCACCACCTCTTCACACCACTCAAAGTCAACAAGGTTTTCCTACCTGTGCCAGTTTGAGCCTAGCCAGAATGTTTTGGTGAGAAGGACTAGATTACAGGCTGTGAAAGGAAAACAGTGGTGATGTCTACTTCCCTCATAGGCTTGCTGAGATGTATAAGAATAAAAGCAAAACATAGATAAGGGAGTCTCTCACTTGGGCTGCTGGCTGAGCTGCATCTTACTCTCTAACTTCACCCTCCATTTTGGACTAATCCACTTTGCTTCCTAACCCCCTGACTGAACCTCCATTCTTCCTTGGGACTGGGGTAAGGTTGAGAGTCGGAGGGGGAAGGTGAAGGGGTGGTTGGGAGCCCCTCCTGGGGACTCAGGTTTCTGGGAGGGCTGTTGTGTTTCTGTATTACCTTTTACCTTGTCTATTTCTGTCTATAACTGTATATACTGTAAATATCTGCTTGTAAATTGTGCCAGCTGTAAATATCAGCTTCATTCAATTTCCAGAGCCAGATGAGTCTAGTCTGGGGGATTTCTAAAGTGTGGGGGGGTGGGAGAACACCCAAACCACTACACTACCACACAGAAGTAGGTACAGGGTGGGAAATATTTCTCAGTTCTTCAGAAGGGTGATGGCTGGTACAGGAAATCAGACAACATAAACTTTTACCCCTCCTTTGCAGTGTCCCCATTAAAAAATAGACAATGAGCAGGCAAATCACACTGTTATGCCATGCCACTCTCTTGAGATATACCTTTTCATTCTTGGAAAAGGCACTTTCTCAAGAAAACCCACCAGAGACATTAGTGGGGAAAAAACATTTGCATGTGAGGCAAGAACTAGGCTCGTGGGTGGAATCAGGACTGCTGTCAAGTCCCACAGATTTCTGCATTCTGGGAAGGACCACAGATACTCAGAGTGGCCTCAGATGAGCAAAAATATTTAGGAAGTTGTCAAGTGTCATGTCATATACCAAAATCACAGGTTATCAGAGAATGGCTATGATTGGAAGGGACCTCCAGAGATCATCTAGTCCAACCCCCCTGCTAAAGCAGGTTCACCTACATCAGGTTGCACAGAAACACATCTAGGAGGGTTGTGAAAGTCTCTAGAGAAGGAAATTCCACAACCTCTCCTGAGAAGTCTGTTCCAGTGCTCTGTCACCCTTAAAAAAGCTTCTCCTTAAGTTCACGTGAAATCTCCTGTATTCTTGTCTGTAGCCATTGCCCCCTGTGCTATCACTGGGCACTAATGAAAAGAGCCCAGTCTCATCCTCTTGACCTCTACCCTTCAGATATTAATACATATTGATAAGATCCTCTCTCAAACTTTTCTTTTTCCAGACTAAAGAGCCCCAGGTGTTTCAGAATCTCCTCATAAGACTGATGCTCCAGTCCTCTAATCATCTTCATGGCCCTCCTTTTGACTGTCTCCAGTTCCTGTCTTTCTTGAACTGGGGAGCCCAGGGCTGGACATAAAGCTAGGTGTGGCTTTACTAGGGCAGAGCGGAGCGGGAGCAGCATACTCTTCTTAATGCACCCCACTGGTCTTCTTGGCCACATCGTGGAAGGCTAAGAGGCCTATAACTTGTCCTGGCTTGCCCCACCCTTCCTCTGATGGGGTAAGCAAGGGCAGAAGGAAAACAAAGGCTTAGGCTGTTATGTCCCCTCCCAAAGTGATAAACAGGTACCCACAGGTGTTTAGGTACTCGTTAGCGTCTTGCCCAAATAAAAGCAAGCAAGCTCTAGTTTCACTTAATATGGTCAGTTATATATAGAATCATAGAATGAACCAGGTGGAAGAGACCTCCAAGATCATCCAGTCCACCCTAGCACCCAGCCCTGTCCAGTCAACTAGACCATGGCACTAAGTGCCTCATCCAGGCTCTGCTTGAACACCTTCAGGGATGGTGACTCCACCACCTCCCTGGGCAGCCCATTCCAATGGCAAATCACTCCTCTGTCAAGAATTTTCTCCTAACATCCAGCCTATCCCTCCCCCTACACAACTTGAGACTGTGTCCCTTTGTTCTTTTGCTGGTTGACTGGGAAAAGAGACCAACCCCCACCTGGCTACAGCCTCCCTTCAAGTAGTTGTAGACAGCAATGAGGTCACCCCGAGCCTCCTCTTCTCCTTTTACTCCCCACATTCTCCTTTCTTCTCCATCTCCTTCTTTTTCCCCATCTTCCTCCTTTATCTTTTCACCTCCCCCTTTTCAGCACCACCTCCCCTTTCCCACCCCACACCTGTATCCTGTTGGAGTCTCCTCCCACCCCAGGTGTGACTACTTTGACCGCCCTCCCCCTCTCTTTTATAATCAGCCCTAGGAAAGGCAAGCCCTAAGCTTGCCCAACTGGGCAGAGGGATCCTTCTCCCATCACTGCTGGTGAGTCCCCATGGTGCGCACTGGGTGAATGGTGGAGGGGATCTAAAGGCCGGGGGGCCTGGTGGCCCCCCGGCTAGGTAGGACACAAACTTGATGTATGCTGTAACATCACCCATGGGTGCTGGCTGAACCTCCTTACTTAGGCTGAGCTGCTCTGTGTGGTAAATGTGTAATGGGTGAGTGCCAAGGAGATGGAGCCAGGCTCTTCTCGGTGATGCCCAGTGACAGGACAAGGGGCAATGGGGGGAAGTTGGGACACATGAGGAAGAATTTTTTCACTGTGTAGGTGACAGAACCCTGGAATAGGCTGCCCAGAGTGGGCCATGGAGTCTCCCTCTCTGGAGATATTCAAAACCCACCTGGATGCAGATACAGCAATTAGATACATCAAGTAGATGTATCTAGTTGCTGTATCCTAATCATTCTATGTTCTTGTTCTCACTCATATGAGAGCCAAATGAGTAGCAGTGTCATCCACGATGAGCCATGGCACCTGGAACAACAGGTAGGACACTGTGATGTGTCCTGGCAGCTCAGTGCAATCAGGCCGAAACAGGAGAATATTAGTGAGATTTATCATCACCACTAGGCTCAGGATACACCTCACTTGTACACAGCTGATGGAAAACTGACTGAAAACTGAGGGAATTAAGTGGGCTAGTCGTGATTCTTCTGCACCTAAAGAGTCACAGTCCCATGCATCGGTCACAGGGAATGATCTTAAGACTGCACGCCCTCTGACCACGATTTTGTGGGTCGGCTCCCACTTGGTGCATGTGCTCCACAACTCATCCTCTCACCTCTGTGCTCTTCGTAGCCCAGAAGAGTTCACTCTTTCTGGGATTCAGCTGCCATGTAGCAGGTAAATAAACCAACAGGAAGAGGAGTACAATATAAGAAAAGAACAGCAGATAAATAAGTTTGCTGAGAGGGTTGTTGTGATTTCGACACAGACACCACGATGCTGAGAATTAAACAGATGTAGGATTTAATGGCTAGGCTACAAACCCTGAGAAATTACAGACTTCTGTGAATCCAGATTTCAAATACAATTATTTTAAACTGTTCAGCTCCATCATTAATCCACTGCAAAAGGAAAGAGAAACGTATCCACTTGAGTGATACTGAAATCCATTCAAGCCAGAGAAGCTTAGTTAATATGCAGCACTTTACTCATTTATGCTGGCAAATGATTACATAAGAGCTAAGATGTGTAACTGGCCAATTGTTTTTTTGCATATTGGGTGTCCTGCAGACAGACTGGTGATAGGCATCCTCACTACTTCCCTGTTTTCTTATGTTTCTTTATAAATTAATGCATGCATTTGAGATGCCCAGGATTTGTTTTTATTCCAAGGAGAAATCCACTGTCTGAATTTCTTTTTGTCCTCCAGAATGCATTGAATTACTCAGTCCTCAGCCCTCCAGTTATCCTGAAGAAATATTCTCTCCTTTCATGTGTGAGCTAGCCGATGCATTGCAGGCAAAGGAAGGGGGGAAATGGATTTAGAGAACGTTGAAATACAGCCACCAAACCAGGCAACTAACATGTGTTTTCCAGTCTGAAAAAGTCTCAGTTCAAGGATAATAGCTGAGATGCCCTGGTACCAGCTTTAATTTTGGCCAAAAAAAGTGTCTTAAGTCTGTTGGGCAGCTGGTAAAAAGTTTTGTGGTGTCTGTTAAAATTCTTCACCTGGCAAAGCTGGTACAGTCTTAAGTTTTTGTCTTTGCTTTAATAAAGTAACTACTCAGTTAATGTTAATCATATTTGATAGGCTTGAAAATCCTTTTAGCTTTCCTGCATGCAATGCCAGTGCCAATATTTTTCTGTATCTGCAAAGAAAAAGCAGTGGATGCACAGAAGAAACATCAGGCTACAAGATAAGATAGAAAAGTGTAAGATACCCACAGGTCATATTCAGATTGTTTCAAGGGCAAATGACCTGCCAATCTGTGGGAGCATAGCTGGGTGCATTTCCCAGAGGTGGTTTAGGGCATGTGTCTGGAGGAATGCTCTTCCCTAAACAAACTATACAGGAATGAAACACTGCACATATAGTCTGCACTTAGGTGCATTGCACCTCTCAGCACATACCTGAATGACTCAGGGAACTTATTCCACATTTTGATTGTGAGCTGTTCTAAGAGCCGCTCACCAACATAAAAGAAATCTTACATCCTTGCTGGCCCTTGTCCAGAGTTGTGGGTCTTAGTGCCTGATGTGCCATTTTCTGCTGTCTGCCTATCTGGTTTTGTTCTCATTACTCTGAAGAATGTGCCCACATAGAGTTTAGGAGCAGCTTGTCAGTCTGGGAGAAATGATCATGGGGCTATCACCACCAGCAGCAAAGTCCTCTTCTGGAATCAGGCCAGAGCTTGAGTAATTGCCCTCATTTATACTCTTTACTTAAAGCTACCGTCAAAATTTCCATCTTGTTTCATGGAGATGTGGCCAGCACTTTGGAAAAGGACGGTCAGGGGCAGTGCAAGCTGCTGCTAGCCCTTTGCTTCTTTATGCTTCCTAAAAGATCTCTGAATATACTGGAACTATAAACCCAGAGGAGAAGAGGACTAGGAGAACCAAGAGGACAATTTGGTCCTTTCAGAAGATGGCTTGCTAACATGGATAGGACCTGCCAGAGTGCTGCCAGAAGGCTTTTAGGCTATCAGAAACCATTTTGTTATGTAACTGGCATGAAGGAGCTAAATATGGAGCTGTCAAACACCCAAAATCATATTTGATGTCACAAGAAGAGGGAGATACCCTAAAGCTCCCAGAGCGTGGCCCAAACAAATCTGTCATTTGAAAACAAAGTTTCCTCTAAACACTTACTTTCAGGAGAGTTGTCTTCATTTTTATGTAGAAGTGAACTTTGTCTGTTCGACTCTTGTGAGTGTGGCAATCTCACACGGCCGCTGCCTTTTTTCTTCAACTCTTCATTGACTCCAGTTCTCCCTTTTCTGTGTATTTTGAAAATTGAGAGACTGCTTCTCTCTTGTGGGATCTGAGGCACTTTGTGTTATCCAAATTACCTCACAGCTGCAGACTCTCATTTTACCAATATACACCCACTGAAACCCAGAATTTTTATTCCACCACTGGCAAAACTCAAACGACTTTGCAAAGCACGAAAATGTTCTAGAATGAGAGTGGATGGGCTCAGCTCTCCTGCAGTTAGCTTTGGAAGTCCCAGCAGGTGGCTGAGGCCACAAATACTTCCTTCAGAGAAAATTTCAAATCTAAGTGTTGTTACCTGCTGAAGGCATGCCAAAGGAAAACGACAGCTGATCACAGAAGTTTGCAACAGGACTTACCTCACTTCACTTGCACCACTTAAAAGACAAGCAGATGGCTCCTGGAAAAAAAGAGATGGCAAATCAGGAATTGTGTGTCCCTCTTTGATAGATCCAACACAAGGTGGGTAAGTGGCCAAAGTTGTGTGAGCTGAGTCATACCCTAGGATAGTTTCTCTCAGAGCTCCAATTGTATATGGTGATTCTTTCTACTTAAATTCAGCAGAGATAGTAAAGATCATCATTTTACAGTAAGATTAGGTAAGTTAATTCCTTTGCCCACAAACCCCATCTGGCTTCCCCAGGGTTCTGGTTTGGTTTCTAAAGGTTTTTGCTATATTTGGCCTTCTGTCCCCATCTTAAGGCCTTTTGGTAGAGGGATCCTCTTCATTTATAAGGTTTTCCTGCAGTATCCTTAGTGCCATGCCTCTGACACTGGTTTAGCATAGTATATAGTAATATAGTAATATTACTATAAAAGGCAACAGTATGAAAAGCTGTGTCTGTCATTTACTGGAGTGAGTAAAGCTGAAATTTGTTGCAGTGACCTGGAATTTTTCCCTCCTTGCAAAGTCATATTTTAATTAAAAAAAAAGACAGAGCTCAACTAATCCTAGCAGTGCAATGGTTGCTTTTGAATGCCATGTTAGCTTTCGAAACAAGAAAACCTTTCTCTGTGCTCGCCGCAAAAGATTAAGAGACTGTCAAGCTTAAAAAGTCATTGGCTCTGTTTAACACTTGCTAAAGCACAGTATAGGCTGGTTTATCCATTTATGTTCCCTCACTTGTCTCCTTCATGTGTCTTGTATAATAATTTCCAAAGTCAGAAACAAAGAAAAATACATCAGCGAAGACAAAATGGCACAAGATTAAAAACTCTTAGCAGCTGTAGAAGCTGGCAAGAAGCAGCAAAGTTTTAAAATCATCATATTTTATAGCATTAGAATGCCACACATCAAATATAGATTTTGCTGCTGATTATATTGTTTCACATTCCACTGCTCCCATGCCGTTGGCCTTCAGGACTCTATTACTTATGTAATTCCAAGATCTGACACAGCTAGAGCAAAATGCAGCTGAGCTCAATGAGTGGCATCAGATGAAAAAAAAATATCTTAGGAGGAAAAAAAAAATAGCATTTTTACTGCGAGTCTGGTGATTGGTGACATGTGTTACCACTCCAGTTTAATTACTCTTGATTCTTTTCCCAAATGAAAATAGGGATGGATGTCAAAGTATTTGAAGTCATCCAGATCAAGAGTTAATTTCAGCAAATTGTCTTTATTCTTTTGCTTGCTTTCTTTTTCTTTTTCTCCCCAGATTTTCCATATTAAGGAGGCTGATTCAAAATGATGTATACAGCCTTACCTACACACATTAAGGTCTCAAACAATACATGTTCATTAATCGAGGGCTAGAAAAGCACAGGGCTGCGAGACGAGTCGGGGATAACTCTGTAGGAAGTGCTCTCCAGTAAGTGCTAGCACAAAACTCCAGCATGATAATGTGTCAGCAAAAGCATGTCAAACTTGCATACTGAGAGCCGCAGCTGTCAAAATCCTTAATAGGCATTATTTAAAAGTAAAGTATATCTACATCTCAAGGAACTGCCAATTTAAATGAATTATGTAAAACTTGGCTGATTTCCCCCCCACCCATCCACCTTGGAATTTGAGCACATAAGTTATGTCTTTTGGTCTAATAAAGGTCTAACAAAGAATTAGAATGTCTCTGTCGCTTTCTCAGTCTGCCTATGCCACTAGAGAGAAACCTCAGTCTTACAAGTATCCAGATAGGCTGGAATGCTGGATTGTAGTGGTTTGGATGTTACCCACACACACCCCCCCCAACCCCCGCCTTGGAAATCACCCGGACTAGACTCAGTTGGCTCTGGAAATAGAATGAAGCTTATTATTTACAGCTGGCACAATAAACAAGCAGATATTTACAGTATCTATACAGTTATAGAGAGAAATAGTCAAGTGAAAAAGTAATACAGAAACACAACAGCCCTCCCAGAAACCTGAGTCCCCAGGAGGGGCTCCAAACCGCCCTTCCACCTTCTCCAACCCCTCTACCTTACCCCAGGTGTTGCCTTGTGCCCCAAGGAAGAATGGAGGGTTGGCCAGCAAGTGGATTAATCAGAGAGACAGAAGATGAAGTTAGAGAGAAATGCAGCTCAAAGTTCAGGCTGTGCTGCCTTATCTATGTTTTTACTCCTGTTCTTATGCACCTCAGCAAGTCTATGAGTGAAGTAGACATCATCATTGTTTCCTTTTCACATCCTGTAATCTAATTCTTCTCACCTAAACATTATAGCCAGCTTCAAACTAGCACATGGATGAAGGCTAACCACATGATGTTCAATAAGGACAAGTGCAGGGTCCTGCATCTGGGGAGGAATAACAACAGGAACCGGTACAGGTTGGAGGTTGGCCTGCTGGAAAGCAGCTCTGTGAAGAAAGACCTTGGAGTCTGCAAGTTCTCCATGCATTGTGCCCTTGTGGCCAAGAAAGCCAATAGCATCCTGGAGTGCATCAAGAAAAGTGTGTCTGGCAGACCTAGGGAGGTTCTTCTCCCACTCTACTCTGTCCTGGTGAGACCACACCTGGAATACTGTGTCCAGTTTTGGGCTCCCCAGTTCAAGAGAGACAGGGACCTGGTGGAGACAGTCCAGTGGAGGGCCAAGAGAATGAATGGGGGACTTGAGCACCTCCTCTATGGAGAGAGACTGACAGACCTGGGGCTGGTTAGTCTAAAGAAGAGAAGACTGAGAGGAGATCTCATCAATGTCTATAAATATCTGAGGTGTGGGTGTCAAGTGGATGAGGCCAATCTCTTTTCAGTGGTCTGCAGCAGTAAGACAAGGAGCAATGGATACAAACTGGAACAGAGAAGGTTTCACCTCAGCATGAGAAGAAACTTCTTTATGGTGAGGGTGTCAGAGCACTGGAACAGGCTGTCCAGAGAGGTTGTGGAGTCTCCTTCTCTGGAGACTTTCAAAATCTGCCTGGATGCATTCCTGTGCAGACTACCATAGGGGATCCTGCTTTGGCAGGGGGCTTGGACTTGATGATCTCTGGAGATTCCTCCTAACCCCTAAAGTTCTGTGATTCTGTGAAATATAAAAACTGTTTATTATCATCTTGACCCTGATTATTTTGAACTATTAGGTTTGGGATATTTTTACTTTAAAAATCTAGTATTGCTTTTTTCTTGCTTTTACCATGTTATTTTTACTGGAAATACACTTTACCGTGCTCTTCATTGTAAGGGAATGAAGAAGGAGAAGGTCTCTTTTGTTTGCTGTGGGAAAACTGTAGTAACATATGTACTTGAACACTGGATAGTCAGTGTTTCAGAAGCATGACATATAGATAAGAAAAATCTCATTGCAAAGAGGTGACATGTAAATAATTTGTAAGTATGATCCAGAAGATATTTAATTCATTTAAAAGAATAGAGTTGCTCAAGTAGGTAAGTTAAATCCTCCTGATTCTTGGAAATCTAGCAACATCTTGCTGTGGTCCACAGGCAGATGCCTGGTATATCTCAGGCATCCGAGGCACTCTGAAAGAGACTGACCTAAGCCTGGAGGGAGATGACTGAACGCAGGCACTCAGCACAGGTGTGCAAACTGTCAGGCTGAAAATGACCATCCCTCACTGTTAAATTTGCTGGCAACTTTGTATGGTCCACAGTATGCCTTGTTTCCAGTCTATTCTCTCCTTTAATTTGTGCTTGCCGTTGAAATGAACCTTTCACTGATGTGTGTGTGACTTCAGTGCAAGCATAAAGCCTCTCACTTGGCAGAGTGCAGCCTGAGAGCCAACGGCTGTGGCAGAACCCTTCTGACTGTGTAGCTCTGCAGGATCTCTCCCTGGGGCAGGACAGTCCTGGGTAACCCCCTGACTCCAAGGGTGCTAATTTGGAGCCCAGCACATGCAAAGGATGAGAAGCTGCTGTACAGCCAGGCCTACCGCAGCCACCTGGGAGGCAGGAGTCTTCCAAACAAATTGCACAAGTACACAAATGCTACATGAATTACTACTCTATTTCAGTACCTTCTGATGGATTTTCATGTTTTGTGTGAGTGTTGTTAGCTCTGAGCTCTTCTACCCATTTATCATTGGAGCAATCTCTGGAAGTAGTGAGTGGTTTGGCAGTGTTTCAAGGAATGCCAGCTTGGCACCCATAAAGAGTGCCGTGAAACCCTGTGATTCTGTGACTGGTGCTTATCAAGTGTAATATTTCACTCTCTATAGTCTTACTGTCCACCTGAAAAACATCTAGTAAGAAGCACTGAGATTTCTCAAAATGTGGCCTCAAATCCTGGTTATGCTCCTGTTCTAAATAACTTATTCAAGCTGTCCTGTGGATTATGTGTTCCTGGATGTCCTTTGATGTGGTACACTTTAATTTGTACTACACTGCCTGTCTCTCTTAAATACAGTATGTAATCATGCTGCATTCTCACAGTCTTGATTAAATTGTGGATCAAAAAAAAAAAATAGTGCAGGTCTTATTTTATATTTTTGGATGTGCTTCTAAAGCTGTTTGCTTATAACTTTGTGTTGTTGCATAAAACATCGTTGTGTGCAACCAAAACTCTGTGTTGGGAAAAGACATTTCTGCTTGGAACAACCTCTACAGCCACGCATTTTGCCATCCTGCTAAAACACCAACAGCTGAGGAGCATGACAGATTACTTGGCATTCCCAGAGCTGACTTTGCCCTGTACAACATATTTCTGTTGCTGAGAGAAAGATATAGTGTTACACCTTCAAACCCCCTCTTATTGTCATTAAGGAAGTCAGCCTTCTCAAGGTGTGCTCACGCTGTTATGCTGACAGGAATGCAAAGAAATTAACCATTGCAGGCTTCAGTCTCAATGCAAGCAGAATGTGTAAGGAGAGGAAACAAAAAGGGAGAAAAGTTAAGGATGTGTCTCCAGACTCCTGAGAAAGCTAAGCTGAAATATGTTTCATTAAAAAGTGTCTGTACTATCTGAGTATGGCACACGCCAGCCAGAGCCCAGAACTTCCCTGGGGAGGTGTCCCTTGGGTACAGACAAAGCTTATTCCCAATTGCTCCTCGGAGAATTCCTCCTATAGCACTCCAGGGAAGCCATTTTTGCCTGTGATAGGGCGCAGCCTTTCTTCTCTGCAGAGGACTGAAATGGAAGAGGAGGAAGTCCTAGTTTTGCCTCTCGCCACCCACTCTAGGCCCCTGTGCCCTAGGAGTGCAAGAAAATCCTAAGATGCTCCTGTGCGAAAGGATTAGCACCCAGGCTTATTCCTAGCCTGCTGAATAGCTCCATTCCTTGGTTCTCGTTACACTTTCCTTGGTGAACAAAAGCACAGAATGGGATGTCTTCTGCCTCCCCTTTCCCTTATGAAGTAGTAATTGTATGAAAAAACTCCTGAACACAGGCCCTACAAGTGCGTGTCTGCCAGAATGCTGTTACAGTGCAGTGTTACACTACCTTGGAATTTTCTTTCTCTAGCTTCATGAGTATTTAGAGTGCTTCGGTACTAAGTCAGGAAGAGGACTTCTCACTGTGTGAACTTGCATGAATTTCCTGAGGATGAAGTAGAGTGAGGTCTGCACCGCTGCTTTAGACTCAGGTCAGCTACCAATCTTGAATTTCAGACTCTTAAAACCTTTCTGAAATCTCACCTTGTATAACCTTAGGGAAGTAAAGAGGGCACGGTAACTGTATTCCCCTCCCTAAATGTAAAGAGTGCTTTTATTCACGGCTCTGGTGTGAAATGCGGCAGGCAGGAGGAGGAGGAAGAGGAGAGCATCTCTGACCCTGGCTGCTATTTCAGTATAACCTGGAGCCAAAGCACAGCTCGGCCCCAGGTTAATCCACAGGTTACTTTTCCTTTTTCCCTTCAGAGAATAACTTCGTTCATGCATGGTTTTTCCCGTAGTTGTGAAAGAAGAACAAATTCAGTTGTGTTTGGTTGTGCATTTTTCCTGGTGTCATTATGAGAAAAGTAAAAGCAGTCTGTGAGAAGGACAGAGATTTAGTTAATAAAGATGCACATGAACTTCCTTCTGATGGATATAGCACTGAATTCACAGGCATCCTCAGTTGCTAATGGAACCTGAAAGTTGTCAGGAAGATGTTGCAGCGCCATTTGGCGCAAAGCCCACCCTCCTCGTGTTGACAGCTCTGCAAAGTTACGCTTTAAAAAACATATTTTCTTAATGCATTTTTTGGCTAACCCAGTTGTCCCCATTACCTCTGAAATGCTTTAGTCTAATTCACAGCAACCGGCTTACTGAGATGCCAACAACATTCTTTCTATCCAGGATCAATTGACCAGACTTACACAACTGCTGGTATTTAAAGAAAGTTCAAGCCCTTTCCTGACTGCTGTAGGGCTCTGAATTTCTCATTTGTCTGCCCCATTAAGAATATTCTGTCATCTATGCACATAGTAGGCGAATAGCTTTAATATTTCCCAAAAATGGCCTCTTTTCTCCTGCTGAAGCTGATGGTAGCAAGAGCAACCAAAGAATAGAGGCTCTTAAGCTGGAAACCAAGTGCACACAGGCAGCCCTCAGCCTTTGTTGAAAATCTTTTCTATGGTAGAGTCACCATCCCTGGGGGTGTTCAGGAAAAGCCTGGATGAGGCACTTAGTGCCATGGTCTGGTTGACTGGATAGGGCTGGGTGCTAGGTTGGACTGGGTGATCTTGGAGGTCTCTTCCAACCCGGCTGGGTCTAGGATTCTATGATTCTATGGTGTGAACATTTCAAATAAATAGATCATGCAAGTTAAAGTTATATATAAGTGAAACTGAAGTGCAGATTGCCTTATGGCAAATTGCCAGTGGTTCACCCCATTTTAGCAGTCATCCCTGCAGACAAATTGAAAGACGGTTTTTGTGGTCTCCCAAACTTTGTGGCAAATCTGGCGACACATCAGGCAGAGACATTCACAATGCTACAGATAAACGTACAACTACAAGCCTACAAAAGAAGATGCATACAGGTTGCATGGGGATGAAGTCCTGAAATAAGATGTGTGAGAAATGGTTTACACAGTCTCTCTAAGATATGGAAAAGATTTCCATTAGTTTTCCAGATAAATTTTGAAGGAACTGTCAGAATGGTCCATCACAATATCCAGCTCTGCCATAAGGAAATTATTATCACAGAATCATAGAATCAACCAGGTTGGAAGAAACCTCCAAGATCAGCCCATCCAACCCATCACCCAGCCCTATCCACTCATCTAGACCGTGGTACTAAATGTCTCATCCAGTCTTTTCTTCAACACCTCCAGGGACGGCGACTCCACCACCTCCCTGGGCAGCCCATTCCAATGCCAATCACTCTCTCTGGCAAGAACTTCCTCCTAGCATCCAGCCTATACTTTCCTGGAATTCTGTTTAATATCTTTTATTTATCTAAGAATTTTAGACAAAAAAAATCAAGTGACATTGAAAATACATTTATTTTATTTTTTTTAATGTATTGGTTTATTTCATCATTTCCAGATGTGTTAGATCACAGTCCTGGAAGATAAATAACTGTGGAGAGTGTTAGGTGTTTTTCACAAAATCCAAATTAAACCAGAATTTGATATTTCTAAATCCTTTGTGAAAAGGTATCTCCCATGTCAGTTAGGATAGGATTAATTTTCCTCACAAGAAGTTGGGAGAGGCCATGCCCGGGATGCCAGTGGGATGTTCCATACGTTACAATGTCGTATGCTCTGCATAAGGGTTATTCCTCATGTTCATTCATTCTTTCCACCACTCTGTTTAACTCTCCTTATCTCAACCTGCTGGGTTTTGCATTTCGCTCCCAGTTTCTCCTTCCCTTCCTACAAGGGACAGGGGCTGCTGGGTTTTGGTTGTGTGAATGGCTGCATGGGACTTTACTGTAACTGGGCCAAAACCCATGGCATCTGATCTCTGTAGATTGTTCTGTGTGGGTTCTGCATGTTTCATCATGTAGAGAAGTAAATGATTTCAGCAGTGGAAAGACTCTAAAACACCAGCCTATCTATCTGTCATTACATTCAACCAGTATGTTCAACATAACACAACACTATAATTTTGTGGTAATCTGACCACCACATGGTAGTAGTTTGCCATGAAATTAATTAAACTGATTGGCTGAATATTTCTCAGGGAACTCTTTTCACATTTCTCTGCAGGTCCCTAGCACAAGTCTGTGACAGCTTTTCCAGCCCTTGTTTGCTGTATTGAAATAAAGATCCAAATATGAATAAATAGAAGAAGAAAAAAGAAGTCAGCTGCATTTGTGTTCTCTCTATGTAAAGAATAATTCACTGAGCCTCAGTGTTCTAGATAATTTTTATCTTTCCATAATGATCACATAACTACACTGGGGAAAAGACCTTACAATCCTAAATTAAAAATATCTCCTTTGTGGCAAAGTTGTACAGTGTCATGGAGATCTTAACAGCTGTGAAAATCCCTCATTCCTCATCACAACATCTCAGGAATATAAGGGAGCAGGAGCCCCCTTCCACAGCTATCTTCAATGTTTGGTTCTGTGCTACCAATTTTGATTGGCACTAGAATTGCTAATGGACTTAAACCAAGGAAGAGTTTCTCTTTCCTCTTACCTCTTAGACTGGGTTTTGCTCTTATGTTGAGGCAAAGATGTTATCATTTTGCAATTGTTTTTCATGGAATTTCAGCTATTGTTGCCAACATCTAAATTACTGCTTGTTCACACCAGGAACCACAGTTTGCACTGATGGTGGCACCAGTGCAAGTCCAAGCACAGCCATGTTTGTCCCCTGTGAAGTTTGTCCCATCACAAACGACAAGACAGGATCCTTTTGCTATCAGTCTAGTAACACGGCATGGTTGCTCCAGTAGCAGGTCCTGACCAGCTCTGCCCTGTCTTTCCCTGGTTTAACAGCACCTACTGATCCTTAGAGACTCCAGACAGCAGAGGAAGAAGATCAGTAGGTGTCCCACTGAGCTGTCTCCTGCAGCAAAGGGTGATGACCAAGAACACTTTCTTTCAAAAAAGCAATGTGAACACAGAAAACATCTGTGCCTCTCTTCTGTCCAGGTTTATTTTTCCAATACTCCTCATACCTCCAATAGTTCAGTATGACTCTGTCAGAAGAAAAGAAAAATAAAAAACATGTAATATTTCATTAAAAGGAATCTTTTTATTGATGTGACAAAGGTGATCACAACTTGTATCTCCTCTCAACCCCCTCTCCTCTTTCTCCACCTCAGCTTTCTGTTTCCCTCTCCTTTTGAAAACCACTTTGCTGTCCTATTGAACTGCTCAACCTGTCAGACTCTTGCTGCTTCTGGGATATTTGGCTACCCTCAGAGCATCATATGACTTCAGTTAGCCCGGGGGGCTCCAGCTTTACTCTTAAATGTCATGGACAGAGGGTTAAGAGAATCAAATATGTTATTAGACGTTTCTTTTAAATCCTTTTGCAGAAGATGTAAATCACATGCTTGGCTGGCAGATTTGGGGATGTCACACGGGGGTTTGTTTGGTTTTCCGTTGATTATATCCCCAAACATTTGCTGTGTCTTACATTTTTTTCCTTTGTTTGTCTTACTCATTCCTCATTTATTTCTATTTAAGTCCAAGGGGTCAGAACCCAGGATAACATTTCGACAGGTTCTGCAGCCAATACAAGAACTTTTTCATCCAAGCTATTTGGGAACCTATTTGGTATTTCTCACCATTGGAATCTATCCTGACTCTTTTCTCTGCTGGCCTATAAAGTACAGCCCCTTGCCCCTGCCTGACAGAAACCACCACTCAGGGCAAGCTGCCAGGCTGCAAAGCACTGCGGCACACAAAAGCATTCAGATATACAACAGAACTTCAAGTCCAAGTGCCCGAATTAGCCTGAACTTAAGTCTATCAATTAACCTATGAGCAAGGAGATAAAAACATCATCCATTATGACATTCCTTACTGATATACCTGGAGAAGTGAAATGGGGATTTCTCCATACCGTAAGCTGAAGAGTACTTACACATTGCCTGATACATATCTTCCTCAGGACTATTTGCTCTCTCCCTCTTGGTTCTCTCTGACTAGGGAGAGAATGGATGGAAAATTTCCCCAGTTTTCAGGAGACAACAGTCAAGTTCCTGAGCTGTAGAGAAGAGAGAAGGACTCATCAGCAAGTAAATTTTACCAAGACTGAACATCCACAGGAAAAAAATTAAAAGTCATATAACCATAGAATGGTTTGGGTTGGAAGGCACATTCAAGATCATCTAGTTCCAGCCCCATTCCATGAGCAAGGACATCTTCCACAATACCAAGTTGCTCAAGGCCACATTCAACCTCGCCTTGAACACTTGTAGAACACTACAAGAGAAGGGACTTGTACCTTCACCTTCCTCTTCCCAGGTCTTTTCCAGAACTAAACCTGTCACTTGGGAAGAATTGATAACCATGTGACTCCTTTCTTGCACAACTTGCCCATCCCAATCAAAAGCCTAGGAACAGGAAAGGGAAGGTGCATTTGATGCACATCTTTCCCTCAAGCTGCTAGAAGAGGTGCTGCACGTGCTTTGTGTGAAGAGCGTGCAGTTCTCTGGAGACATCAGCTGTCCAGCTCTCACCTTCTCTTTACCTCAGCGCACTTCACTCCTCCCACCACAGCAGGGAGGACGAGATGGCCTCGAGTTTCCCTAGAACTAGATGGCCTTCAGGAGTCCCTTCCAGCTTCAGCTCTTCTATGGCCATGGGTCTAAATCCTCTTTCCTCACCTGGGAACCTGCATCAGGCTGATGGCTACTGTGGCTGTGGGAGTTTACTATCATGATGCCACATAGATGTCTCAGATCTCCTACACTGTGTAATGAAAAACATTGGTCTTCATGTGCTAGACACCCCTGAAAAAAGAACAAGCAGTCAACTTTGGTGAGAAAAAGTTGAAACTCTTTCAACAAAAGATCAATTGCTTCCTTTTTGAAGCTGAAGTTCTTTAAAAAAATTAAAAGGTAAAATGAAGCTGAAGAAAAGAATTCCACGAGGATTTGCTTTCACGGGTTTGCCATTTACCATCTGGCTTCATTTATGCTTCAGTCAGGTTGTGTTGGAATGGTAAAGAAAGCTATAGGGACAATCATTTCAGTACCTTTTTGCAAGGTTATGGATAGATTAAAACAAATGGAGTTTTAATTGAGAAATTAATGCATATTGGTGCTCATAGAAAAATTCACACAATCTATGGATGTGATCACTGAAACTTTGGCTAATATTTTATACTTCTTTAAATACATGTACATCTCAAAAGTACAGGTTGTAGCTTACTCAGGAATACATCACAGCACATTTAACCACAGTTAGCGGCTATTCATGGTTTATCTCAGATTCTGAGATTAGGTTCCTGGGTGTGATGAAACTAGCACACTGGGCAACTGATTCTGCTGCTTCTTCGGGCCTTTCTGGGCATAGTTTTGCAATAGTAACTGTGTAAAGTGGATGATCTCATTTGATTTAACAATGTGCTCACATTTACCTTCATATCCGTGGGCCCATAATTGCCGTTTGGAGGGTGAGAGCAGAAGAATGGAGAATTATGCACATAACCAATCCTGGGATCATCCAACTCATATTTACTTGAATACAAACAGCTAAGTTCTGAACTCTCTGCAGCCATAGAGACATTTCACAGTGACTTCAGAAGAGTGGAATAGGAAATTTAACATACAGCACGTCCCAAATTGCCGTAGCCATTTTCCTGCTACAGTGACTGTTCAAAGTGCACTGCTGAAAAACTTTCTAACTCTTGCAAGAAGATTCACCAGATTTCAGCAAACTCACAGAGAGTAATTCTACACAACAAATGGGAACGTGTTAGCTGTCTACTGCATTATCTTTACTCATAACTGTTATTCGATATATATGTAATGAAATTAGAAAGAGCACATGTGTTTACCACCTGAGCAGATGAATGCATCGTTGTGAAATGGTAAGATGCTAAAATACATCCTTCCACAGTTCCCAGGTGCAGTTCTGCATCTGCTATTTACATTTATGAAATTAACTTAGGAAACATTTGAGTTTCTGGAGGGTTCTTTGTGAACAGAAGTCTGCAAAATGGATGAGTTTTTCTAGGAAAATAAGATCTGAGACCTTGGTGTAGTGGTTTGAACGACCCTTGCACCGAATCTTGGTTAAAGAAATCACACTCCTTTTAGCAATTGTTTCTAAAACTGATCTGATTTCATAAGCTCAGGGGAGCTTTGTTAAAGAATGAGAAACCTGAAAAGCAAATGAGAATTTAAAAGCAGCACCTGACACCATATTGCATAACTATTTGCTGTCTCCTTCTTCTGCATTTCTGTATTTCTTTCCATATCACTTCCCTCTTCTAAGATGAAACAAAGAGGATGGAGCAACAAAATACAGAAACAAGTGTACATGGACTTCTTAGTTTCTTTCTCATGTGACCTCAGGAAGGAATTTGTTCTCTCCTATCTCTCCAGTATCAGAGAACACAAAACAAAATGTACATCTGCAAATGTCTAATGGCTCGGGGAAGGGGAACTTGATGAAAGACTGCTGAAGTATGTGCCCAGGCTCAGCAACGGGGCTCCATCAGCCAGGGACAACTGTCATTGTTTCTTTGATGCCAGCAGACTTATGGCAATTCACATCAGCAGAGCTTATGTTAACATGGATGTCTTAGTGCAATCTGACTAGCACTGGTGCAAACAGGTGATTTGTGCTAGTGAAGTTTCTTTGCTTGCACAGTAAAAATGTCATCTCCACACACAACTAAGAAGAAGGATGAATGGCAGGTGAGGTAGCCCAAGTAACCCTTTCAGGGACATGAGCATCAACCCGATCACTCCCAGAGCTGTCTTGGAGGACTCTCAGCCGTACTGGCCAAGGAACTGTCCAGAATGGATCTCTCAAACATCTTTTGAACTGAGGGTGCTGTCACTGGAAAGGCACTTTAGAACTGTAAAAAATATATTATGGGATGCTTAGGGGGGGAAAACGAAAGCAGGTGAAGGAGGGGATCAAGGTAGTTTTGAGAATGATTAAACTTGATAAAATGAAGAGATAAGCACAAAAAGAAAGCTGATTGTGTGTCAGGAGCTTGCTTGTCAGTTCACTACTCTGGCCATGTCCTGTGCCTGATCAGCATAGTCTGTCCTATCTTCTCATTCAACTCTTTTCTACTTCTTCCCTGCATGAGGAATTTCTGTGTGCACATATGTGTGTGGGGGTCTGAGTGCAGGCATAGGGCTGGTGCACCAGGGGTCAGAGACTGCTGTGTTTACAGCACCTGGTAGGTGTGCATATGAGCATCTGTGTATGGTAGTGAAGACCAAGTGGTACAGGCTGTCAAGTAGGTGCGATGACAGAAGTCTATCTGTCTGGGAGTGAGGAAATCAGAGGAGGTGGCTACTGGGATAACCAGAAGCTCCCAGACATCTGCCAAAGATGCCATGTGGTCTGGTGGTTTTCTGAGTGAGGAGGTGGTGGTGTCAGAGGCCAGATGCTGAAGGTATCTATACTGTGCATACATATATATAAACATTCCTTCTAACAGATCTCCAGCCTACTCAGTCAGAGAGAGAAGCAGAATGAGGCCAGTGGTGCTGTTTATGTTCATGTGAGTGCTCTGAGATCTTGTTTATGATCAGTGTGACCAAGTCTTTGTATATTTATGCATGTGGTGCATACACATGCTTCATGTGCTTGTGCCTACAGAATTTAGCAGGTTGGAAAAGACCTCTGAGATCATCAAGTCCAAGCCATCACCTAGCCCTTCTAATTAACCAAACCATGGCACTGTCTCATCCAGCCTCCTCTTTAGCACCTCCAGGGATGGTGATTCCTTCACCTACTGCATATTACAGGCTCAGCCTTGTGACAGGTTGTGACCAGGGGCATGGAACTGCAGAGGCATTATCCTTATCAAACTACACCCTTATCAGACTACAGGACTGAGCAAGTCCCTATCAGTATTTATTGAAAAACAGAGGAAAATGTATGTTATGCTCCTTAAATCTTATGAGGCTCAAGTGAGTCAGGTCATCAATGTCACTTACAGGAGAAAAAGGAACGGGGATGTATAACCTGCAAATCCCACTATGTATTCTACATTGAACTAGACTTCCAGAGCTGCCCGTTAGAATCTGATATATGCAGGATATCCAGTGGTAGTGTGTTAAAGATTTAACTCTCATCCCATCTATTTCGTTGAATTTATGAAGACAAGGAGGTATTCTCTTTTTTTTCCCCAATAACATTATCAATGATCATACCATTTTTGCTGAATGAGTGTTTAAAGAAAGAAAAGCTGAATTAAAGCATTGTGACAGATAAAAAGTTCATCAGACTCTTTGTAAATACATTCCAAGTAACTTCACATAAACCTTTTTTCTTTCTCCTCCTTTTCAAAACTGGATTATTTATTATTGTTTTTAAATTATTTTAACTTGCTGCTCCAAGTAATAGAACTTGGGATAGAGAGAACTCTGTAGTCCTCGAGGGGCAGTCAAATTTGCTATTTAAAACATTGTTTAAATTTCTGCTGGATAAAATTGGCAGCAGGCTAAGGTCACTTGGCTTGTCCAGAATCATATTTAATTTTCTTTTTCCTTGAGAATAACCACACTTGCTGCTTCTTCAGTGACCTTCTTCCCACCTTCCTTGTTGTCAGAAGATCTGTTAAGTAGATTATCTTCTGGGGAAATGTTATGTTTTCAGAAGTACATATTTTTCTGTTCTGTGCCTGAACTTCTCCAGGCTTTGTTTACAGTAGTATGCTTGTTTGAATGAACAATTCTGATGAAAGCCAGTGTTACGAACCCATTTAGGGGTTTATGAACTTCACCTTGTACTCTCATGCAAATCTCCTCCTTGATCCATGCCTAGATTTGAGTCTCTCTTTTTTCTTTTTTTGATGATTCCTTTTTGCTATTGCAGCCACATCTTGTCTGGTATTTCCTACATACCAGAGATCTGCTGTGCTACACTATTCTAAATCCGTGACCCAACAGCAGCAAGTTGCTCCAGCAGAGAAACTTGGGTCATTCCTTAGCCTCAGGAAAGTAAAATTTTCCTCACTTGCCATGGAATGTGGCAGAAGTGCATCTACCACTCTTCCAAATTACAAAATTATACCAATCTGTGGGTAAGAGCTTTGCCTGTGGCTGTTCTGTGATCTCAGGAACACCTGTAGGATATATCTGTAATGGAATGATCAGCAGTAATTTCTCCAAGAAGACAGCAGTAGAGGAGAGGTGCAGAGACCAGTAGTTAACAAATGACTCATCAAAAGGCATTGGATAGCCCATATTTATGTATCCATAAGAGCCACAGATCATCCTGATAGAAAATATGCCTGGCACGGGCAGGAATCAGAGTATCACTGTGGTAACGGGCTACCTAAATCTGTCTAGCACATGTAGGGCTCTTCCACAGAAATGCCCCATTCCTGTTGGGATAACCTTCATGGAAAAGACATCTCTTTCACAACAGCAGATTTTTTCATCAGGTGAAGGAAGAAATAATAAATGGCTTAAGAGCCCACAGAATCCCCAAGGATTGCAAGAAAGCAAAGTCTGAGTGGTAAAGATGTCTGTAAATTGAGGCAAAGACATTTTCTCACACAGCCAACACACATAGGGCATAGCTGTTAGCCTTCACAAACACAGTGAGATGCAAAGAGCTCAAAGCAAAACGAAATGACTCACACAATAAAAGGAAATGATCCTTTATCCAGCTGTTTCTCACTCTGCAAACTGTAGAATTCAGTCCTGCATCATGTCTCCAAATTCCCAGATCCTATTCCCTTCACTGAAGGTGGCCTTGTCTTTATGTTTAGCAAGAACTACCTGTAGCTACAGAGAGGTTCCATCTGTCATGCACTCCTGGAATTCAGTCCACATTGTCTAGTTTGTAAATTCATAGCCACTGAGACAAAGCACAGGAGGAGTTATTCAATTGTACGCTGTGGTACCTCAGGTGCACTTACAAGGATTCCAGCTCAATTTGAAAACACTGGGAGATGGAGAATTCACCATTCCCCTTGATTAATATGACCCCATTGATCTTCTTCCTCCTTAAAAAAATTGTGTGTCTCACTTCTGGTTTAATTCAACTAACTTCAACATCCCACCTGTCCTTGTTACCCTCTCTGTATTCATCAAATGATAGAATCAAAGAATGGTTTAGGTTGGAAGAGACCTCAGTGATCATCTAGGTCCAACCCTCCACCGTAGGCAGGGACACCTCCCACTGGAACAAGTTGCTCAAGACCACATCTAACCTGGCCTTGAACACCTCCAGAGAGGGAGCAGCCACAACCTCCCTGGGCAACCTGTTCCAGTGTTTCACCACTCTCACCATAAAAAACTTCTTCCTAACATCTGGTTTAAATCTCCCCTCTGCCAGTTTAAACCCATTACTCCTCATCCTGTCATTACTAGACCTTGTAAACAGTCCCTCCCCAGCCTTCCTGTAGGTCCCTGTCAGATACTGGAAGGCTACTCGGTCACGGTCTAGTAATGTTAGGACGAGGGGGAATGGGTAGAAGCTGGAAGGGGGGAAATTTAGACTGGATGTTAGGAGGAAGTTCTTTACAGTGAGGG